>PUFA01000330.1:0-600000 GCA_003508835.1 Eonycteris spelaea
TTGTTGATTTCATTTGGTAATTTTTCAATACCCTGACATGATTCCTTTTACTATTTTTGTGTGTGTTTATATTTAGATTCTACAGGTTAGAGTTGCCTGGCTTCTTTATGCTGACTTTATAAAAAGTAAAACTCAGATTACCATTTTTATATAAAAACATGTAATCTTCAACTTTATTGAAAATTGTTTCTGAGATGTAAAAATCAATCACCTTACCACTTTAAAACCCTTTAACAGCTAAAACTAATTCCTTAATTATTATGACTAGCAAAGATAGTTACCTGGATATATTACAACAATAAAAGTATAAATAAGACAATTAATTTTTCTAGATTTTTATATTTTATGCTTTACTTATTCATTTGAGGACTGCTTTTGCAATGCTGATTTTTCTACAAAGAGTTTCTTTTGGTATCCATGGACATATAAATGCACTTAACACCACAAAAATAACCATTTCTAAGGAGACTTCCCCTTTCATCCTTTGCAATTCATCTGTGGTGTTTCAAACACATCTGCCTCTGCTTTGTCAAAATGAGTCCCTTTGCACAAAGGGCATGAAATCTTTATGTTTCTAAATTGTAACATAAAGCCAAAACAGAGAAGATACAAAATGGATCATTCTGTGGTGTCAACATTCACAATATCTGTGTATAGTCTTTATTTTTAGCCATTTTACTCTTTTTGCTAATGTTTTATCTTTACCAGCACAAGAAGATCCTAAAGAGTATGTCCTAGCTCTTGGGACAGGGTGATAAGAGATGTTAGGATATGTGTCCTAACTTTTGGTTTAGAAAACATGGTCAGCTAATTAATTATTACTAAATATTGAAGAAAAAGTTTAAAACTACAAACTACTAAAGTTTTTCCAGCTTAAGAACTCTTCAATAGCATAACAATAAAGGCCTACTTCCTCTTTTACTATGATTATTATATTTTTATTTCATTTTACTATTACCTAAAAGAAGGATTTCTTACCAATAAAGCTGAGGCAATATGTTGCCTTATTTGAATAAAACTCACATGAAAATGTTCATATTTTCAGAAGAAGAAATATTATAATGGTTGTCAGCATCATATGTAATGCTCCTGACATAATTCATTTATTGTTTTTCATTCTCCAACTTGTCACTAACTTGATATTACATATCTTTTGTATTATTTTTCTTAATAAAACAAAAAAGAAAGCTTTAGCAAGGCAGAAAATAATTACTTTTTTAAAATTGCCTTTGGGCAATTAACTTTTTTCTTGTATTATGAAAGTCAGGTATTGATACAAATTCTTGTGTTTCCTCCTTCAATATTAAAGCAATCTAAGAAGTTTTAGTTGTACTCTTCTGGCTAAATTCTCTGTAAACATTTTCCTATTAGATCAATTGCAATGCCTTACTCTTAAAAGGATTCCAAATAAACAACAGTAAATCATGCAGTTAGTTTTTCAATATTGCAAATCTGCATAGGAATAACAGTAAACACAATATTGAAAACAGTTCTCTGAAGCTCTAGAGAATAAAATCAATTCCGAGGACATGCAATAATGAGCTGTACTGCAAAGCCAAGATTAGGAAGGCTACTTTTGCTTGAGAACAATATTTGACAGGTTTTTAGATTTATTTTTTTATTGCAATATGGCAAAGAATCGTCTTCAAAATATTAACCAAAATACAATTGAACATGTTTCACATCAAAATGTAGCAGAGACAAATCAATGCAAATACATTTGTCTCGAAATTTCTAGTTAGACAAAAAATCCTTGTAGATATAAGTAAAATGACAACATTTACATTTGTGACCCTGCCTCACACAACATTGTTGCTTTTAATAGCAACGATATTCAATTCCTGTTAGTTTTTATATTTGACATTACTCAATTACTAGAAATAGGAAACTTTTTATTTCTTATACAATAAGGCCAATCAATTAAAGATACTTCATTAGCTCAGTCAATTTTTGGCTACTGACTTAAGTCTCATATTTTTCTTCTCATTCTGTCTAGTCAAAATAGAAAAATTTAAAAACTGAAGGAAAATGCTATGCAAGAAATATTCACATTTTAATATCTGTTTCATCCAAAATTCCTTCAGGTGGTGCCAAAGAGAATACTCCAACTTTTAAGGAAGATGCAAGATATTTTAATTTTAATGTTAGATAATACCTCAAGCTGAGTGCCAAACCATTTTCAATATAGAGGAAATCCAAAACAATTCCAAATAATAAATTCATAAGAAATGCTTTATAATGCTATTAAGATTATTAAGCAAGTTTAAATCAGTATCCAAAGTACAATCCCAAGGTGATGTAAAAAACGGTCTGGTTAGTCACGTGATATGGAAGCTATCAACGGTGGTGTAGTGACCTAGCGAGAAAATTTATTTTATTTGTTATTAACAGCTCCCTACAATCTTTGGAGGCTGACATGAGAAGATGGTTATTTATCCTGATTAAATAATCTCATAACATAACTATTTCATCATGAAGGATTACAGATATTACATATGCTTAGTAAATGAATGAAAATACTTGAAAGTGTGGGCGTTCACAGTGTTATGGTGTTGATTCATAATCTTTACTACACACTGCTGCTATTAACAAAATTTCAATGTTTTAAATAGAGGCCGATGAGAAACCCCACACAAGCTCAAAGAAGAAATTCCAATTTAGCAAAGGGAGTACACCCTGCATGATAGCGTTCGTTTATTTTGTTTCACTACCAAGATCTTCTCACATTTCTTAAAGGGGTAAATAGAAGAATTCTGCATTAGCCAAACATTCTTTACCTTCTACTCACTAGAAGTAAGTAGATAAATTAATAGACAGATAAATAGACAGATTATAAATTAAGCTTAATAAATACAATATATAAAAGGGTTTTGGCTGAAAAAATTTTTGCTCTCGTGAAGTTTGTATCATAAAGAAAATTCCAGAAAGCATAATCATCATTCCTTTAAAACACAAGAGAATCTTTATACATGTGTGAATGCTCTGCCTTAATGTGTAACCAGTTTTGTTTTTGTTTTTCTTATGGTCTTACATCTGTGACTACATTGTTGTCTCTTAACTAATGTTTTATTTGTTAGAGCATCATTTCTGTAAATAGTGTGACTTGTTTTTTGATTCCATGAGTGAAATGTTTATTTACTGAAAAAGGAGTATTTTCTGCTATGATAATTTTCCACGCCAGACAGAGTCTAACAATAAACATTTGTTTTATTCCTGATCCACGCAACAAGAAGATGTCTGCCAAAATTGTGGCTGTGAAAAGCATTTTCTCAGAAAGGGATACGGATATAACCATGATTTTTGATTGTATACTCTGATCTATAAAATGTATCAGAATCATCATCCATCAGCCAAACTTTTCTTCCTCCTATTTTTTCCCCTTCCATCTAATAAAAAAAAAAAAATGAACTTTTTGGGGATGAAGAAAGCAATAAGGCAATAAGGGGCTTTATCACATAGGCTTTAGTTATAAAATTATATCATTAAGTGCTTTTGAAACCTTACATCAGTATTAACACATGTTTTGCTGTAACGAAGATGAAAAATAAAGGAAATTTCTGACTAAAGGGTTGTCAGGAGACCTGTAGTATTCTTTAGGTTTTTTATGCATATAAATTGTATAAATAGTACCACCTTTAAAAATTTTGAATTCTTTGATACACATATAAAAGATTAAAAAGGTAATTTTTCTGTCTGACTGAAACTTTTAACTAAATAATTATAGTATACTTGACTGGTATACTTATAATTAGTAATAGCCTTTGAGGTCCAATATTTTTATTCTTAGTAGCCACATAGTAGGAAGCCAGGGTACCCGGAAGTTCAAACACTATATAGAGATGATCCTGGAATAATAATATCAAAATCTCAAGATTAGAAGGAACTTTTAGATCAAATCTTATTGGTTTCTTGAATCTCTACTTGTACCTTCCTGCCCTACTTTTGCTGCTATAATAGGCTGAATATTTGCTGTTTTGTGTAGCATCCTATTTCATCTTTGACTAACTCATCTTTGAATACTATTCTATAAATTGATATCTGTTAATAATGAAATATCTTCTTATTGGTCTCAGTTCTACTTCATGTAACAATGCAGTGTAAGTGTAATCCCTTTTCCATACTAGAGTCTTTCAAACATTTGAAAAAAAACAGCTAGATTCCTGGTTAAGTCTTTTCATCTACATGCTTAAAATTAGTCATCGTTCCAGCTTTATCTACTTAATAAAACATCTCATTTCTGATTGTTCTCTTTGGCACTTGGTCCAATGACCCACTTCAAATGTGGAGCCCAGAATTGAACACAGTTCTTTAATTTAGCAAGGAATAAATTCTATTCCTCGAAACAATGTCTTTCCTATAATTAGAATTCTGATATTCTATTCTGTCTGTTGGTTTATAGTGTTATTTAAGTCTTTTATTTCCATGTTGATTTTCTCTTTATTTCCTTCATTATTGAAAGCAGAGTATTAAAGTCTCCCAATATTTTTAGTTAAATTGTATATTTTTCCTTCAATTTTGACACTACTTAATGTGTACCATTACATTGGGGGTTAGCATTTCAATGTATGAATTTTGCAGAGATACAAACATTCAGTTCATAACAGAAATCTATGAAAACCTCAACAAATATTAAACTTCATGGTGAAACTCTAAATGCTTTCTCCCTAAGATTAGGAAACTAAAGATGTTCACTTCTACCATTTCTGTTCAACATTGTACTATAGGTTTTATACAGAAAAATTAGGTAAAAAAGAGGAAAAAACCCAAATTGGAATGAAAAATACAAAGTTATGTCTATCAGCAGATATTCTAATATTCTATACAGAAAATTCTAAGGACAACCTAAAACATTGTTAGAGATGATAAAGAAATTCAAGAATAAAAATTAATATACAAAAAATAGAATAAAAATTAATATACAAAAATTAAATTTATTTCTATATATAAATGAACAATACAAAAATAAAATTAGGAAAACAATTCCAATTGAAATAACATTAAAAATAAAATACATTTAGGTAAATTTAGATGAAAGATGTTCAAGGTTTGTACACTGAACATTGCAAAACATTGTTAAAAATTACAGATGATTTAAATAAAAAATATATCTGTGCTTAAGGATTGGAAGATGTAATATTTTAATATGACAATACTATGAAAATTTATCTACAGATTCAGACAATCTATCTCAAAATTCTAACATTTTTGTTTCAGACATTGACAAGCTTACCCTAAAATTTATATGGAAATTCAAAATACCTGAATAGCCAATACAATCATGAAAAAAATTAAAGTTGTGGGTCTCACACTTTTCAATTCAAAATTTAACACAAAACTATCAAGACTTTGAAAAGTAATCAATTGTGTGATACCGCCGTGCAGTTAGATATGTAGGTCAATGGAACAATGGAGGGTTCTGAAACGAACAAACGCTTTATTGATCAATTGATTTTCAAAGACGTCAAACATGTTACTGGGGGAAAGAATAGTCTTTTCTACAAAAGTTGCTAGGACTATTGGATTTCCACATGCAGAAAATGCAGTTGGAATACTACTTCATACCATATAAAAATTAACTTAAAATGGATCAAAGACTTAAATATATGTCCCAAAACTATAAAATTATTGAAGGAAAACAAAGGTGTACATCTTTATTATCTTAGGTGAGGCATTGGTTTCTTAGATAATAATAAATCACAATGACTGAAGAAAAAGTTGACAAATTGGACTTTATTAAGTATAAACTTTTATGCTTTAAAGGATTCTATCAAGGAAGTGAAAAGATAATGTACATAATGGGAAAAACATTTGCAAATCATATATTTGATGAGGAGTAGTGTCCAGAATATGTAAAGAGCAATTATAAATCAAAAACAAAAAGACAACCCAATTTAAAAAATAGACAAAGGATTTGAATAGACTTTAAAGAATACAAGTGGTTAAGAAGCATGTGAAAAGATGCTCAACATTACCTTCTTTGGGGGAAAGCAAATCAAAACCATATTGTAGTGCTAACTTCACTCCCACTAAAATGGCTATAATTAAAAGGACAGATAATGTCACATGTTGGAGACGATGTAGAGAAATTGGAACCATAATACATTGCTAGTGAGAATGTAAAATGGTATAGCTCCTTTGGAAACGAGTCCGGCAGATTCTCACATGATTAATCATAGAGTTATCACATGACCCAGAAATTCCACAAATAGGTATATATCCAAGAGAACTGAAAGCATATGTTTACACAAAAATACATACACTCACATTCATGACAGACTTATTCATAATGGCCAAAATGGAAACAACTCAAATGTTAACAGGTGAATAGATTTTTTAAAAATGTGGTATATCCATACAGTATAATACTATTCAGTCATAAAAACGAATGAGATATTGATTGATACTACAACATGAATAAACCTTAAAAACAGTTTTCTAAATGAAGCCTAAGACAAAGGGCCACATACTGTATGATTCTATTTATATGAAATGTTGAGCAGAGGCAGAAAGAAATGAAAAGTATAGTAGTTTCTAGGGCTAGGGGAGGGGCAAATGGGGAGTGACTGCTAACAGGTATAGGTATTTTGGAGGAAGGTGATGAAAATGTTCTCGAATGAGATAGTAGTGAAGGTTGCATGAATACATGAAACAGCACTGAATTATACACTTTAAAGAGTTGGATTTTATGATATCTGAATCATGTTTCCATGCTGTTTTTGTTGATCAACCATTTTTTTGTGTGTACTTAATTTTTCCTGCCTGCCTTTACTAACAAAAACTATCAACATTTATGGAGGTCTTTCTTTCAGATACAATTGCATTATAAATTGATGCTGCGACAGATCCTGTATGTAGAGAAAGCCCCACCCCTCCTTGTTTGGCCCGTTGGCATTTCTTCAAAGTAGTTAAGTTCCACATTAGGGAGATGTTGCTGGTCTCTAGTGCTCTTTTTGAAAGTTTATAATGCCAAGAATTATATATCTCTCTTATAAAGTGCTTTATCCTTCTTGTGATCTTTCTGGATTACATGGATAAAAAGAAACATTTTACTGCAGGCTTTTGAAAGAAAGATTTAGTTAGTTTCTGACAAGGGCCCAAATCGAACAAATAATCCTACCATAGAGTGCAGTTTTACTTTCAGTGACACTATTTAAACACAGTATACATTTTATTATTTTAACATTTTATATACAGAATCATGTAGAATAGATTTTTGAGGGAAAATCTTCCCCCCTCACTAATAGCCTTAGTATAATGGAATAGAAAATGTATATCATTGTTATTTATTATGTTTGTAATATAAAGTAAAAAACATAGGAAGACAGGTTAAAAGATGTTTTATCAATCCTATGCATTGCTGGGAATTTCAGGGATGGAGTATCTAACGTAAGGAACACTAAATTGGCAAGAAAGAGCTGAACATATAATCATAGTAATGATTTAATTTTTTCTCTTTTCAACATTTATTATTGTTTAATTTAGATGATGTTACATTTCAAAATCTTTGTATCTGAATTTTTTCCCCTGACTCTGCTAACATAAAATTATCCAAGATTCTTGTACTTTAAATAGATACTTGGATTTTTTCTAATCAAATAATAATATACTTGACATGCAGCTAAGCTAGATTATCTAAACACAGTGTTTCAGGCAGTTTGATTAATCATATACCCCTATGGAATGGGGTATGTTCAGGAGCATAAAAGAACAGTTTTGAGATATTTCACAGATATATATATATATATATATATATATATATAGATAGATAGATAGATAGATAGATATAGATATAGATATAGATATATATTTATTTATTTATTTATTAATGAATGTTAATATAGAAAAGATCCTAAAAGTCCTCGGTTAAAAGGGTTCTTTAATTTCCAGAAATTTATTAAACATGGAGTTTTTGTAAGCTAGGATTCTTTGTTATGATGGCATAACCCCTTGAGAGCATAATATTTCTGCAAGGCAGGATATATAGCATTTTCAATCTCTCTCTCTCTCTCTCTTTCTCCCTCTCTCTTAAAACCTACAGAATGTATGCAACAAAATCATGTCATCAAATGAAGTTATGTTGAAAATAGTGTGAGGAAGTATTATCAAGGATATTAATTGAACTGGTCTAGAGCACTTCTAAAGACCCGTATTACCTAATGACTACATTACTAAAACTGCCTCCAAATATAATCTTTGTCCTCTAGCCTAGTCCATCTTGTCCATTCTATGTACCCCTAGTAAATTAATCTTCCTTTTATAAGAACTGAAATATCTTAAAATAGTAATCACAATGAGCACTTATGTAATATTTTTCATATACATTATCTCATCTTCATAAGGGCTCTAGGGGCAGGCAGCGCAGGTATTATTTATACCTTTAGCAAAAAAACAAGACAGAGATATAAAGTTACAATTAAGATTAGTTCAGATACAAATAAGTTAAAGGTAAAAGTGTGAAAAAAAGACATATCAGGCCAATAGCGATCACAAGAAAATGAATGAGCTATACTAACACCAGAGTAGATAGACTTCAGATCAATGAACATCAAGAGGTATGTTAAAATGATGAAAGGGTCAAATCACCAAGAAGCCATAATAATCATAAGATACATCTAAGAACATAGTTTCAAAATCTGTAAAGCAAAACCTGTTAGTGATGAAAGGAAAAATCGTCAAATCTACAGTTTAGTAAGGGAATTTAATATTTCTGTCTCAGTAATGAATTGATCAAATACAAAATTAGGGTATAGAAGACCTAAAAAATACCACAAACACATTTGAGCTGTTTGTATTTGTAGTACACTCAACGTAATAGCAGGATAACACACATCCTTTCCAAGTGCACATGGATCATTCACCAAGATAGACAATATTCTGGGTCATAAAATAAGCCATATTAAATTAAAATAAATTGAAATCAAATAAACTATGCTTCCTGGACCCATAGAATTAAATCTCATTCTTGTAAATAACCTATGGGAAAAAGAGGAGGTCAAAAGGACATTTAAAAATATTTTGAACTGAATGAAAATAAAACACAGTATTTTAAAATGTATGAGATACTGTTAAAGTAGAGCTTATAGGTAAATATAGCATCAAATACTCTATAAAAAAAGAAGAGTCAGATATTAATGATCTAAGCTTCCACCTTAACATTAGTAAAGGGAAGCAAGTTAAACCCCAATAAAGCAGAAGGAAGAAAATAATAACAGAGAGATAATAAAATTAATAAAATTAAAAACAGAAAGTCAGTGAAATCAAAGATAAGTTCTTTAAAAAGATTAATATAATTAATAAACTATTAACTAGACCAACTAAGAAAAAAAAAAAGAGAGAAAACAAATGACCAGTATAAGGAATAAAAAAGGACAACTTGATAAGCCCTGAGGTCATTTAAAGTGTGAGAAAGAAATATTAGGAAATATTTTATGTTCTGATGTCCTACAACTTAGATGAAATGGAAATTCCTTGAAAACTGCACATTAACAAAGCCTATGAGGAAGAAACAGATAATCCTGTAGTATAAAGCTTTCCAAAAAATGGAAGACATCATGCTTGGATGACTTCACTGGTAAATTCTTAGCAAAACAAAACAAAAACAAAAAAACAACACTGAAGGAAGAAATAATGGAAATTTTGCACAACCTTTACCTGAAAATAGAAGAGAAGGAGATATTTACAAACTCATTTTTGATGCTGTTGTTACCTTGCTACCTAAATCAAAGATAGAAATTTCAAGATAAGCCAACTATAGGCCATTATATCATCTTTTCTGAGCATACAAAATTCCTCAAAACCATTTTATTAGGTAGAAGCCAGAGACACACAATATGGATAATACATGAAAACATGCTCAATCCTGCACATGCAGCATTCATTTAACAGTTGAAAAATCAATGTAATTTTCCATATCTATATACTAGAGAAGTAAAACCACATGATCATTTCAATAGATATAGAAATAATTTAAACCTCATTTATTCTAAATACTCTCAACAAGCCAGATAGATAAGAGAACATCTTCAACCTCAGAAAAGGCATTTATAAACAACCTATGATCAACAAAAAAATATGGTATTTTTTTTTAACAAGGTAAAAGATATTTAATTGGTTTCCAGTGTGGGGCAATTCCAAAGTTCCTATAAACATTTACACTCAGAATTTTGTGTGTACTTAAGTGTTAACATCTCACGGGTAAATACCTAGGAGTGGATTTCCTGGCACATATGAAAAATGTATGTTTAACTTTGTTAGAAATTTCCAAACTTTTCCATTTTGCATTTACACCAGCAACTTCTGAGCATCCAGTTCTGCCTCCTTGTCTGTACTTGGTAGGTTATGGATTGCAATTCTACAATATCCACCGCCTTTCAATATCTCGTATAGATCATTGCTTCAGAGATCTGTAATCCTTCCAAGATGGAGCTTTCCTCAGTGTGGAAAGGATTTCCTGTGAAATGTGGATTTTCTGAAGGGTCTATGGCACTCTGCTTGTTGGGCTTTTATGTGATTGCCAGTGGGCTTGATCTCTCCATTTCAGGAGATGCTGTGTTTCTGTTTCTTTAGATAGCTCTCTGCCGTTGTCTACTCTTTAGTCATCTGATATCTTTTCCCATATGGTGACCTTCAACAGCACTTCCTGGGTGTTATTAAATATAATGAGATTTAGACACAACTGACAACTGCCAATAATTATAATCCTCATATCACTTGAAACAGTAAATTTAAACTTCTACTAGGTTTCACCTATGAAAGGCAGATGGCCATTTTAAAAAGCACACCCCTTCCTCTAGATGTGTTTGACGGTTTCTTAGAGGTTACCAGGTGGTTATTAAATAAGGAACAAGAACTTATGCCAGTCCTTTTAATTGTCTTCAGAAGGTGGAGTATCTTTCCTCAAAGGCTATTCCAGACTCTCAAGGGTAGAATATTTGAATCTATATTATTCCTGCTTTATGAGATACTGGAGCTTATTATGTGTATTCAGAACATTTATAGATAAAAAAGAAATGATAGAATAGAGTATTGCTCTTTTGCTCTGTGGAGATGTGTACTGCCCTACTTTGAGAAAAGCTTAGAGAATTAAATGGAAGTATTATAAAAATTATTGATTCTATTTATCTTTTGGGGGAAGTCATGGTAGTTAGCAGTTCTCTCATATCCTTTTTTATAAAGATAAAAGTATTCTCTTTTGAATTGTAAATCAATTATAATGCTGCTACTAACATTTGTAAAATAGATATTTCTAATATTGCTGGAGACTTTTAGATTTAAAATTTCTAATCATATAGATGTTAAAAAGTATACTCGGGAGCAAAAAATATTCTTTTCAGGATTATTCAATACTGCCTGCAACTTTTGAATTAAAAGCTTCTCATGCATGTATAAAATAGATATATTCAGTAGCAAAAATCTCAATATACTTTTCTGTATTAAAACATGCTGCAATCTCAAAAATTTCGCTGTTAATTTTTTCCCCTTATTTTAAAGAGTAACAAAGATGTGAAATGCATAGAAAAGATGAAAGGATATTAGTGGTAGCCTTTTTCTTTTTTTCTTTTAAAATTCTTAACCAGAGGAACTGATGATAATGCTGACATTTCAGGGCCACTGGCAGCTGAATACTTTTCTGGCAATGGGCACCTAAGCCTAAGGTTTATCTAGCAGAGGAATTCTGTTTGTCCTCTCTTAACCAGCAGCAGAGGAAATATGTCAGGTCAAAGACAGAAATGGAATGGGAAAGAACAGGTCAGTGCCTTAGTTTTTTTTTCCCCCCATCAGTCCATGTTCTCTGGTTATCTTCATATTTAAAAACTAGTGTCCCTAATTAAGTTTAAGCTGCTTGAGGATGAGGCCGTTGGCTGCCCTGATTAGTTACATGCAGTGACCATCGAACACTGGTTGAACTGACTGAGCTGGCAGAAATTTCTACATCAGCACCATTGCAGGGGCATGAGATGGCAAGGCCTTCCTCCTCTGTAGGCACCTTTATTTTTACCAACAAAGCCCCCTCCGTCTGACCACAGTTACTATTAAACATTTGCTTGCCAAATCTAGTGGCTTTTCTCGGTTCCCATTCCCTTCTCTCTCTTTATTGTATCTAGCATTGCTTTTCAGTTCCATCACATTGAAACTCTATCTTTTCTTGGCCTCCATAATATCACACACACTGAGCATTCTTTTAGCCAATCAGAAGTTTCCTTTTGTCTCCCAAACACAGCTCTCCCCTAAGACTCTATCCTTTGAAGCAATAAGAGATTGTGGAAATAATACAATTTTTCAAGCCAGAACAACTGTGTTTGATTCTGAGATGCGCTGTTTATTGGCTGGGTAACCCGTGAACCTCAATTTTCTCAACTTCACTTATTCCTTCTCCAATGCTCTTTCTTTGTGCAGACCGAAGTTTGTGACTTAAACCATTTTCCTTATCTCTAAAGAACTTTTAACATTTGTTGCAAGGCAGGCCTACTGACAACAAAATCTCTCAATATTTATTTGTTGAAGAAGGTCTTTATTTCTCCTTCACTTCTAAAGAATAATTTTTCAGAGTAAAGAACTCTGTATCGGTGGGCTTTTTTCTCTCTCTCAACACTTGAAATGTTTTACCTTACTCTCTTCTTGCCTGCATGGTTTCTGAGTGGAAGTCATATAATTCTTACCTTTGCTCCTCTATAGATAAAGTACTTTGTTTTCTTTGTCCTCTCTCTGGCTTCTTTCAGAATTTTTTTTCTTTGATTTTCTATAGTTTGAAAATAATATGCCTTAGTATATCTTTTCTGGCATTTATCCTGCTATGTACTCTCCAAGCTTCCTGGATGTTTGGTTTGGCATCTGACATTAATTGGGGGAAATTCTTAGTCATTATGTTTTCTAGTTTTAGTCATTCTGTTATTTTCTTTCTTCTTCTGATATTCTCATTATGTGTATGTTATATCTTTTGTAGTTAATCCACAATTCTTGGATATTCTGTTCTCTTTTTTTCATTCTCTTTCTCTTTGTTTTTCAATTTTGGAGATTTCTATTGAGATAACCTTAAGCTCAAAATTCTTTCTTCAGCCATATTCAGTCTACTTGTAAACTCTTCAAAGCCATTTTTCATTTCTGTTACAGAGTTTTTGACCTATAGTACTTTTTCAGGGAAATGGAGGGGGAGTTCTTTTTAGGATTTTCATCTCTCTGCTTACATTGTCCATCTGTTTGTACCTGTTGTCTACTTTATCTATTAGAGCCATAAGCACAGTAATCATAGATGTTCTTAATTTCCAGTCCGATAATTCCAACGTTCCTGTCATATCCTTTCCCTATTGTATATTCTTGGTACACTTGTTAACACTGTACACGCATGGGATTATTTTCAACCTCTCTATTTTTTTCCCTATGTGTCTGTTTTTATGCCAATAACATACTGATTTGTTTATTACTTCTAAGAGTTGTTTTGTTTGTTTGTTTGTTTGGTGAAGTCTTTAGGGTTTTCTATATGTACTATTTTGTCATCTATAAATAGTTACAGGCTTACTTCTTCCTTGTTAATTAAGATGCCATTTATATCCTTCCTTCCTTCCTTCCTTCCTTCCTTCCTTCCTTCCTTCCTTCCTTCCTTCCTTCCTTCTTCCTTCCTTCCTTCCTTCCTTCCTTCCTTCCTTCCTTCCTTTTCTTGATCCTGATCTTAGAGGATAAGCTTTTAGCTTTTCACTGTTGAGTATGTTAGCTGTGGGCCTGTCCTATATGGCCTTTGTTATATTGAGGTACATTCCCTCTATATCCACTTTGTTGACAGTTTTTATTATAAATGAAAGTTGAATTTTATCAAAAAATTTTTACATCTATTGAAATAACCATATAATTCTTATCCCTCATTTTGTTAATGTGGTGAATCACATTAGTCAATTTATGGATGTTGAACCAGGTTTGCATCCCTGGAATAAATCCTGCTTGATTATGGTGTATGATCCTTTTAACATATTGTTGAATTCAATTTGTTAATACTTTCTTGAGGATTTTTGTGTCTTTGTTCATCAGGGATATTGGCTTGTAATTTTTTCTTGTAACATCTTTAGTTGCTGAGCTGCTTTTTGAATATTCTGAGAGATTATAGCCTATATAGGACACTAGTGGATACAAATAGTGCAAATAGTGTGTTTGGACATCTTCTGTGTCCTGTCTCACATATGCTTGCTGTAAGTTTTGCCCCAGTTCTGCTGTGGCAAACAGATGCACATGATTAGCCTGACTATACCTTGTCCCAAGTGTATGAGATATCTTTTCCTATTGAGGGCCTTTGTGTGAGACTATTGTCAGACTCTGCTCAGACATTCTGATGTGTGCAAAAACCTAAGGAGAGAGAGACTAGTAACACTTGGAGAGATCCTCATTTAATGGGAAACAGAATTTACCAGATAAATAATTCCATTCTTCCATGTCTCAGGCTGATAATTATGAAACACACTTTACATATTTCTTCAGAGTTTCCCCAGAGGAAATGAATCTAGCTGCCCCAGAAAACTTGGATTATCCAGCTCAACCCACACTCTTGAATCTCCTTTCCTCCTTCCCCATTTTGCTTTCCTTAGTCCACATTTACCTGTCCCCATGGCTTACTTCCCGAAGTAATCTATATGCAGTGCAAACCGTTGTCTCAGGTTTTGCTTTGGGGCAGGTTGGGATGAATCGAACCTGATACATCTATGAATAGAATGGCCATGCAACTCCTATTCCAAATCTTTAAGAGTGAAAAGAAGTACCCAATTAGTAAATTAAGTCAGAAAAACATTATAAACAAAGAGTGTTCTAGGCAAACAAAGATGTATGTTCGTCATGTCTAGAAAAAATAAATATCAGGTGTAAAAAATAACTGAAATTATAGATTTGATATTATGGTCATAAAGTGATGAAAATAAGAAATTCAATAAATATCATGTAATAAAATATTAACACTAATTTTAAAGTGACCGAACTACAATATTTTATTCCTTCATTCATGTGCCAATGTCCACTTGAATGAATTTCTATATTCTCAAAAAAGGCACATGATTTGAAGCTCTCATACTCTGAAATCATTCTGATTACTGGTTGATTTCTTTTTTAGTGGGAGGATATACATGATAAATGTTTGAACTGATGACTGAGCCAGTGGTCCCTACAAGACTTTTGTTCTGAATATTGAGCTAAAGGATTTACCTATTAAAAAAATCAACCCTTGAGAAAAATTGCCCATTCTCCTCCTATATCTTTTCTTTCTTTTAATCTCTAAACTCTTTTTTTTAAAAAGACTGTGTTTAATTATTTGTGAAAAGAATTTCAGAAAGTACAATAGACATTATTCTTTGTTAGAATAGGCTATTAGAGATTACATTTTCATGAAATTCTGATAAACCTCTTGTGGGACACAAGAAGAGATATATTAGAGATGGTAACCCGTATTTAGAAGTAAACTATCAAGCCTGAAAGTCAGTGGATAAATGCTAGTACTTAATTTCCAGAGAAATGTTTAGAGAGAAAAAAGCTCTGAGGGGAAAATAAATTGGGACTACCACTTTGTTCTTGTAATATTAGTTGGTGACCAATTAGTTTATTTATTTTAGTAAAGTTCTTTCTGTCCCTCTCCCCACTGTGTGTGTGTGTGTGTGTGTGTGTGTGTGTGTGTGTGTGTGTGTGGTGTACGGTGTAAATGAAACAATGTTAGTAGCTATAGTTTCACTTTCAGTGATGGAGATGATTCTGATGGCAAGTGAGAGGGTGATGTAACCAAGCAGCGTGGGAACCACAATTGTCCATTGAAGAGGCTGTGTCAGCTTGAGAATGGAATTCCATTAGGTTTTGGGGCTAACCCAAAACATATATATGCAAAGAGGACTATATTGTCCTTCAAGAAATGTGTAACAACCTAGCACTCATCAGAGAAGGACGGCATTTGGGGAGGCAGGGTTCTTATCTTTAAACTAGCAGAGACTCAGCCAGAGAACACTATTATATGTCTCTGGAAATTACATGCTCTTACTAGAAACTCTACCAAGACTTAGTGCCATGCAGTTTCTTGAATACAGTATATACTTATAAATAGTTGCTGATAATGAGGGTATAGGGGTAAGATTAGCTCAATGAGAGAAAAGGAATAAATAGTATTACTTTCTAGGATATCTACCAGAAGCAGAAATATTACTTAGGATACTGTTTACCTGGATTATGCCCAAGTGCTATAGAAGTAACTTAGAGTATACGGATGATGAAAGAAAAGAAGAACAAAAGAGAGGGGTGGGGAGGGAGGAAGGGAGTGAGGGAGGGAGGAAGGAAGGAAAGAAAGATGGAAGGAAGGAAAGAAAGAAAGAAAAGAAAACAAACAAACTTTGGGAGCAGATGGAGAGATATTTAGGATGACACAGGAATAAGAAAACTGGAAATGTTCACTATAAACGTTCGGAATTCATTCCAATTACCATACTACCTATATTTTAAATGTATACTGAGGAAAATGTGACAAAATTACAGTCATTAATCTGAATTTTGTCGATGCAAGGAATAGTGAACCTAGTCACTACCACTAGACCAAGATAATGATACATCTCACATAATCTCCCAAGGGGACACTAGCAATTCAAGTTATATTTGTAGCATGGGCTGGAAGAAGAAAACAAAATATTGCCAAGTGTAGTAATTGAAATTTTCTTAATGACACAATAATAGATGCCTGAAAAATTGTTGATTGCCTGGCACGCGATGGCTCTCACTGGCCAAATAACAAGTCAGAGCTTGTTTCCAAATTAGTAGCACAAGACTTAGCTGATTCATTTTTATTCACCAACTATGCAGACTTTCCCGTCTCCATTTCTGACAGCAATTTAATGAGGAATTGTGCATACAAATGCATCCTTATAAACCATTTTAAAAATAAGCAATTTGGGGATTTTTGTATAGCACCAAAACAAGCTTATCAGATACAACAAAAATGCATGTTGAAAATGTTAAACTGTTTGGACATGATTTAGAATTACAATTATATGTTATCTATGCAATTTTCTATTTGAAACTTTTATATTGATATATCTAAGTTTCTAATGCAGAATTTCCTTCCTTTAATAATTATTTCTAATTATTCCTGCATATATTCCATGTATGATAAGTGCTGTTTAGTCCTCTTTTAAAGTCTGAATTACAAATTTATTATGATTGGCAGAAAAGATTTCTGAACTTTTTACATTTAATTTATTTTATTTTTTTAATCCCTTCACGTTTTTTCACTCAGCACCTGAATCCCACTCTCATCTAGCAATCATCAGTTTGTTCTCTGTATTTATGAATCTTTTTCTGTTTTGTTTGTTCATTTATTTTGTTTTTAGATTCCACATATAAATGAAATCGTGTGGTATTTGTCTTTCTCTGTCTGACTTACTTCACTTAGCATAATACACTTCAGGTTCATCCATGTTGTTTTAAAAGGTAAGATTTCATTCTTTTTTATGACTAATATTCCATTATATATATGTACCATCTCTTCTTTATCAAATTATCTATTGATAGACACTTAGGTTGCTTCCATATCTTAGCTATTGTAAATAATGTTGCAGTGAACATAGGGGTTCACATATCTTTTCAAATTAGTGTTCTGGATTTCTCCAGTTAAATTCCAGAAGTTAAATTTCTAGGTCATAAGGTAGGTCTATTTTTAATTTTTTAAGGACCCTCCATAGTTTTCCATAGGCTGCATCAGTTTGCAATCCCACCAAGAATGCATGAGGGTCTCCTTGCCTCCACATTCTTACTAACGCTTGTTAGTTGATTTACTGATGATAGCCATTTTGACAGGTGTGAGTTTATCTCATTATAGTTTTAATTTGCAATTCTCTGACTAGTGATGTTGAGCATCTTTTATATATTTATTGGATATCTGTATGTCCTCTTTGGAGAAATGTCTATTCAGGTCCTCTGCCCATTGTCCAATGTAATTTTTTTTTTTTTTTGGTGTTAAGTTGCATGAGTTCTTTTTAAATTTGGATATTAATCTGTAATCAGATGTATCATTGGCAAATATCTTCTCCCATTCAGTAGGTTTTTACTTTCAGTTGATGGTTTCCTTTGCTGTGTAAAAATTTTTCCTTTGATATAGTCCCATTTAATTATTTTTTTCTGTTTCCCTTGCATGGGGAGATATATTAGAAAAAAATTTATTAAGGGCAATGTCAAAGAGTTTACTGCCTCAGTTTTCTTCTAGGAATTTTATTATTTTGGGGTTTACGTTAAAGTCTTTAATCTATTTTGAGTTTAATCTTACATGTGGTGTAAGAAAGTGGTCTAGTTTTGTTTTTTTGCATGTTTCTATCCAGTTTTCCAATACCATTTATTGAGCAGACTGTCTTTTCCCCATTGCATATTCTTGCCTCCTTTATCATAGATTAATTGACAATATAGGCATAGGTTTACTTCTGGAATCACTATTTTCTTCCATTAATCTGTCCGTTTTCATGCTAGTACCATGCTGTTTTGATTACTATAGCTTGAAGTATAGGTCTATAGCAGCTGTTGTGATACCTCCAACTTTGTTCTTCTTTCTCAGGATTTCTGTGGCTATTCAGGTTCTTTTTTTTGGTTCCATATAAATATTAGGATTATTTTCTCTAATTCTGTGAAAAAAATGCCAGTGGTATTGTGATAGAGATTGCGTTGAATCTATAGGTAGCTTTGGGTAATATGAACATTTCAATGATGTTAATTCTTCCTATTCATAAGCATGGTATATGTTTCCATTTATTTATATCTTCTTCAGTTTCTTTTATACAGTGTTTTATAATTTTCTCAGTATAGTTCTTTTACTTCCTTGATTAAATTTATTCCTAGGTATTATTTTTATGCAATTGTAAATAGAATTGTTTTCTTAATTTCTCTATTTGATAGTTTGTTATTGGTGTATAAAAATGACTGATTTTCAAATATTAATTTTGTATCCTGTTACTTTACTGAATTCATATATCAGTTCTAATATTTTTGGTGGAATCTTTATGGTTCTCTTTATAAATATCATATCATATTCAAATAATGACAGTTTTACTTTTCTTTACAATTTGGATGCCTTTTATTTCTTTTTCTTGTTTGCTGTGGCTAGAACTTTCAATAGTATGTTGAATAAAAGTGGTAAAAGTAGACATCCTTGTCTTGTTTCTGACCTTAAGGAAGACACTAAATTTTTCCTATTGAGTATGATGTTAGCTGTATATTTGTTATGTATGACCTTTATTATGCTGAGGTATGTTTCCTCTATTCCCACTTTGTTGAGAGTCTTTATCATAAATGGCTGCTGGATTTTGTCAAATGCTTTTCCTGAATCTATTGATATGATCATATAATTTTTATCCTTCATATTATTTAAGTGGTATATCATGTCATTTTATTTGCAGATATTGAACCAACTTTGCATCCCAGGAATAAATCCTACTTGATCATCATGTATGATCTTTTTAACATATCGCTGAATTTGATTTGGTGATATTTTATTGAGTATTTTTGCATCTATGTTCATAATTGGCCTATAATTTTGAGGGGGAATGTTTTCATCTGGTTTTGGAATCAGGGTAATGGTGTTCTCATAAAATGAACATGGGAGACATCCCTCTTCTTGAATTTTTTGGAATAGTTTGGGAAAACTAGGTGTTACATGCGATTTTGACTTGTTTACAAAGCAAAGAATCCTCAAAATATTTCACAATTAAAAAAAAATACTGACAGCAGGCTGACCTATTTTGATTTGGACTTCTCTCTATTTTAAAATAGATTTACCCTGGAATGGGCCTAATGTCTCATAATTCTTGCTGGCCTATTTTCCTGCTGCCACCTCCAACTCCAGGTGTTTATGGAAAAGTTTAGCCCTTTAAAATGTTGACTTATCTGATCACATTTTCATTCAGAAGCCAAACAGAAAAGGAACTGTAGCTGAACACCTGGCAGCTTTATTCTTCTAATTTACTGCCATGACTAGAACACACATATATATACACAAATAATCACCTACCATGTTTCAGACCTTCTCAGTGTCTACTACTGGAAATCTTGCATGGTATTAAGAGTGTGGATTTCAGAGTCAGACTACCAGAGTTGAAATTCTATTTGCTCATTGATTGGCCTTGGAAAAATTTCTTAATCTCTCTAAAATGTAGGTCCTCAAACTATAAAGTGGAGATTAAAACAATACCATGAACATGGACAATATACTAGTGGTTATCAGAGGGTAGGGGGAGGTGGGGGGAGGGAGGTAGATGGAGTAAAAGAGGTCAAATATGTAGCATCAGAAATCTGACTATGGAAGAAGAACACACAATGCAATATATATATATTTATGCCTTACTGTTAAATTGTACACCTGAAACTTACTGGATTTCGTTAACCAATGTCACCAAAAAATGAATTAATTAAAAAAAAAACAATATCAATCATATAAGGTCATTTTCAAATTAAATGAGGCAATCAATGTAAAGAAAGTATTAGTATAGTGACTGGCATGTAGTATATGCTCAATAAATATTAGTATTATTAGTTTCTCAATAAATTTCCTTATATTGCTTAAGCATATGCTCATATGGTACCTGGCCAGCATACATGATTGGTATCTGATGATTGGTATCTGAAGTTTTTTCTAGCAGAGGTTATCAGTCAAAGTTTCTCCCAGTCATTAGAACCTTGTAATCAGAACTGTTTTATACTGTGTTCACTGGCTTATAAAATGAGCAGCTTGCTTCCCTGTCTGAGTTTAGTGGCCCAAAGCATAAATAATATCAAGCTGAAACTACGTACAAGTGGTCTCGTCAGAAAGGACCTAATTTGATAGTTCATTGAAATGAACACACCTTGCTCTAGTCAGGTGGAGTCGAAACAGTGATAGAGAACTATGGCACAGGTGATGTCCTAAAGGCTGGAGCCATCCTCATTCCCATGTCCATTCTTTAAAGATATCCATGTAACATCTTTAAGTTCAGTTAAAAAAAAATCTCAAGAGTTTTTCCTTGCTTTTGTTCTTGTGTCAGAAAAGCCTTTAGCCAGTAGAATTATGTTCAATGCATGTTGGGAGTTTGTCCAGTTGGATCAAGTGTTATCTGATTTTAGCCCCTGAGCAAGCTACGGCCTGTTACTGCTGAGACTCATTTTTTTGTAAAGGTCTCAGGCTTTTTGCTGTGTCATACTGACTGGAGGGGTTGAGAGTGCTTTATCATCCTTCATGATGTCAGCGGCCACAGAGATGCATCAGGATGATGTGCTACCATTGTAATCTAAGCTCAGGAATTTAAGTTTGAGATTAAATTATAGAGTTGAATGAGTTAAACCTCTATAAAGTTTTAATCAAGGTAGAATGTTTGGTCCTTCCTTGGTCTTCATCTATTCACTGTGTATTTAAACAGAAAAGGAGTTTGAAACCTTTTCCTTCTTCCCTTATCAATTAATCCTGGAATGCAAATGTGTGAAAGTGGAGAAAGGAAATAATAAAATAATATGTATTGAGAATCTTTCATTTGCTGGGTAGGCACTGAGTTTTGTATTTTATATAAATGATTTTATTTTATCTTTATAATAAAATTGTGTATATTTATGCCCCTTTTGTAGATGATCAAGCTGATAATACAAAAGTAAGATAACTAGTATAAGGTTATACAATTAACTATAGGTTAACTTGAGATTTTAAACCCAGTTCTGTGTGCTCTGACTGCAATAACTTTTGAGATTTCTATTTCCCTCTAAATAGTGCATTCTAGATAATAGAATAAAGGCTTTAGTGTAAACTGTTTAGAATATTTAGCAGAACCAAAAGCCATAGAATATTGAGACTGTTTCCTCCAAGAATGTTTATTAATTCAATGATAATGTGACATTTTTTTTTCGCTGGATTTTTAAGTTAAGAAAGCTAAGAAAAACAAGTGTGTGATGATGCCAGGAAACAAAATATATATGTATATTGAAATCTGTGACATTTAAGTGCCTCCAGATTCAATGACTTGAAAACAACTTAGTGCTACTTCTAAAAATATTACACAGCTATCATTTACCCTGGAAATAAAATAATACTTTGCAACAGCAGAGAATCATTTTCCACATACAAAACATTTTGCTCATTAATGAAGAACATTTGATTCATTGCACATCATAGACCTTTTGGCATTTTGTGTTAGACAAATAAACTTAGGCTCAATTTGATGGAAGGAGAGTTACACGTAGAGATGCTACTTATGATCAAGTATGACTGGTGCCATAAGGAACAATAATTTGTCAGCCTCGGTAAGAATTAAGAACTCTGGGCTATTAATTCTGAGACATGACAGGACTTGTATTACATGTTGCTTGGAAGTATGGTTAATCAAATTGATGGAAAAATATGATTCAAACATCAGCTGCTCTTTTGTAGTTTAATTTTGATGCTCTATCAACACTTTCTTCTTTGGAATTTTCTACTCTGCTTCTGAAAGGTATAACATATATTTTGCTATCTATATATTGCTACATAGTTATTAATTTAACAAATGTATATTGACCCCCTACTATGGATTTGTCCTCATGCAGGTGCTGGAAGTTTGTATTTGTTGCAGTTGCTCAGGAAGCTTGATTTTCTCATTATTAGAGTTTACAGTTTAGAACAGCCATTTGAGTTGCCCCATACATGTATTCATTTCTAAAAATGGTATCACTTCATTTCTGTGTTGTTAATGAACATATGCTAACGGTAGTTTTGTTGCCAAATGATCTGAATTGAATTATCCACAATGAGTTGTTTTGCATGTTAATATTTAATGACTTACTGAATATCATCACATTTGTATTATTATGAAATTATATACTTGATGACTCGTGTTACCATTCATGAGTTTTTGGGCTCGCTTATGCCTTTTCTAATATGTGAAAATCAATTTAAATATTCTGCTCTTTCGAAATCTGCAATAATGTTTTCATATAGGAAAAAAATGTACTGCTTGACCTACTTTCTCTCTCTCATTTAAAAATATGTAGCCCATGTTGGGTCAAGATTGTTCATGAGTGGCGATTCCATTCTCCATTATATACTCTTGCATTCTAAAATCTTGCATTCTAAAATCAGTTCTTTTAAGTGTGATTTTCTATTCAAGTATTGTTCAAGGTCACTCACACAGTCTGAACATGATGCTCAAATTTGATTGCTTATTATGTATTACTAAAAACTAGAAGGTATATATGCTTCATTAGAAAATATGGATTTAACACTAGTTCAGCAAAGGTTTATAATATTACTATTCACATCATTTTGATTGATTAAAATATATGATAATTTAACTTCTTTAACTATGTTGATATGAGAGGGATAGGTATAAATCTTTAATTTTAAATATTTCAGGATGCAAATATATCTTCTGTATTTTAAATTTGTACAGTATAGACCATACACTGACTTGAGCTATCAGTATAGTAAACATAATTCTCACCTGTGATGACTTTCACTTATTTTCAAGACTCAAAGACAACTTTTAGGCAATAGGTATTCACTGCCATTCTCCTTAAGAATAGATAAAATGTTCTCTTCCTAATTTTCTGTAAGTATAAGTCTGATCATAAATTATCCAAAGAAGCTCTACATAGTAATAGAACAGGAGCTAGCAATTAATTAAACTTTATAGGTGTAGTAGCCCATCTGCCCTCCACTTTTTATGTAAAATATAACTGAAGAGCATAGAAAAACCTGGGTTCAAATCCCTACTTTTCACATATCTGTTGTCTTATCTTGATCAAGCCACTGAGTCTACATGATCATTTGTTTTCTTAATTCATTAAATGGGATAATTCCTATAAAATCTCTGCATTTAATAACTGCTCAAAAATGTATCTGTTCTGATAGTGTGTACATAGTACCTTATCTGTAAATTGGCATACATTCTCTATCTGTTTTGAGTATATTGAGTAATGGAAAGGCAGATTTTGACTCAAGGAAAAAATTTGAAAAAGGGAATACAGATAATATTTCCCCTTTTGTATGAAGAAGTTTCTACTTCCTACACCCTTCTATAGGCAGAAAAGAGAGACACAAGACCTACATTTTAAAATAATATGTTAGAATACTTCAGAACCTGAGGATTCCAGAATAACATGTGGATTGAAGACATTGGTGTCTTAAAGAAGTTAATAAACTCACGGCTATGAGTATAATCTCATGGTCATTATCTGCCCCCTACTCCTGTCCAATCTCTTATTCAAGGCTCACTGAAAGTAAACAAAATCCATAAGCTACCTCAATGCCTATGTTGCTACTGCTTTGATCATACAAGCTTGATTCTGTCTTTTAAAAACATAATTGGTAATAGGTCTTTTGGTCTTGTTTTTACAGAGCCACTGATTATCTTTGGTATAAACAGGCTAATAAGTCTAATGTTTTGTTAGAAAATTCATTCATTCATAGTATTTATTGAGACTAACTTTATGTTTGCTGCACTGACAAATAGTTTATAATTTATAATCTATGGGTACACTCTATTTGAATTTGAGAACATAAATATCTTAGCTCTATGAGTGATGCTGAGAAAGGAAAGGGCATGGTGAGTATCATGGGCAGGGTATGTATCATGAAGACTAATTCTGATCATTTTTAAAACAGACAAGCATGGAAAGCTTCATGGAGATGAATGCATTGGCATGCTACCCTGTTATCCAAACAATTCTTGAAGAAATAGTTTCTATTGTCTGAGAGGTAATGAATGCCTCAGCAGTTCCATTCACTCAGTTTTTACCAAAACTGCTCTTCAGTTCTAGGCCAAACTTCTTCCATGATCAAGCGGTCCTAAGGCAAGAAAGTGGGATTAAATACCCAGGTTAAGAACAAAGAATGTTGGCATTAACAATGTGTGAATTGGGGTAGATAAATTCCTGGCATCTATGCTCAATTCTAAATGTAACTAAATCGCTCTTATCTGGAAATATGACTTTAGAGCATACAAGAGAGGAATCTGGTCAGAGCCACTTTTTGGCAAGGGTATGTCAAATACCATAAGCTCAGTTTTGCACAAGATGGTATTTCATTGTTTGGCCATCTGGCTGTTTTGCTGAAAACATGGATTTGTGGGAAATATATAGGAACATTCCTTTTTGATAAATAAGGAACTACTTTCGTAGAGAAGTAATATTGGATTCTTTGTGTTTGCTATTTTCTTTCAGCAATAGCTGTTTTGCATTTTCTTTGCTTATGCTAGGGAGAAAGAAGACTCCTGTTATCGTACAATCACAGTTGCTTTTACATTTTAACAAGCTGCTCGTAGAAAACAAATTTGGAAGCCGCATGCATTATTTCTACATGTTTCCAACTGTGTGAAAATTAGTATTTTGAAACTTCAGTATATTACATATAAATAAACATACCTTAGTCATCTCACAGGTAACACTGTCATCTCTTTAGAGAAATGATTTGATCAGGCAGTACAACAACAGACAAAAAATTTGCCTCCGAAAGATTGCTCTGTTATAAGCTGCTATTTCTCTTTGTAAAGTATATTGTAACAAAATATTTCTAATTTAAATTCTGGAACACTCTCATTTTTCTTAAGTATTGAATTGTTTCTCCGATCCAGCCTGTGTCTGTATATAGGTGGCACCAATCTTTCACTGTTGCAGTGATCTGGACTTAAATGTACTGGATTATGAATAGAGAGTGAATTTATGAAGCGAAAACAAACTTCAGGACTCTATTTTCAGATAAGTTTTTCTAGTTTTATAAAAGTATGAGCTTATGTTCAAAATGCTGTTATGAATAAGAGCAAACTTCAGCAGCCAGCTCTAAGTGTAGCGATTCTGCCCTTTGTGATCTTGGCCATGGGAGGCTTCTGACGGGGAATCGCCATCATGTTTTAGTATGCCACAAATGAAATAACTGACCCATCGAGCAACATGGTTCCCATACTTCTGCTCGAGGAGTCATAAATGACTAAGAATTAGTGTAGAGTAAAAACTGTTTTGTTCTTCATGTTGATATTTAGAATGTATTAGAGAAAGGCAAGATGATTCTATGTTTTTTTTTTGTTTTGTTTTGTTTTTTTTTTTAGATAAAATTCCCATTTTCATGAGTGCCATAGTGAGTGATTCTACAAACATCTTAAGTAGGACTTGTTATAACACTGGTGCTGATGCTCAAATATTTCTGCTCTCGTGAAACCCTAGTTGAATCTTCAGCTTAATAGAAGCCATTGAAGGACGAGAGAGGTTTATTTACCATTTAACTTTCCAAAGAACTTCTTCATTGTTAGGAAGCCAAAGATACAAAAACTTGTAAAGTAGCATTTCCCTAAACTAATCAACCCCTGGAGCTCATGAATTTGTGTCAGATTAGCTAGGAGTAATAGTAACTAACCACATTTGGTGTGTGCTTACAATGAATATGTCACTATTCTAAGATCTTTAGATGGTTGGGCTCATTTAAATCCATATAATAACTCTCCTTTTTTCCACCAATTCTATGATGTGAACTTTTTCATATTTTAACAGTTCTAAAAGCAGAATATGTCCTAAAATTGGTGATTTTTTTTTTTTTACAACTGCTATCTGCTATCCATGGAGGCAGTGGTTAAGATGGTATTTGTTATTACCTGCACATGTAAGAACATCAAAGTCAGCCTTAAAGCATGCAGAATAGATGTCAGGAGCTAGGCAGAAAATCCCAGGGAGGGACGGTAAATGAAGAACTTTTAACCTCCTAAGAGCCATGTAGTTGTAGGTAACAGGAAGATTGGCACATGTCATGCATGTTCAGCAGCGTTCCTAATGCCAGTGTCAGTTACTGTAACACAGTCCTATCACTGTACAGCCAGGTTAGGAACCCAGCACCAATGGTGTTTCGTTGGGTTCATGTGTTTTTATTAAGAAATGCTGTACATTAACTCTTCCAATAGCACAATGGACAATGTTATAAGGAAAAACTCAGACTTTGATGAATCTGATTCAAGAACTGACTAGAAGAGTTTGAATCTGACTACGAAGAAGTCGTAGGAATAGCTAAATCAATTTTATGTTGTTTCTATTTCTTTTTATATGCATGAGCATATCATATGATAAAAAACATCTATGTGTAATTAATTCAAAAAGTTTTTCAATAAGCACCCAAAATAGAAATTCATAGCATCAAGAGAGCTTTGTGTCATATTTTAATTGGCTATGGTTTTCCTTCCTAGCGGTGCTGAAAATTTTGTTTTATCATTGAGAACTTTTTAGATTTGATCACAACAGTATTTCTATTTCTGTTTTACATAGATGAGGAAATTATGACACAATAAGTAGCAGAACTAGGACTTAGATTTAACCTGTGTCCTACAATGTGACACCTCTATACTATACTGTTTCTCGGATGAAGTATCTACAGAAGTTATAACTTTTTTTTATTATACCTATTAAAGTCAGTACAAGGTTTTTAAAAATTTCCCATTTTACCAAGTTCCAGTCTCAGACTATGATGCTAAGTACTTCTTCCTCCCTAAGGAAAAGCTAAGCAAGAAAGGTCCATATTTTTTGCCACACCTCTGGGGGTTCTTCCTTCTCAAGCTCACTGAAGCAAGTTTGGTCACAGATTCCAACTCAGGACAGAATTTGGAGGGAGCCTATTTTTGCAGCCAAAGCAAGTAGCACTCTTGTCTGGAGTGTGTATTACTAAAGCAGACACTGTATTTTAATTCCCCCCTGGCTCCTGTGCAGAAACACCACACATGTTTGCACTGGTTGCTTCTATTCATAATTGGTTCTGCTTTTCTATTTTTAATCAGTTCAGAATCTACAGGGAATGTGACTGAAGGATTCATTCCTTCCAATCTCCAAACATGTTTACCTTTCTAAATCTATGCCAGAAAAACAATGATATTTCACTTTACATTCATTACAAAATTGTATAAAGAAGAAGTAAAACATCTTTCATTTTATATTATTCTTATGAAATATGGCTTAACAGAAAATATGTTAAAATAAAAAATGTGCTTTGGATCTTTATATCATGTGTATGTCAAATATTAAAAATCAAGTCATTTTTTATCTTCAAAAGCAGGAATAACACCAAGTTTTTATCTATGAAACATTTTTCATTTCAATGTAATATGAAGATCTGATCTCACACAGGTATATGGTTCAGAAAAAAAAAGTATAGAAGCTGCATATTTTGTACTTATCAAATATATTGCATTAGACTAATTAACACTCAACATTTTCCTTTTTTTTGGGGGGGGGAGGGTAGCTTTACTCCAAACTTTTAGGAACAGAAGGCTACAATCTGTGATTTTTACTTTTGAATATCAGTTTTCTCTTTTATCTTTCACAAACAATCAGAAAACATGATCATTTTTTTTTGTAAAAAAATAAACAAACAAAATATTTTAGCTCTAGAGCTTTGTGGTAAAAAGTTTTGTAGAAATATTTTCTATACTATGCAATAAAAATAAATTTAAAATATATTAAAATGAAAATTAAAAAGGGGTACATATACATGAAAACATCAAATTGATGACATGTATCAGTATAACTGAAGGTCAGCAAACAGGACCTTTGCATCTGTGCCTCACGGTCCTGTGGTTTTATAGCAAATGCTCTTTCAACACTCGCCATTATTCTCAGGTGTGGCTCACAACTTATTAATGTAGCAAAATAGTTTTTTCTTTTTATGAATTTTGTATTTGCTGTTATTAAATTCCATTTACTAATGATGAATCATAATTCAAAAAATTTTCTTCTATGACTTAAAAACTAAATTTCAGAAGAAAATAATGCCAATATAGTCTCCATTTACCTTTTATTTTATTCTTGGAAATTATTTAACATACACTTACGAAATTAATATTAAACAACATCATTTGGGAAGTGCTATTATGGAAAAAAACTGGGTAAATAAGTGGAAAAATTCAATGAGGCAATCTATATATTTGATGAAACTTATAAAGCATTAATACAAGTGAATTATTAATGGTAAAGTCAAGGCCTTTCCTAAAGGGCTGTAAAGATAGGAACATTTGATGAAAATAAAGAGGAGAGTTGTTCGATCAATGTTTTTATTTATGGAAGGGAAACAGGTTCCACAATTACTATCATACAATCCTTGACTGTCTTTAATATTACATAAATTTTATGATTTAATCAAAATGGCTTGTAAAGACAATTCAATACTCTCTCCTCCTACAAAAAGTCCTATCCTATTCATCAAAGACATAAAGCAAGTTCATCAAGAAAGAACAAAATTTTCAATAGTACAAAATCCTGTGATTTTTAAAGGAAAATTGACATCATCAAGTGTGCTTTAATGATTGGTTTGTCATACAGACAATGCAGTTTGGGATTTAACCAGAAATTCTACCTTCAACAATCCTTCCTTTTATCTAGGGGTGTGGTGGAGAATCTGAACTCCTAAAATCATACATTTACATTGCCGCTTTGTGACTTTTTTATCTGAGATGGATGTCGTGTAATGGTCATCAAGTGGTTTGTAAAATATTCAGCTCAGAGAAACAGCGAGATTGGATATTTAGTTTCCGCTACTCTTTAGGAACTTTAAATATCTCTTTGCATTTTATTATAATATTTTCTGTGATTTTCAGCACATGCGTCCATCTCTCTTCTCTCAATCTTATCTCTTCTCTCTAATGAATTTGGATCTAAATTTGATAGTTTGACATGTTTGCACTTAGAGCAATTGTTCCATTATCTTACTAGAGATGGATATGCACAATGAATGAAGAATTTACATTTTTACTAAATATGGGGAGAATATATGTGGGTAGTGTGTGTTACTTTGCTGATATAAAAAAAAAACATTAATTATCTAGCGGCCCAAGGGCTAGTTTTATCTTTCATTATTGAGTACTTTATATTGTGCTTCTGAGAATATCTACAGAATTGAGTGAATCCTACTGAGAGAAAGGTATTCTATAGAAATATTGATAATCAACATTTTAACAGTACCATACATTCGGTCCTGCCATTCGTGAGACTCCTGAAAGACTGTGAAAATTTTATACTTTTTCTAGGATTTTCATCCATCCTGAAAAGTTGATATTTGAAGGATATACTCCAAGCAAGTGGTATAATTGGTATTAGCTTGAACAGAAAGCACTTTAGCCAAAGTCACTCTAATTATCAGTTTGAAAGTAAATAAGATACAAGTAAATATGAATCAAATGCTTCTGTCAGCAATCCTGATACTGTTTTGAATATTTTATAATTTGTTATTCTCAGATGTTAAAAATCAGGGCTTACTTGCAAATGATTTATGGTAGATAAACTACAAAGATTTCATTTAAATAAGTCGGAGTGCCTTTTTTATTATGTCTCAATTTCTAACTCTCTTTTGTTAATAGCTGATAACAGACATCTTGTATTTGGCTCACACTTATTGTCATTAGCTATGCATTTTGGGGGGAGTGTAGAAGCAAGTAATGCTGAAAGCAGTTTGAATTTTCTCACACAGTCCTTGTTTTACATTAACTACCTTTAATTGTCATTCTATTCAGAATTGGCCACTTTGGGAATAGTTGCAAAAGGTCAATGAAATTGTTTCAGAATTATATTCGATCTGGAAGTTTCTTTGAGTTCTGCCTAAGTTCCTCCCTTATTTGTTTTTTAATATAATATTTTTCCCAAGAGGCTAATAGTGGACTTTCAAAAAATATATATACTATACCATTTTTGTGAAAAACTTTCATGTATAATATTATCATCAGCTACAGAGTTTGATTCTTCAACCATTAAAAGCTATATATAAGGTACAGAATATTTTATGATTTGGTGAAGTGATATGTCTTCATAATGAGAAAATTTCTGGATTCTCCAAAGTTCAGTCTCAACATATAAAATTTATCATTGAAAATCTATTTTAGACTCTAACACAAAGGTTCTCCCAGAAGAGGAGCCTAATATTTGGATCATATGAACCATCATGTAAAGATTTTCACCAAGGCAATTAAACATTTTGACAGTTTCTCCTTTGGGTTCTAGAAACAATTACACTTTATCTATTAATTGATTATTATGTGGCCAGACCTACTTTTAATTTATTAGATCTATTTCTTTATCATTGACTCTGCATAGATATACTTTTCATTAGAACTGAAATATATTGATTTCTTTTAAAAATGTTCTACTCATTATGAGCCATGTTTTGTAGCTAATGTGTTTTCCCCTCCACTTTTAATAAGGGAAACAGTCGAATAGAAACCAGCATCATTGTTTGTCACAGTTTAGAAGCAAAACTTGAATATGGTTTTATATTTGTTCATTAAGAAGTATTTGGGGGAAAATCATTGCACCAGTCTATATGTGACACCATTTCTTGGGAAAATTCTACTATGCACAATAGGAGAAAAGGAAAAATGTGTGTGTGTGTGTGTGTGTGTGTGTGTGTGTATACACACACATACATACATACATATATATGTGTGTATGTATATATATATATACAGAAAGATCAGATTTGACTATAAAATTTTTGAGTTTTATTGACACTGAGACTATATTTCTCACTTAAGAATGTTACTTATTTTAAATCTATTTTGTTTCTTCTATCATACTACATTCACATCCATGAATGGGCCTCTGTCTGAGCTCTAATTTTTCTATGACCCTTTTTAAAAATTTTCTTATGATATGTTTAAACTTTTTTCTTTGTTTTTTTTTTATAATATCTAGATTTGACATTATGTTTCTTAATACCCTCAGAGACTCCTTATGTACTTTAGACTCAATTCTATGTGCCTTTCTAAAATATCTCAGGTCTTCCACAAAAAGCTTGGGATTTTTGATGACATTCTACCCATGCAACTCATTCACTTGGGCCATTATTCACCATTTTCCAGAACTGCACAGAGAGAGAGTCTGTTATTTAGCAACAGCATAAACTTGTGATGTTGCCTGTATTTTAATGAGTCTTAGACTTCCTCTTCTTAGACCCTTCCTCTTCTTATCATAGTTACATATGTTTAAACATTATCAACTCCAATGCAATCTCTTTCCAAAGATTTCCTGATCTCCTCAACTGGAAATGATTTATCCTTTATGAGTCTATATGATTTCTGATTTCTAATTCTTTTTTGTTCATTTGTTCATTTATTCATTCATTCATTCAACAAGTTTTTATTGAGTACCTCTAACTGCCAGGTTTCTTTTAGGCTCTGAAGATACAGGAAAAATTTTAAAATAATAAAAAATCCTGCTTTCAAGAAACTTTCATTTTTGTAGTTAGGAGAGAGACAAGAAACAAATTAATAAAATATAGGTATAAAGTATCTTGGAAGGTGATTGTAATCTAAAAAAATACAGCAGAAAGAGATGATAAAGAGTGCTAGGGTAAGAGACTAGGGGTTAGGTTGACAGGATGTGGTCAGAAAGGGTCTCACTGAGAATGTGTCAATGGAGCAAGTGTGTGAAGGAGATGACAAATGGACTCATGTGACTATCTGGGAGAAAATCTTTATAGGCGGCAAGCAAGGATATGACTAGTATGGTGGAGGAATTTAGAGGAGCCCGTAGAACACTGAGCAGATATGACTCTGTATTGTGGTTCCGTTTATACTTCGATGTCTTCTCATCATTCACAATATATCACAAATATCTTTTTATTTCCACAGTTTCAGGAAAAAGTGGTTCAATTTATGTTCATTTAAAGTCTAAAAAAGGAACTTGGGGAACTTTGAGAATCAATGTTCCAGACACCTAGAATACAGAAAAATTAGAAGGATAGAAGGAAGCACCTATGTAACAGAAATTGGTGCATAGAATGAGTATTAGCTATCTCCCAAGCCTGCATTAATATACAAGTTATCTCAACTAATTTTTACAAAAACCTTGAGTATTTGAATGTAAAGATCAAGCCAAGCAACAAATATTCTAGTTTTGGAAACACGTGAACATGTACCATCAGGTATAGAATGAGAGAAACATTTCTATGGAAGGACAGGTGAATTGGAGAGTATTTAGTCAATGTTCAAATTATGGTTCCTTTCCAGAATCTGTTGGAATGAAGTAGCTGGATAAAATGATCAATGAGATTTAAATTGCAGGAAATCAGTGGAAAGGTGTATAGATTTTTTAAAAGGCTTAGTAGATTGTAGGGATCTCAGATAATAGGATCTTTTGCTTTGAAGAGACTGGTGCTAAGGATAGGGAATGTGGGACCACAAAGTTAACATCAGGGATTCTAGTAACTGGGAAGCTAAAGTGCCCAATACTGTGAAGACCTCTACAGGTATACAACAGAATTGATTCTTAGGCTATTGTGTATGTTATAATCTGGGCCAAAATTTCCCTCATGGTTTGGAGTAGAGTAGATACTACAGGTGATTTATATGATTTTGAGGACAAAGAGCCAAGTTGCTGTAAAGATTGATTACTGAGGGTTACTTATAAAGAAGAAGAGGGACATCAGTATTTATCCTTGAGAAACAAAAAATCTGCAGGAGGGAAAAATCACTTGTGATTATTTAAAGTGAGTAAGGCACATGAGAAACAGAGCATTGACTTGTAAATGTTTGGCAGACTTGTGTGTATCCATTTGGTATAAACTTAATTTGTTTAGATTGGAGCCTCATTTTTGGTTGCTATTTTAAGAACTTGGTTCACATAGTTAAGGAAAATGGCTGTTTGTATGTATTATGTATGGTCGTTAAAATTACTGTAGTGTGATAATTGTTGCACAGTCTTCAATAAAAGAATATGGCTTTTGGAACGGGTCAAATGTGCTGATCTTGTTTGGTTTTTAGGTAAGTGACTGCCTCAAAGTATCTTTGTTTTAAGTCTAGCATGTAAGGTGAATCAATTCACATAAAAATGACATTTTATAGTTTCCTCAGCATATTTTATATTTTTAAATTTATTTTGCCTTCACACTTGTTTTGTGATGTCATCTTATTCTTTCCCCCTATTTCTAGATGAGGAAATAGAGTCAGTGTAACATGTTTCTTGCATTTATTCAATAATACTTATTAAGCACTACGATATGCAAAGTTCCTTGGCATATATCAGAATTAAAGGGAGGCATAAATTAATCCTTACATTTTAAAAAAATTTTAATTAGTTTCAAGTATACAGTGCATTGGTTAGAAATCTGTATAGTTAGTAAAATGATCCCCAGTTGCTCCCTCCCTCCCCTGACTTTCTACCTAACCAATGTATTAACGCTAATTGCATTCCCTATGCCGTGCTTCCCATCCCTGTGATCATCCATCAGCTACTAATTTGTACTTCTTAGCCCTTCACCTCATTTCCCCAGCCCCTCAAACTCCTTCGCCTCTGTCTATCACCAAATTATCCACTATATTTGTGAGTCTGTTTTTGATTAGTTTGTTCTTCTTTTCCTTAAATTCCACACATAAGTGAAATCATAGTGTTTATCTTACTCTGTCTGACTTAAATACCTTCTAGGTCCATCAAAGCAGTATCTTTTCCCATCCCCTTTCATCTCATATGTAGGGGTCTTGTATTCTTATCCTTTCAGCCACTCTATCTTTTGGTTGAAGCACTTAATTCTTTTCCAGTTAAGGTACTTATTGATAGGAATGTAGTTGTTACCATTCTTTATTCCTATTTTTGATACATTTTTTTCTTCTTAATGAAGTCCCTAACATTTCCTGTAATTCTGGCTTGGTGGTGATAAATTACTTTAGATTATTTTGTCTGAGAAGCTCTTTATTTGTCCTTCCACTCTAAATGATAGCTTTAAAGTATTCTTGGTTGTGGATCCTGGGCCTTTATCCTGTCAAATATGTTTTGCCAAGCCCTTTTGTCCTGCATAGTTTCTTTTGAGAAATCAGCTGCCAATTGTATGGGTGTTCTTGGAGCCCTGATTTTTGGAATTCTCTGAGCTTCCTGGGGTTCTATGTCCATTTCCTTCACTAAGTTAGGGAAGTTTTCCATCATTATTTCTTCAAACAGCTGTTCAACCTCTTGATTTTCTTCTGGGATCAGATGAATATTTGGAGCTTTAATAGTGTCCCATATCCTCCTTAAATTATTTTTATAGTCTTGGCATCTTTTTCCTTGACATTCTGATTGAGTGTCCTGATTGGCTTTCCTGTTCTCCAGATAGGGCATTTGATCATCTTCTTTATTCACTTTGTTTATTCTTTGTTTATTTCATTTAATATATTTCTCATCTCAGATAATGTGTTCTACATTACAGACTGGTTCCCTTTTATAATTTCCATTTCCATTTCCATTTCTATCTCTTTGTTGGAGTTTCCTACACTTCTGAAAAGTTCATTGAGCATCTTTATAACTAGTGTTTTGAACTCTGCATCTGTTAGTTTGCTTGACTCCATTACATCTGGATCTCTGTTCTGTTCTCTCATATTGTTTCTGCTTTTCTGCCTTCCCATTTTGGCTGCCTTTCTGTGTCTGTTTCTATGTACTAAGCAAAGCTCCTAAGTCTCCCGGTCTTACTAGTGTGGATTTGTGAAGTAGGTGTCTAGTGGCACAGTCCTGAGAGGGGTTCAGTTGAAAGCCAAATTTAGCCCAAGCCTCTACCCCTCCAGGGCCACCTGTTAAGATTCAGCAAGCAATTCACAGATGCTTTGATTATAGTTGCCTCAAAAGGCCAAACCAGAAACTGAGGCCAGCTATCTCCACCAGTGTGAATCTTAGCAAGGAGCACCAGACTCACTGAGGTAATGCCTGGCTGTGGCTTGGATGGGGTCCAAGTTGGAGGAGGTGGGGTTTCAAGGACTCCTCTGGGTGGACTGACCTCTGTTATCCAGTGTGATGATGTCAAAGCTACGGTGGCGCACTGGTGGGGGAAGGGCTCAACAAGGAAGAATGGATACCACTGGTACTTCTGTACTGAGCAAGTCTTGCCTCGGCCCTCACTCCGACAATGTCTCTCTGTAAGTCCCTGGTGCCCCCTGTACACAGCCGAACAGGCACTGGTGCTCAGAGCGAGCAGGTTTCTCACTGCGAAAATCCGCTTGTGGATGCGGCCCCTTTAAGAATTGTCTGTTGCTGTTGCTGCTGCTGCCTCTGCCACCCTAGCCTCTGTCTCACTCAGCTGCTCAGGACCGGCCAGGCCTGCGTCCTCTCTCCATCTTACCTTCTGCCGTTGCAGGTTACTTTCTTGGATTTCTCCATAGTTTTATGGCTTGATCATCTAGATCCCAGGTGATTTTTCCTTGCTCCTACTCCTTGTTTTTGTTACAACTTTGATTTGGTCACCAGAGGGATGAACAGAGCCTCTATCACTTATGCCATTTTTTCTTCCATCAATCCTTGCCTTTTGAAAGTCACAATATAGTCATGGAATTGGTTTAGACTGATTTGGCTTCTGTAACAAAATATCGTAGACAAGGTGACTTACAATAAACATTTATTTCTCACAGTTCTGGAAGCCAGGAAGTCCAAGATCTAAGTGCAAGCATATTCATAGTCTGGTAGGGGCACATTTCTTGATTCATAGACAGCTATCTTCTGACTGTGTTGTCACATGGTGGAAGGAGCAAAGGGTCTCTTTGAGGCTTCTTTTATAAGGGCACTAATTCCATTTTTAAGGGCACCACCCTCACAGCCTCATTGCTTCCCAAAAGTGCTACCTCCAGATGCTGCCACACTGGGGATTAAGTTTTAACATACGAATTTTGGGGACACAAAAATTAAGTCTATAACAGGTAGGTAGACATGAAATTGATGCATATGATAGTAATTTCTGCAATGAGGTAACTTCCAAATTTTTTAGAGACATAGGAGAAGAAAGCTTGATATACACAAGCATGTAGTTGTTGATATTAAAAATACTTAGCAACACGCATGCATAAATTCCAGATGTGACCATGTTTTGAGAAACTAAATACCAACCTTGCAAATAGATTAGGGAAAATGCTCTACAGGAAGAAAACCAATTTAAAAGGAAGAGATTATGAAGCATAAAGACATAATTTTCTATTTAATCTCTCTGTGTCTCAGATTCTCATCTGTCAAATAGGAATAACCTAAGAACTTTTTCATAAGACTATTGGTAAGATTAATTTATAAATAGAATTTGTAATTGGTTTATACACATAAAGTGTTTAGAACTTAGTTAAGTACTGAAAATGTTAGTTCATGTTATTATTTTTGCCATAGTTGTTATGCATCTTATTTGCATTTTGGAAGTTTATACTTCTTAAAAATCATATAACAAGGTAAATGTAAACATAGAAATGATTCATCTTGACTTTAGTCTTGACATTGGAGACTAATTTTGAGACTCATTTCCAAAATTAAGGTACATGAAAATCTCTACCATTAATTAGGGTTATTTTTTTTAGCTAATAGATTTTCTCTAAGGTATGTCGGACATCAATTATCAATAGTCCGCTGAATTAGTCCTCTACTGAGATGTGATATTTGGGAAGAAAATCTGGCACTCTTGGGGTGGCTAGTGCTCCAACATGTACCACCTGTGCTTAGACCAGTGCAGTGGCCATGAATGAGATTAGGAGCAGCCTGTGCAATTCAGAGGAATCTACTTAGTAACAGCACCAGATCAGGTCACATTCAGAATGAGAAATGCACTGGTTCCCCTTCATAATTACCACTCATGTATTGTGCCCTAATAATAGCTAATGATATTTTCAGCCCCACTTCCAAACCACAGAAAGAAGTTCTGTGTATTTGATTTTTATTTGTTTCATTTCATCAAAGAAATGAGTGTTGTACTGACAGACAGATCTGGGATATAATACGTGTTTCTCTTTCTGCCTCAAGAAAACATCAAATGTTTTGGGACTTAGTTTTCTCATGTTCAAAATAGTAACAGTTGCATTTTTCTTTTGCCTTCAGAACACCTAAATACTTAGATTTGTGTTTTAAAAAATCTGTACTTCATGTGGACTGCCTTGAGATTGGACCATTAAATAAAGTAGTAACACCTTGTGTTTCTGGATTTTGTCCAATAAATGAAAGTTGGTTGTATTTGTCATGGTTACAACTCTAAGTCTGTGTGTAGAGACAGCCCTAGTCAATGGCAATAATGAGTACAGCATGGTATAAAACATTCCAGAAAGATCTTAGATTCTATTCCATGGAATATTTTGACATGGTATTTTTCAAACATCTAAAACATGATTTTGTGAAAACTAAATGTCTTTTCAGTGTTGATATAATTGAATATGAGTATTACATCATGCTTTTTCTTTTATGGACTTTATGGACATGAAGCAGAAGTCATTATTTCAAAAATAGATGTTATAACCTAAAGCACCAGGCGGCATTGAGAATTGATATTTTCATTGGCTGTATCTTTGACATTTTTGTATTTACACCAGAAATCAGCTTCAATTTGACTACCTTTAGGGGATTTTGCAGGATTTATTATGTGACAATCTAGCATCCAGAACCCACAGTGAATAATGAGCCTTGCATTATTTTTGAAGAGTAACCTATGCTTTTGAAATGTTTAAACTGCACAAGAGGAAACCATTTTAGCTGAAAAGTGACTACCTTATCCTATAGAGAATAAGGATAACAGGGACACAACTTTTTAATATGTTTATTAATGTAGATTTTTTCCTATTTAAATAAAACAAGCATTTTGGCTATACACAATTATTTTTATAAAATAATGTTTGTATCAGTTATGATACATGGAAGACAGAAAAACAGAGATGAAACTGGAGGGAAGGTAAAAAAAGTTAGCGGTTAAGGAAGGAGGAAAGTGTAACATGTTATATGACTACTTTGGCACCTAAGATATGCTAAGGCATCAATGGCTGTTAAAAGATGTACTTGATCAGACGCTTGAAGCTTCCCCTTAATCCTAGCTCACTGTATAGTGGTCATTTCCTATTAGTCATGTTTTGAGTTATCAGGTTTCTCCAGTTCCTTTGACCTTAGATAATTAAGAACATTGCATTGTGATTAAATTTAAATGGATATAAGAACAATATAGACAGAGGTTGCTGACATACCTGTGGCATCCACAATTACAGGTTAAGAGAACTAATTATCAGAAACTTGAAAATTCTGGTTAACTTGTGAATATAGGAAAGCTGAGACTAGTGATGTTTCCTCTATGCTCTCCTGTTATACAGATATTAAATACATAAGTGACAAGAATTATAAGATAAGGAGTAAGCATCTTGGTCATATTTCCAATTACCTAGGTGTTCAATTTACAATATTATAAAAATTCAAATAACATATCAGTAAACAAAAGTAAATTTTCATTTTCCCCACCATTTCTACTATTATTAAATTTTTAATTTTATACCTCATCTTCAAAAAACCACATCATATCCTATGCAAAGAAACCTGACCAGATTAGAGAGCACTTCTGAAATTTTAGTGTACTCTAAACTTCAGAAGTGAGATTTATAGAAAATTGAGATTTTTAGGCTCCATTTATAGAGCTTCTAATTAGAAAGTCTTGCATAGTGTCTAGGGATTTTTTTCTTTTAATAAGCACCCAGATTATTCTAATGTAAGTGGCCTATTATCAGTGCTCAGAGAAATATTGGTTTAGAATATTCAAGAATTTTGTTAACATCTTTTTTCTCTTAGAACTTAGCAGAACCAGCCACGAGTTACAATAATCATTTATCAAGGGCTAAGTCTGTTCCAGACAGACATCCTTCTAAGTGCCCTGCGTGTATTAACAACTTTAACCCTAACGACCTAGGAGAAGGGTACTGTTATTATCACCTTACTAGTACAAATACAATTCCATCATTTACTAGCTGCGGATCTTTGAAGAAAAAAAAAATTCCAAGCTCCCTAAATCAGTGATCTCATATAAAAAGAGACACAGAAACACTGGGAAGATTAATGAGAGAGCACCTGGAGCAGAGAGTTCCACGTGGAAAAGATAACTGAAATAAACAGCAAACAAACAAATTTCTCCGGGGAAATTCAAATACCCAGAACAGTCAGAGCAAGCTATAATGCATTCATTTTCCTTTGTGCTGAATGACGTGCTCAACCTTTACCTCTATTCTGTACAATACCGGTGTAAAACCAAGAAAAGACATAATCAGTTAACAGCTACACATCACCATTTTCTCTTTACTTGCTTTTTAAATGATTATAATTAGGCAATACAAATCTGAAGCAGCACAATGACGTTTAAAACCAGATTACAACAAATACCTGAGATTGTTTTTCTAAAGAGAAAAATTAACATTTGGTAGGAATTTATCCTTAAAATGAATAAGAATATATTTTTGGGAATTTGGCAATGTTGAGAGCTGTCACATATTAAAAAGCCTAGTGGTGATAGTGAAAATATACTTTAACTTAAATGATGGCGCTTTAAGGAGTTTAATAAAAGAAATCAGCATGAAGACAGTGGTGAGAGTTAAAAAAATCCAAGATGGAAAGGAAAAAGCAATCTGTTTTGAAGTGCTAATTATAGTTTAATGTTTTGAATAAATGGACAATCTCAAAAAGATTAGCTTGACTTAAATTGTTCATTTAAATTTTTCTACTCTGTGATCTCAAACCTCCACAAATGAAACAATAACCCTGACTTTCGTTTGCAAGTGTAATGCTTATATTGATTTTTTTTTGTCTCATAAAGTGCTTGCCATTGAATACCATAATGTGCTTCATGATTACAGCTTATTCATTTATGGGCTTCCACTACCCTTAAATTTAGCAGTCTGTCTTCTTTTAGTGAAGAATGGTGTCAGCATTTCTTTTTCAAGTTCTACATCAGCCCTTCTATCATGAATTTATTATCCATTCTTTTTGTCTCTCTATCTGTCTTTAAAAATGACAATATATTTTTGAACTACTTGTAACAATATTTAACCACTAAACCTTCTAATTACTTATATTACCAGCAGCAGAGCACGTTTAGATTTTGGGGGAAAAGCCTGCGTGAAAATGAATTGAAACGGTAAATGACTACACTTTTTCCATTAATTATCCTGCCAAATTTATAATACTATAGGAAAACCCAAGGCCAGTGTTTAAAACAATTAAGGGCACCTAGTCTGTATACAGTGAATGTGGGAATGTAAGTGACACATTCGGTTGGAAGAAGGAATAACTGTAGACAAATGTAAACGATAAAAAAGGAATTCTTCTCTTACAACTAACAATTTCAGTCAAATGGGCTTTCCAAAGGGTGCATTTTGAAGAATTATGGGACTGTGACAAGTTTCTGTGTTTGTGGAATGAATATTCAGCATCTGTCATTCACCTAGCTCTAATTAGTGTGGTGACAGATAGTTATTTAGCAGACTTTATTCATTTTAGAAATACTATTTCATCTTTATTCTGTGAACAAACAACAGTCCTTGAAAAATAATGAGTTTTGTCATTTATTTAATACCTAATGTATGCACCATGATGTCCTTGTTCTTTGTGTTTGTACAATTTATCCCATTCATTTGAAAAAAAAAATCTTTCAATATCCCCTTAGCTAAAGTCAGTGATAAAATTGTCACAACATGCATGAGAGTTAGATTGTAGAAAGATTCAGAGGCTAAACAAAGTTCACACTGGCTAAATCCCAGGACTGGTATTATTGGACAACCTGAATTCCAACATGGTGGTAAAGGATGATTTGGAAATCATGAATTTGGAATTACTTTTCTACCTCTTTGACTTAGTTTATTTTCAATAACATATTTTATGATTTTATAATTAATACTCTTTCACATAATATGTTGTTTCATAGAATATACAAAATGTTTAAGGAAGGAAAATTACCCATAAATCTATTATTGAATAACTTCTACTAACATTTTTCTATATTCCATTCCATTTTTTATTTTATTCACATGTAAATGATTGATTAAACAATTAGGATTTGGTAGGACACAATTATGAAGCAACTGATTTATATTTCAACATTTTCTATTAAACTTGTTCTCTCAATACTTATTTCCCTAACATCCCACTGAAAAGCTTCTAAATAAATACAAGTCTGATGTAACATCATGACTTCAAACTTAGTGGCTTCTGTCACTGTCTGATTCCCCTGGTCGAAGGAATTATAGGTAATCGGCACAGGAATGGTAGAGTAATCTGGTGTGCATGTGTGTAATCTGATATAGTATGTATGTGACACATATAGTTGCTAGTTCTTTCTCTTGAAATATGGTTTCTCAGGAACATAAGTTCCATGGCTAACTGCAATAACTGACATTAGCAACATCTTGGCCAGCAGCAGATGACATATCTCTCAGCCTCTTACAGCTTCTGGGCCTTCAGCATTCATCCCTTTCTGGCACCTTTGAGATTTCTTTTCTGGCAACTTTGGGCAAGATCCCTGCTCCACCGTTGGGGAAAGGACAACTCCATTCCAGTGCAGCTCTTTTTCCTTTTTCTTTGTTAACTAAGCCAACATGTCATAGGACCCATGCCAATCTCTGAGTAATTTTATTAAAGTTCATCTCATTTGGGTTTAGTAGGAAGAAACACACCCTACCCTCAGAGTAGTGGGATGCAAAGAACACTGAGGACTCTTGCCAAAATACCACTTTTATACTCTCAATGTAAGTATTGGAGTAATATGGAACAAACTAGTTTTATGATCTGTAGGCATATCCTGTGTAATATTAGGGCTAGAAATTTAGGATGTGCCAGGTATTTGACGTGCATTTACCTTAGCCTCAGTTAATTTTGAGGTAGACAGGACCTCATTTTAAATGTTACATGTAGTCTGGCTCATATACAAATCAGTTCCTGCTTTTTTCATTTAACATCACATTATGAGTGTTTTTCTATATTGTGAGAAAAAAATATAAACATAATATACTGACTGTGTAATAATGCATTATAAGAAAATACCACATTTTAAATTATTGCCACATTGTTATTTTCATTTTTTTGTCAGTGTTAAACATACCTTTAATTATAAGTTTATAATATGAATTCTTGCCTATTTTTATTTGGGGGGGGGATAGATTTGTTGAAATAGAACCACTGGCTCTAAGGATATCATTTTAAGACTTGATATACTCTGCAAAATTTTCAGAAATGTTGAAATTAATTTACAGCATAATCAGCTAACTTTGATGATACTCAATTCATTAGACCTTGGAAAATAATGAATTTATTTATCTATGTTCAATTAATAACCAATTTATTGAAATCTCTTATCAATTTAGTACCTTTACATTTGTATTTTTATGTGTATTTCCTCAACTAGCTATCATCTCCAAAATGATCTTTTTTTTTCTTTAAACATACACACGCTAATTTTCTCTGATACCTATCTTATTCAATTAGACAGAAGTCAAGCAACAGTGTTAAATGGTTATAGAGAATACAAGTACAACAATGAATTTCGTTGCTGAGTGATAACAGTTGCTGAGTGATAATGTCTGTAGCTTAGAACAGACTATATACCTGATTCAGAGAACTACCATTTGGTGAGTCAGTCTCCTCCTCTTAGAGCTTGTTTAGATGTGCCAGCTGGCAGAGTCAGAATTATTCACCCCACATGATCTTGACACTCTAATCAATAAAATTGTGACTAAGTGTTTAAGTTTTGGAGAAGTGATGGCCATGAAGAGAGCTGTTCTCTCTTTTCAGCTCACATTGAGTTTAAATAAAAAAAGAACCAAGTGAAAGATTTAGGTATTTGAGCTGTTCAACCTTCCTTTTTGTTAGATCATGATGATCAACTCTCAACTCAATGTTGCTCTGCTGTTAAATTGGCCGAGAGCATGGTGCTGCTCAAATGTAGGGAAAAGGGTAGAAGAGAGAGAAGACAAAGCTTAGAGAAGACTTGCTGATGGGGCAGCCTTCATTCCTGCTGTGTATTCAGTGGAGACCATAACAAGTTGTTAGAAATTGAGGCAAGCTGCTGATCACATAGCAAGTGGCTTTGTGGTGCATCACCAATGCAGAGAGAGAGAGAGAAATTGGTGAATCTCAGACAAATATAATATATCAAAAGCTAGATTCCCATTGCATCCTCCAAAATATTCAACAAACATGGGAAAGAAAAGAACTACTTAATGTTAGCAGACGGAACTACTTAATGTTAGCAACAGAAATGGCAACCAGAGAAAATTCTGTACTTTGTTCAATGGTGATCCCAAAGAGACCTATCCTCACTCCCTTATTCCTCTTCTCCATCTGAATACTGGTAATATGCACTAGAAAAGACTAATCTCCCCCAAATGTATGTATAAAACAAAACACACGAAATATGTCAGATGGCTAGGAAGAGAAAAAAAAAAATTTTAAATCAATGAGTTTGCAATTTAGAATGAATAGGACTTAGGCTTAAAGAATTCATACCACTTGCATAATTATAAAATCGGACAGCAAAACAGTGCTCTGTAAGACAGAGCACAATTTTCAGTATTTATTTATTTACAGAAAACAGTTTTATCTTCATATGCAAAGAATTTATTTTCCTCAATAGATCAGTCATATGTTTTTGATTATACTGAGCATATTTAAGTGTTTCACTTTAAGAACATGTTAGGCTATGGGGTTGAAAAATAAGGTTGATATGTTTTACATGTTAAAGGTGTATTCTGCTTCTCACTCCTGGTGCTGCCTCTTCTCATTATTTCCATTTACTCATTCTCAACTCCCTAAAACCTAACTTTTGTCTCAACATGCTACCAAAATTGCTTTTGCTAAATTCAACAATTACCTTGACATGACATTATTTTTGCTCAGTTCTCATCTAACTTGACCTCTCTTCAACATTCTCTGTTGAAGTACTGTCAACCATTCTCTTTCCTTGACTTGGGAGGTTTTTCTATCTCTCACTTATCCCCTGACCTTTCAGCTACCCTTAAATCTACTTTGCAGGTTCATCATCCTCTAGATCACTGCATTTATTTTTTATTAAGTTTTAGAAGGTTTGTTTTGGGGCCTTTTTCTCAAATTCTTCTCTAGTCAATCTATTCATGGCCATTACTTCAATTGCCACTCATGGGCAGGTGATTTAAAAATGTGTTCCTCCTGCCCAAACTTCTTTATTTTAAAAAAATTTTTAATTAGTTTATTGGAGTAACATTAGTTAATACAATTATATAATTTCAGCTGTACATTATCATTTGTCATTAGTACATTCTATTGTGTGTTTATCATCTAAAGTCCAGTTTCCTTGAGCTACAATATATTTGATCCCCTTTACCCACTTCACCCTCCCCCTAAACCCTATATTTTACTCGCTTTATTCCATCTACGCCCCCTCTCCTCCCCCACCCCACTAGTAACCACTAGTTTATAGTCCTCTGGTAACCACTAGCCTATAGTACATGTCCATGAGTCTCTGTTTATTTGTCCTGCTCATTTGTTGCTTTTAGTTTTATATCCCACATACAAGTGATATCATGTGATTTTCATCTTTTTCTGTCTGGCTTATTTCACTTAGCATAATTACCTTGAGGTCCATCGGTGTTGTCTCAAATGACAGTATTTCATCTCTTCTTACGGCTGAGTAATATTCTGTTGCATATATGTACCACAGCTTCTTTAGCCAGTACTCTATCATAGGACATTTGTGTTGCTTCCATGTCCTGGACACTGTGAATAATGCTGCTTTGAACATTGGTGTGCAAATATCTTTTTGGATATGGGTTTTCAGGTCTTTGGAATAAATACCCACTAGAGAGATTGTTAGATCATAGGGTAGATTAATTCTTAGTTTTTGAGGAACCTCCATACTGTTTTCCATAGTGACTGTACCAATTTTCAGTCCCACCGGCAGTGTATGAGGGTTCCTATTTCTTCGCATCCTCCCCAACATTTGTTATTATTGTCCTGTTGATTATAGCTATTCTAACAGGTGTGAGGTGGTATCTTATTGTGGTTTTGATTTGCATTTCCCTAATAGCTAGTGACGTGAGTATCTTTTCATATATTTTTGGCCATTTGTATGTTCTCTAGGAAGATGAATCTTTTCAAGTCCTCCGCCCATTTTTGGATTGGATCGTTTGTTTTTTTGTTGTTATTGAGTTGTACGAGCTCTTTCCAAACTTCTTTAAACTCGGTATTGGAATTAAATTTTTAATGTTTTTCATTTACATCTTTTACTTCCAATTTATAAAATAATTCTGGAACTTTATCTTCCAATTCTTCCATTGCATTTTTATTTGAATGATTCTAACAACTTATTTTTATTTTCTGATTATTCCTATATTATACTATTTTGTTCTTATTTTATAAATGAAAAATCTATTTGAATTTATTCTAAGTAAACTATTTCAAATTTATGATGATCTAGTCCCATAATTATCTTTTCTTTATCTGATTTGGTATTTTCTGTTGTTTTTAGCTTGTAATTTTTGTTGTTGTTGTTGTTGGCAGGGAACTTATATCTTTTGTCAGTTCTGTGTTAGAATGTAAAATGCATAAATGAGTTGCCTGTATTTTTGTTTATTGGCAGGAAGAAGGCAAAAATACTGGAGAATGTTAACTTCCAACATTTGGTGGTCTTTGCTCTGGGGCTGGATCGTTCACTTGGCTGCAGGAAAATCTGTGTGTATTCATTCTATTCTCCATATGTTTTTTTGAAGTGCCCATTTTTATTTGCTTTTTAAAAAAAATTTTGTGAGAGCTTTTCCTCTTTCAGTAAATCTCTCATAATTAAACTTTCCTTTCATTTCTATAAAGTACTATTTTCTCTTTATATTTAAAGATTATTTTTATGGTCCCATACTAGTATTACTTTTTACTTTTATCTAGGTTTGGTGCTTGCTAAGAGTAGGGTGTTTCTTTTGTTCCTTTTTTTTTTTTTTTTTTTTTTTTGTCTGCACTGCTGTACATTAGGTAGTGATGGTTTTCTTAGGATTCACATGGGGGTGCGGGAGGATGATGTTCATATTTCCTACTCAAAATTCTGATATATGGTACTTACGGGTAATTGTGAAAAACAATTTTTTGGATTGCAGAAGGATTTCCTGCAGATCATGCTATCTAGTATTTCTTGTATGAGTAACAGACGTTATTACTAGATTCTTTATTCTCTCTAATGGCCTCCTCATATCCAGGATATAGTTTTTCATTATCTTTCACCTTCCATTCTTAGATATGTTTTTCTTATCAGTTCCTATAAAATGTTTATTTTTAAAGTCATTAATGTATGCTTACGGTATAAAATTTTAAGAAGTATATACAGAGAAGTCAAAATATATGGAAAGAAATTTATTTTAATTTGTGTATTATGTAGATCAGCCTCTGTAGAAGCTGATGAGAATCTGAGTGTTATACTTTTTAAATCATTGTTAGAGAATACACTATGTACCTTAATATAGGCCAATTGCTTCTCTCTTAGTTACATTACTAAAACATTCTGTATGGATGTTTTAGAATCCCTACCCTTCAAAATGCCTCCTTTTTCAAAAACATAAGATTTATAATCTGAAGCAGTACATACATAGAGGAATATATATTTTTTCAAATATATTGGGGTGATATAAAGGTAATAAAAGTTTTTCTGCATGTATATTTCTTAGAATACAAAATTAACTGCATATTTAATATTCTGTGCTGCTTAACTATGTGGACCTATAGACGTAGAAAGCCCCCAAAGTTCCCATTTGTGCATACTTTAGAGAATGTTTGGGACTATAGCAGTAGAAATTCTCCCACGTACTTTGAAGCCCCTGAGCTACGTTTTCCCTACTGTCAACTCTTTTGTCAGTGAGGTGTATATGAGAGCATGAAGGGCATCTTAAGGGAAATCAGTAACTATTTTCCATATGTAGATAATTTTATATGGACATATAAATATACAAACAAATAAATACATATAGAATACATATATTTTTCATATGAACATGTATATACGTATGTGTATATAGATTTAATATTTAATTTGAAAGTTTTTGGTTGATAGGTTAGTAGATACAGTGATAGAAAAATTGGTAATGTCCAATAACCTCCCTTTGGAAGAACATTTTCAAGCAACCCAGTAAAAACCTGAATTGAGATTACTACATTTTAAGTAAAACTACTATGCAATTTATATAGTAAAAATTCTCACCTTAATTTTTGTTAATTATTGTTTGTTTGTTTTTTTTTTCTTGCAATAATGATCTCCAGCAGTTTGTTATGAATTGTGGATATTTAAATTGGTATTTTTCCATTGTAAAAAGTATACTGTAGGTATTTGCTAAGCCTATGCTTCATTTTCAAAAAAAATATTATTTCCAGTCCACAGTCTCTCCTAAATGGGTGGGCCTAGGCAGAGAAGAATTCACTATTTAACCTCACCTCCCTTCCCTCAGCTAGTTGGACCTGCAATAAATGCTTGTCTCAGAGTAAACTAATCCATGGGCTGGTCTATTCAAATTTACTCTATGGAGAATTTGAGCAAAAGTCTCAAAGAGAGTCATCAGGTAATGGAGAGTGTGAAACTAACATAGAGCTGGAACTAACGCAAGTCAAAGCAAATGTAATTAAAATTATAGAACAAAAGAAGCCAATATTAAATAGAAGAAGCCGCTTAGCAGGAGAAAGCATTGGGTGAAGACCACAGGTGCCAAGCCTTAGTCACATAGCTCTGGGGGCCATGATCAGTGTGCCCTGTCCCAGGAGCTCTGAGCAAGTCTTTCTCTGGAGCCAGATTGATTGCTTTGTTGTACTGTGTTTCTAATGTACTACAGTGGAGTTTTACTATTGGGCTACAGACATAGTATTGGGAGACACTATACATTGCTGGCTCATTATTCAGTTGTATAATTTCATGCAGTTTAATATTTATAAATTTCAAATAAAAATTTTTATTCAGAAGTGCTTTAGCAAAGAATTTTATCATCACTCTAGCAAGCACAAAAAGTCCTAGCTATAAAAAAAAATTGTGTGAACTGACAATTTGTTTTAATATTTTTAGACTCTTAATGAGATTTCTGTAATTTAAGGCCAAGGCCAGCTTATTTAATATAATTATTAGTTGGCTTTGAACATAACTAGGGGACAATTGTAATTAAGTTATATTTGTCTCGAGAAGTCAGTTTAGTAACATTTATTTTTCCACATTAAAATACAACTAACACCATTTTTAATAATCAAATTTTATACTACATACTTTCTCAATATGATTTTATCTATATGGGCCTGAGTTGATCTCCAGTAGCATTTCTTCCTTCCTTTTCCTCTTAGTCCTCTTCCCATTCCTCCTCCCTCTCCTTATCCTCAAGCTTTCAAAAAAGCTCGGAATGCTTTTTTGATTGTTCATTTATGCTATTATGATAATGTCGAAGTACTAGAAAATTAACTGTTGTTAGATCATGTATGAGAAATATAACTGCAACAATCTTTTGGAGAAAACATGATTTAGTTTATGATTGAAGACAATTTGTGGGACGATACACATAGAGCTAACACCATGAATAAAACTTAGTGCTGTTAGCGTCGATGTATGGTAGCTGTTAGTGCTGTCTGGCTGTGTGTGGGGCTGTGTGTGCCAGATCTGGCAGCCCAGGACCATTGCCAATGAACAGTTCTTGTCAGAAGGGACAATGATGATACTGATATAAGGCCTGAAAAGAAAAATGATAAGGATGCCAAGGCCATTGGTAAAACCAAGACGTGGGATTTTTTGGTGTGATTTTTAAAAGAATTTATTTTTTTTTAAAAGAAGTTTTAGGTTTATAACAAAATTGAGAGGAAGATACAGAGTTTTTCCCTATATCCCCATCCCCAAACATGTATAGCTTCTGTCATTACGAACATCACTCACCAGAATGATACATTTACCAAGGATGAACCTATATTGGCATACTATAATTACTCAAAGTCCATAGTTTACCTTAGAGTTCACTCTCAGTATTACACATTGTACTATGGATACTACTAAGGATTTGGAAAAATGCATAATGACTTGTCTACATCATTATAATATCATACAGAGTATTTTCATCTCCCTAAAAATCCTCTATGTTCTTCCTATTCATCTCTCCTCCCCTCCTCCTCCTTTCCCTGAGCCATAGACATTGATATTTTTACTGTCTCCATAGTTTTACCTTTTCTAGAATGTCATATAATTGGTATCATATAGTATGTGGCCTTTTTAGATTGGCTTCTTTTACTTAGTGCATTTAACTTCCATTTTTGTTTTTCCATGGCTTGATGGCTTATTTTTTTAGAGCTGAATAAAATTCCTTTGTCCACATGTTTATCCACCCACTCACCTGCTGAAAGACATCATCATTGCTTCCAAGTTTTGGCAATTATGCATAAAGCTGCTGTAAACATCCTTGGGCAGAGTTTTGTGTAGACATTAGTTTTTGAACTCCTTTGGGTAAATACAAGAAACAGTTTCTCGATCATATGATAAAAGTATATTTATTTTTGTTAGGAATCACCAAACTGTCTTCTGAAGTGGCTGGACCATCCTGCATTCACATCAGCATTGAACGAGAGTTTCATTTCTCTACATTCTCAGCATTTGGTATGGTCAGTGCACCCGAGTTTGCCATTTTAATGGATGTGTAGTGGGACTTGGGATTATTTTAAATGCTCACTTGGAAATATGAAAATATGGCCATATTTCCCATTGCTATTATTTAAAAAAAATGTTGAGAATCAAAGTTCTCATTTTCTTATTAAAATTATTTGACATATGCCACTGTTGATTTCAGATATGATACTAGATGCTCAGGGAAATAAAAAGTAAATCATTTGCATATTTTTATGCCCGAAATTTTAGCTGCAGGATAATGGCATTAATTAAAAGATCCTATAAATTAATTTTGTCCTTCCAATTTTTCATAATTATTTCCATTTAAAAACCAAAGTAACTCTAATGGAAAAAGGAACTTTAATATCAAATCTTTCTAGTTATACTAATATTAGTATTTTTATTTTCCTAAAAAGTAAATATTTTAGTTGTTGGAATAGTTAAGAGTAGAAAGCATAATGCCATTTGTGAAAGGTCATTGTAACATCATATTAGAAATTAATTGAAAATTTGCAATAAATTTTTAACTATGGTCCACTTATGGCTTATGAGGCACAGTGAAGTTTTTAAGAACATTCCTGTCTGAGATATTAAACCTCATAACAGAAAGAAATATGATTTCTGTTACACATAAACATACTATTGGGATTTTCTGGATTTTGTGGTCCTGCAATTAATATCTATTGATATAATGGATTACAAATATAAATTGACAGAAGGCAATAGATAGGCTTATTTCTCTTATTCAATATTGCATCTATAAACATTAGAATGTTAAAAACAATCTTTAACAGCAGCATGAAGAATAAATATGTATGCTTTCTTAATGGGGTTTGTTTTAGTTTCCAAATTGGGCCTCCAAGCAGGCTAATTAAAATAGAATAGCTAAATTTGATATATTTTTTTCCTCTCTAGTGATTCATTTGTTTTACTTTTTTCAGTGTGGAAATCTCATTTTAGCATGATATACTTTAGGAATATCAACTGCTTTCCTATGATCATAAATACAAAGAGACCGATAGTGTAAAATTGCACTATTATTGTAACTACATTTCAGGATTTTGCAAGTTTCAGAATACTTGATGGATTTGCTGTCTGTACCCTGATAGAATTGTGTTCAGGGTGTCTAGGTTTTAATGTCCTATTAAAGGCAGTAATTGGTATCTTGTCACTTAATAACTCATCCTGAGGGTCGTATTAGAATCGTCTTACTTTAATATTTCTGGCATACTGATACCTTTTTTACATTTATTAACAAAATGGAGAATTCATTAGGCTGTGATAAAATGCGTTCACCTCAAGCAAACAAGCCCTTTGGAACTCTAGGACTTTCATACAAAAGCCTTATGTTTGTGCTGAGAATCTGCTCTTTTTTTCTTTCTAACATGGCTCCTGCGTGTATCAGACTCTAAAACAAAGGATAGCCAGGAATTAAAAAGAAAATATTTTGACACCTGTCAGACAGAATGGGCTTACCTTTTAAACTCTAGAACTAGGAACAATAAAAATACCATCTCCTGTTTTGAATAAATTTATGTTGAGTAGGATTTGTGTGTGTGTGAGGGAGGTTAAGGGATGAGTTTAGTCATGCAAGAAATATGAACAAATAGAAGGAAATTAAGAAAGATGAATTGAATTAAAGAGAGCCACATAAGGATTTTTATGTTAAAAGTGGCAAATTGTTTAGTAAAAAAAATTATGAGATAGTGGTTTGAAACGTGCTTTTCAAAATGATAGGCAGTAGAGTTTTGAGATTAACAGGAGAAAAAAAACAGAACTAGGTGCTGAGCAACATGGTCATGTTTATGTGTTAGCACAAATCATTTGTAATGGAGATTCCAGAAAAGAGTCTTAATTTTTTAAAAAATCTTTTTCTTACTTCTAACCAAGAGAATGAATAAAATTCGTGTTTCTCATTTGTTAAGGACTGACAGTACACATGTGAGTGTGCAAATCATTTATTTCCTTACAGATTTATGCTTTTTATTTTTAAAATCAGGTCTCATTCATGGGGACAATAAAGGCTTCCAGCCTTGCTAGCACAAATTAGAGAACTGCAACATGGTTTGTCCTCATGAAAATTTCTGTTTTGTTTTGCCTTTTTTTCTCTCTGTGTATGTGTGTGTGTATGTGTGTGTGCATATGTCTGTGTGTGTGGTGGTAGTGGTGGTGATGGTGGTTATATCTCACACCAGTCAAAAAGGAGAGAAAGCCATAAAAGTTTCATGAGTTCATTAAAGTTTTATAGGTACTGCGGTTCCTGGAAACCAAGTTGTTGCTATACTCCCTGGCAGTATTTCCGGTTGGGCAGCATCTTATTCATTACAGTATGAGGGTTAGGGAATGACGATTGAAAAGGGACAAAGGAGATGCCACAGCCAAATGCTGACGTGTTATTTGAACTATGTTCAAGGTTCTCATAACTTTCTGTGCAATGTGTAACTTGACGAACACTATGGAGAAAACAGGGTTGTGGGGATTTAAGCCATTGGCAGTTCATAGGGGATCATTCAGTGGTAAATAATTCATTTTTGAAGATTAATGTCAACGCATATGGAACTCTCAATTTACAATTTTGTTTAGATTTTTTGTTGCTTCTGGCGAGAGGATTTAATGAACCTCTCATTCAGCCATTCTAAAATAAAAAGGATTCTTAAAAATTTTTTTTTACTATCAAAGAAATAAATTTGAATTTTAATAAAGAAAAAAAAAAGACCTAACATTATCTAGGGCTTGATGATTGATTGGCTTGACTATTGATTCTTTACAGAGTCAAGACTGTAAATGGGTATAAATATTCGACTTCTCACACATAGTCAACCAAAACCTAGTGACTTAATTCTGGACTATATTTCTTTAAATAATTGTGTGGAATAAATAGAAAGGCTTTTAATGATAAACATTATATAATTGAATTTTTAAAAATCCTGAATCTCTGCCTTTTGATTGTCATTGATGTAGTTATTGATATGGTTGGATTTTACATCTGCTCTTTTGCTATTTTGCTATTTGTAGAATGCTGTTATCTCCACTTTCACTGTGAAAATATCCATTCTACCTATACTCTTTCTTCTCCCAATACCCATATACAGTTTATTCAGTGTTCTTGATTATAAGTGACAAAAACATAATTAAACTTACTTAATAAACAGAGAAACAAACAAAAGTGGATGAATTTGCTCGTATTATAGAAAGGTTACCTATAGTACATGTAAAGACTCACATGACTCACCACGCCTGCTTTCTTCTGTATGCTTTTATTTGCCTGAAGACCATTATCAGACACAGGCTTGTTATCCTACCTGCTTAGTTGCTACAATGATCACGATTTTCCACAAAGTACGAGCAGAAGTCCCAGCATTGATAAACATTGACTATTCTTTACTGATGAGTCCATCACTATGATCTGGGGGATGAGTTAATCTTATTGGTTAGACATGTGTCAGTGACTATCACAGGTTCTAAGAGATATTATATACCCCTCCATGAGCCTCTGCTTCCCCAAAGTAAATATATATTGTATTTGAAAAAAAAAAAAAAAAGATGCCGACCTGTCTTTTTACTATACCCTGTCTGTGATACATTTTTACTTTCCAATTCTTAATTGTTTCATTTCCCCCACAGTACTGACAGAATTTGTAAAAGTGTCCTAGGTGGTAGTGCTCACCCAACTTATTTAATGGAGTAAATTAGCTCTTACTCAACTTCTTGAAGAGTGTTCCAGGAGTTTCCATAGGAAATAAAATTTTGTATTTCCACTGGAATTAAAATGAGGCCAAATGTGGCAAATTGCATCTTCTAAATGTTTCTACATGTGTATATGTCTGCCTACATGTGCATGGACACACACACATAAACACACATGAACATCCATATCCACACGTATCACTCATCCCACGAGATTGTCTTACAATATAATAACACCCCCACCCATGAAGAGGTAAGGTCTGGTTTCCTTCTGCCTGAATAGAGTGAGGCTTATGACTATTCTGACCAATAGAGTATGATAGAATTGATATTATGTGATTTTTGAAGCTAAAGCATAAGATGATGCAGTCCCTACCCAGTTCTCTTTGTCTCAGAATTTTTGCTTTTGAAACCAGCCAGGACATTGTAAGAAAGCTGAGACCATTTGGAGAAATCATGTGTAAGTTTCTGACCAATTACATGAGGCAAGGTCCCAGCAACACCAATCATTAACTGCCAGACAGTTGAATTAGTGAGTGTTCAAATGATTATAATTCTTAGACTTCACGCTGACCTGCCTGAGGCCAAGTGAAGCAGAATCAAACAATTCCACTAAGCCATACCCAAATTGCAGATTTGTGAAGAAAATAAGTGTTATTGTTATAAGCCATTATATTTTGAATACTTCGTTAAGCAGTCTTATTAACTTCAATTAAAGGCTATATATGTTTTTAAAATACCTATTACTCTTTTGTATTTATATAGTTCTGCTGAAAACAATAAATCTTATGAAAGCTTAGCTTCTCGATGACTTTCAATGTGAAATTTTAGAATAACAAAGCTTATAGCTAAAAGTTACTGGCGACTAATTCTTGAAAGAATATGATGACTTGTGTGTAGTTCAGTTTATCCGTTTTAGCATGATCTCAAGATTTGCTACTACAAATGTTTTGCACATATTCGTCAGAAAGAGTGAAAATCAATGTGAATTGTTAAAGGTCTCAAAGGGATGCCTGTGTTTGAAGCCATCAAAACCAAAATATATGCTTCTAGTATATGATCTTTGACAGGTTAATGTCTCTAAAAATATACCACTCATTTCTTTTTTGGCATTTGCTACTAATCTCCATTAAAGCAATTACTTAAATTTCAGCTATCCTCATTTTGGGTAGAATAATTTAGCAATACATTTAAAATTAGTTATTTTAAATTTTAAAAATCAATTGTGCTATATTCATTATCTACGTCTCTAAAACTCATCTGCAGATTCTTTACCTTGAGAAACCATCTCTCTCTCTCTCTCTTCTTTTTTTCTTTAAGATAAAAGTCTTTTTTGTATATTGCCCTGGTGTACTCTAAACAAAGAAAGCTAGTTGTCATATATTATTAGGATACTAACAGGTGATCAGGCCTTTGAAGAAAACAAATGATTGAACATACGGACAATAAAAAGCCAAATATGATGAGGGATGTGATTCTTACTGTCATATCTTACAAAAGACTGAGTGTGTCCACTGAGGCAGAGAACATACTGAAAGTTTATTTGAATAAATCAACTACTTTTTCTATTAGAATATTAAAGATAACATATGACTTTCAGGGCTTCAGAATCAAATTCTAAAATCTCTTCTTGGAAGCACAACCTATTCTAACAAAGTTTAACACATAAATTTGAGTTATAGTAAATTACTTTTTATTTCTACCAGTTGCATTCAGTGACAATGATGACCTGTTAACATTTGAAACTCTGATATCAGAATCTTAGATAATAGGCATAATTTTTGAATTAGTAAGTACAGTGCTTTAAAAAAATACCTCTCCCTAAAGAAAAAAACTAGTTTTCATGGGCAAGAAGACATCGTATTATATGCATTTGCAGGCATGTTAAGTGTATGTGTATATGTGTTTATGTATGTAAGCATGTATGTTTATGTATATAAATAAAACGTTCATATGAGTAATCATGTTTTTACTTTGGTGTAAAATTAATTAAGGCATGATTCTGAACATTCAAGTAAATAATGTAAATAAAAATGCTTATTTAAAATACTTGTTAAGTATGTAATCTAAACAAAAACATATAATTGGATAATTTTCATACTATCGAGTTTTGATAATATAGTTGGGTTGACATCAGGTTATTGGTTTTTAATTATTGCATTTTACAATGCTATATATATAATCAAATTTTTTAAAATAAAATATTTCTATGATGTTAATTATGAAAAGATCAAGCCTCAGATCAATTGTTTGGCTGTATAATTCAGGTTTGGAAACAATTTTTCTTTGTCTTTAAAGCAATTTCTCCATTGTCTTCTACCTTCTAACATTATGTTGAAAAGTTAGATGCCCATCTGATTTTCTGTTCTTTACAGGTGAACTTTTCTTTCTGGGAGATTTTAGGATTTCCTCTTGTACTTGTGTTCTGAATTTTCTTGATAATATGTCTTGGCATGGAAACATTTTATGACTCATTACGCTGGACCCTTTTAAGTTAGAAGCTCTTATCTTTCAGGTGTTGGATGTTTTCCTGAATTATTTCTTTAATAATTTCTTCTCCAATTCTCTACCTATTTCTTTGTTCTTTTTTTCTGGAATTCCTATTATTTGAATTGGAGAACTTTGACTGCCCTTCTAATTTTTTATATCTTCTGTACTAATTTCCTATCTTGGTATTTTTCTACTTTCTAAGAATCTTTAAAACTTATTTCCCACTAATAGTATATGCATGCTTATATTCTCACTTCCCAACAAATACTGTGCATTATTCAGCTCTAATTTTTGACTGTAAAGTTTTATCTTCTTGTTTCAATGTGTATGTATCTGATTATTTGTGTTCGAAAACTCCTTCATGTCTGGACTTTTAAATGTATTCCATTGGAAAATGTCTATTCCCCTTTCTCTCAACATTTTTTATGGGGGATCCTTTTTTTGTTCCTGCTCTTGGATTTTAGAAGTTTCCTTTATATTTAGGTACTAGTTACTTGTAGATTTTGGACACTACATGTAATTTATTCTAATCTTTTCTTTATTATTTAATTTACCCATAACACCCTCCATTGAAAAAATATATAATTAAATTTATTAATTTATTTTTTGCCATTTTTTGGCTTTTAAGTGAATTACTCAAGAATTTGAGTATGTTTTGAAGATATTCTATATAATTGACTATTGTTAATATGCTCATCTCTAATCTAAGAATATTTTCCTAATTTATCGACTATGAGTTTCATAGTTTTCTCTTTCCTACCTGAAGTTCACCTTTGTATTTTGTTTTAGGTAAGAATATGGCTTTATTTATTTATTTATTTGCTTACTTACTTATTTGTTTGTTTGTTTTTTTTGAAATGGATAGGTAAGTTTTATAATAACATCTGCCAAAGCATATACTATTTCTTCACTGACTTGTGATAATCTCATTACACATATTTTGTGTACATAGATTTCTTAAGTCTCTTTTTTTGCCATTTTTCCAGTTTTGAACCAACACAACATTCCTTTTGTAATTATGCCTTTATAAGATATTAATATTCTCTTTAATAATCAATAGGAAAAGGGTATTACTGGGAAATCTGCTTTTAACACTCAACTTTTGAGTTTTACCTAGTAATACTTTGAAGGAATACTTTGAAGGAATACTTTGAAGGAATACTTTATTTATGTGATGATTTGTTTTTTAAATTTAAGAAAGAAAACGTAAACTAAAATCACTTAAAAGTATTTATGACTCGCTTAATCTCATAACTGCAACACATAATTTGCTGATATGTTTTCAGAATTAGTCTAATAGAATAGCAAATTCTTTGGCAAAATAAGAAAACTCTAGCTTGTTTTACATAAAACAGGTGGTTCTTGAATATGTTATTTTTTTTTTGGAAAATAAATCAATAGTTTTAATTATCTATAACATGCTTAATAGAACGAAAGGGGAAAGACAGGGAATTGATGAAATACAAGTTTATTCTGTTCACATTCTGTACCTTACTTTACAAAGTATAGCTTTTACTATTTTCATCACTTATAATACTTTTTAGCTTAAGGCCATTTTTTTCATCTTCTAATAAACATGACTTATTTCAATTAAGACAATGCTATAGTCAATAACCACTATATCTGGGTGTACCTATGTGTGTCTGTACTTATTTGTTTCTTTGTATTTTTTATTATTTTATACAAAGCTGATATTTAGTTTCATTCAACTCAATTATGTGTTAATGTTCATGTTAATAATTTACATTTCTATCATTTTCTCTCTAATTTTTTGAATTATTTAATAAACGTTCTAGTTCTTGAGTTAAATTCATTTATATTCAATTGTTATGTTTTTAAGTCCATATATTTTTTACTACATTTCACTTCACTTTTTTCCTACACATTTTGTACTTTTTTATTTTATATCTCTACCAAATAATTATTTAGAATTTATTCTCACATTTACAATTGCCTACGGGTCATAGGCTTTAATAACAAATAAATAAATAAGATAAAACTGCATTGCAATTAGCAGAATTTTTAGTATATAGTATATGCTTAATAAATGTTTTCTTTTATTATTGGTAATAATGTTAATAAATTCTTAATTTCCTGGTTTAATTATGTTATTCTAAATTTACATTGCTCATTTATAGTATTCCATACATAGAGCATGTTCTAATTTTTGAAACCCTCTTTCATCTTTGGCTTACTTTTATATATAGCACTGCCTTATTAATTCTGACTGCTCATTTTCTGCTTCACGTATTGGCAACTAATACTCCCCCAATAAAATGTCTGTCTTTATAGCTTCTTTTCTTCCTTGCATTATACTCTATATGTTTACATGCCATATTTATATATAAACTACATGAACCAGTTAAAACTAAACTAATCAAGAAGTCCCACAATAATTCCTTTTCTTTGCTTATTTTCTATAGTTAATCTCCCACCCTGAAAAAGCAAGATAGTCAGCATTTTATGAAGACGTATGTTTATTCGTCTTTTTTGGTACTCTTCCTTCATCTAAAATGCTTATCTCTATTACCCTTTCCTCAGTCTTAGCCTTTTTTTCATTGCAGCCACCTTCCAAATTCACTCTAAGCACTTTCAGTTTTTGGAAAATTTTCCTGAGCATGCTGACTGTAACTCTGTAATATTTGTTGCAACTGCTCATTTGCTAGCTTTACTTCCCTTGCCAGCTTTATACTATACATATTTCATGTTTCCCTTATACTGCCTAAGCCACTGGAAAGAAGAAACTGTGTTGTGTTTGTCTAATTATACTTCTTTGTGGTCTAACAAGTAATAAACCTCCATGTTGTATAGGAAACTGGGATGAACATATAAAATTGGAATTATTTTTATGACTCTGATCAAGGGCAGGTTGCTACAGCTAAATTCTAGAACTAAAACAGGGTCTGCATACTCATAGAGTTCACACCCAAAGTTGTTCAGCTTGTAAACCAGGTGACATAGCCAAAAAGTGATATATCATAAGATAAGTTAGTATCTATGTTGACCACTGAAATGAATCTAAAGTCCTAGGATTCATAGCAGATGAGAATAAGCAAAATCAAGTTCAGATATACCCAGGCTGTGAAGAAGGTGCTGATGACAGAGAATGAAAACATCTGAATTTGCCCAGGAGAAAATCTGAAGCAGAGGTGAGACAAGTCACAGTATGTGCATTGTCCCAGAAAGTACCAAGAGGAACAGAGACATTTGCACCTCCAAAACTTTTATATCCAGGATTCAAAAGTAAAATTTTCTTGAAGTTGTTTGGATGGAATGTGTACTGTCTCACTGGCCACACTTTACCCGGTGTTCAGAGTGGTCTCAATGTTTTGAACGGATTGATCAGTCTTATGCATTCATAAAAAAAGTGGCTATTCATGAGGCTATCCAGAGACAGCTATTCATCCAACAGAGTACTGCCTTCCATTGCACGGGTACACACACACACACACACACACACACACACACACACACACACACACACCTGCATGTGTAGATGGCCAACTTTATGGATACTGCTGCTCTGTAAGCTGGAGGAGAGGATGAAATGAGAAGGAGGAGGGATCCAAATCCTGCATTCCTGTAGGTGGAGATCATTAGCTGGAGCTCTCCAGTGCTCTAGCTATTTCTGTGACCTCCATTAAATGACACAATTCTAGATCTGTTCTTTCCAACTTTGTGCTTAGAGGTAAAATCAATAGTTTATACACTTATATACCTGTGTCATTTTAGAAGTCTCAAGAATCGCTGTGGACTCAACTTGTTTCTGTTCCCATCCTGATAAATCATCACTTCATCTCTGTAGCTGACTGAGAGAATTTGTCATGGGGAGTTTCTCTGGCTGAGCTGAGAGAATTGCCAAGTGTCTTGCTTTGTTCTGGGTCCATTGCTACCCAAAGTCTATTTTTTTTTGCTAAACTTCTAGGCTCATCCTCCGCTATCCCATCTCCAAAACAATCTCCAGATACTAGAAGTCCACTTTTATTTCACTATAGTTTTCAATATGCTATGAGTCTCTTAATTTCTGTATCATACACTATTTTGTGGTACATATTAGATTACTTCAATATTGCTAAGAATTTTACATAATAAGCCCATAAATACCTGACGTTTTATAATATTGAAGAGATATTTTGAGAAATTCATAGGCTTCCCATGCAATTTTTTTTTTCCCTTTTTGTGTGGTGGTTTTTTTTTTTTAATCATACTTTTAATTTACACCTCATCTGTCAGCTATTTTTCTCCTCAGAAAATCATTAGCTGACTTAACAATTGTGTCCCTCTCAAGCACAAGGTCTCTTATTGCTACTTTCATTTATGGAGATTCAAAAACTTCAAGTTTATAAGTCTTTGTTGTTTGTTGTTGCTGTTGTTGTTTGATAGTGTCTGCAAATCCTAAATACTTCATTACTTTGAGTCTGAATCATAAAGCACAGAAGAGAAATAAACTATGACATGTAAGGTCATATTGACTTTGGTTATTTTGGTACCTGCTCTACTTTGGATTTCTTAAATTCATACCTGAGTTTGAGGAAAAATCATGATGCAACAAATGCGCTTCCACAGGTTGCTGTTCAGGTGTATGTGCCTGAAGAGCAACAGTGAGAAGTGAATTTCTGCTGTGTTATGAATGATCCCTTCTAAATAATAGTTCTCTTAAACAAAGAATATCAATTGTAGTGTAACAGGAGTTTTAATTTTGGGCTATGATCTACTTTTTGCCAAAATGTTTTTTTAAACAAATTTCGAGTAGAAGACATTTTCTTATTCGAGTATAAGAAATAGAATGTTGTGCTTGTTTGTTAAAACAAATTTCTTACTTGGGCATTTTTAATAAAATAATAATAAAATAATAAAAATAATAATAATAATAAAAATAATAAAAAATATTCAAATTGTGTACTCAAAATTTCCTTGTTAACTTTTGTCCTTGAAAGTAGATTTTTTTTTTTTTTTATTTCTCAGCTTCTCTTCTCTTTTATTCTGATTTCTTCTTTTCCTGGTGCTGAAACTTCTCAGTATATATTCCTGGAATCCTACGGCATGCTGTTTCTGAGCTTCTATCTCAGTAGAGAGAGTGTAATTACCTTCTTTTCTTCAATCTCAGTGTCACTGGACTGTGTTTTCTCCAGCTTTTAGTGCTTAGTGTTGCAATCACACTGCACTTGCCTTTAGTTGATAATTTCACAGCATGTCTTCCACACCTGGGTGCTGATCAGATTCAATTCCAGCCTCCCTACACCCCTTTATTCTATATCTGTGTCTTCTGTGCAATTATTAAATGCTGTTCTTTTTCTACTAAAGTTAGAGTGACTGTGTCTTCTAGAGAAATTTTTAAAGTATTTAGCTTTTTAAAAAAATATGCCATTTTTATAATTAAAAAATTTTAAGATCAGTGATAATTTTTAACTTCAAACATTCAAACTTTGGAGTGCACAGTTCATAATTGTGTTTGGGATCAAGCAACCTTTTACTCTACCATAGCTGCTAGAAGAAATGTGATCCTATTTTCACAAGGAAAATTGGTGGCTCATCACCAGATACACAGTACCAAATAGAAGCACGAAGAAGAAACCTGGTACTGAAGATTTTAGAATATTAAGTTGAAAATGTGATTGCCTTTGGAAATGCCTCCCTCCTTTTGCTGATGTTTGGTGTGCAGCTCTTATTAATGTAACCAAATCAGAATGATCTTGATGTAACCATGTTAGAAGGTTCCCTCCCCCACCCCAGATTTCTAACTCTTTGAAGACGTATTTATTTCACCATAAAGAAATTGAATATTTGATTCTCCTACTTCAAAGGTGGTAAATGTGAAACTTTTCAAAGCCTCTATGATCTTTAAATGAAAATTAGCAGCACAAAAGTTCTTTTGAGGTTTTTTTGTAATCTTTTTGAGTATTTTTACTTTGCTTTATCTTTAGGATTTTTTTTTTTCATTGTAATGAATCCAACAATAGTCTGGCACAGATAATTTAAGATAGAAACAGTTGAATTTTAAATCTATTTCTTTGATTTAGTAACTGAGTAGAGTAACTGAGTGATTTAGGGCAAGTCAGTTGGCTCCTAAAACCTGTTTTCTTTTGGCAAAGAAAGGGACATAACACATCCTCTATTTCAAACACTCAAAATGAGGTATTTACTGAATTTACACACACACACACACACACACACACACAGAGTTCAGATAGGTTATTACTAATTTCTAAGTTTAAGCTGACTACATCATATGGTACTTAAATGAAGAAACAGTAATTATTTTTCCCTAGACTGGAGGAAATCTGCTACATTAAATAATTCAGAGATAATGTGTCAATCTTCATGGGAAATTTTCCTAAAGCATTCTCATTGTCCACTTTGTGTTCTTATTATTTTCACTTTATGCTCTCATTTTGTTCATTTCACTTTGGAACCTAACCGCTAATGAAGATAATAGTGTGATGCTGGAAGTTAAACTACATTGGATAATAGGACATTTTGTGTTAATAGGAAACTGGCATCAGAGAATATGGGAATGCAGAAGAAGCAACAAACGACCTTGCCAGCTCTAGTAGAGAGAGGCATCACAAAGAAGGTATCATGGGAAAAGAACCTTGAAGGATATGTAAGACTTACAGTAGAAATAGAAGAGATCTTGGGCAGAAAGAGTAGCTCATGGAAATATATGATGGTCTAAAAGGGGAGGTTTTATTTGGTGAGTGGTAAATCATTTGGTGTGGCTGAAGTCTACCCACATAAAAGAGTGGAAAAAGTAAAACTGGGAATTGGAGCAAAATGATGATGAATAACATTTTTATGCTGACTAAGGAATTTCAAAGTTAAACAGTGAGGAAAAAATTGGATACTTTGAAGAAGTATTAAGAAACATGTATGTGGGGAATTTTCTTCATGAAAAGATAAAAATATAAAAATTAGGAGTCTTAGAAGTTGCATATGCTACAGTGAGAATTGGATAAGAATTGAACTTAAGCAGTGGCGATGAAATGAGAAAAGGAAGTGGTTGTGATGAGACACAGTTTTTTCAAAAGAAAATATATCAGTAGGTATGTATGGATAGGGAGTTCAGAGACACTTGGTGTAATGAAAGAGGTTATTAAAAGGAGTGCTTTGCATATGTGACCAAAAAAAATGGAATCAGAAAAAGAGACACTTAGAGATTGCTGAGGGTACATGTGGATTGTGGGAGAGGACAAGTCAAGAATGTCTGATGACAGGATGGAAGAAAACCCATGGCAACACAGGGAATTCTGAGAGAAAACAAGCTCTGCTAGAAGTATTCCAGTGAAAACATTTGCGTCTGTCTTAATCCTCCCCAAACCTACATGTGGGAAACCTGACAAGAAAGCGGGAGTGCTGATAAATCTGAAGGCTGAATAAGAAATATCTGGTGGGAAGCCACTGTAGTAACTGGCTGCCCAATGCCTTTCATTCATTAAAGGCACTGTAAAACATAATTTATAAAAGAGAAGATTGTATCTAATTAATTGGCAATAGTATTTATGAGTTAAATGAAGTTTAATTTAACTGTAGAAAAGGCACAGATAGCTTACCTATTTTTTTAACTCAATGCAATTATTTACTTTGATCTTAATGAGAAAATGATCAGTAAATTCAATATCAGAGAATACAATATGTACAAGATCTTCTTAAATATGAGTCATGGATTCAGTTCTTCTGTTTCTCTGTGTCAAATTTGGTCATGAACCCTGAAAAGAATTTAGCATAAATAATTTTCTACCCAGGTAATAATCAGAAGAGAGAAATAGTAGATACTATATTCTTATATCTATCCTATTTCCCTGTATTGTGGAGGTATGAAAATATTTCTAATTTGGAGCATACAAGCTATTTCAACATTTCTGCTACCACTTCTGTTTCTTTCATTAGTATTTGTGAGTGTGTTAAACTGAATATTGGGTTTTGATACAGTAAACTAGATTTGCATGAAGCCCTCACTATGCAAACCTGTGATCTGAGAAAGTGATACTGATGATGACGATCACAACAAAGAAAAGTCAGAAGATGAACAACACCAAATTTTAGCAACAATGAATAGTACTAAAACTCTCCTGTGTTGCTGGTGTGAATGTGAAATGGTACATTTTGGAAAACTATTCAATGATGTCTCATAAAATAAACCATATATCTATCTTATGGCACTATAATTTCGCAACTATGTAGTTACACAAGAGAAGTGGAAACATTCACAAAAAAATTGCACACACATTTTCATGGAATTTTTATTTATAATAGCCCAAAACTAAAACAATCCGAGTTTCCTTCAGTAGGGGAATGGATAAATGAATATTATGCAACAACAACAACAACAACAAAGAGGCATTGCTATGCACAACGAGAGTCAATTTCAAAAAAGTTAAGAAAATAAAGTAGACTAACATTACTACATTGCATTTTATGCTTCTTGCATAAAGTTTTTATTTTTTATATAAAAAAAACAGAACTAATCTATAAGGATAGAAATCAGAACAGTGATTGCTTATGGAAGGGCAGGAATTGGAAATAAGGGAAATTTCTGAGGATATGGAAATGTCTGTGTCTTGCTTAGGGATTTAATTCTTTGGTTGTATAAATTGTCGACATTTATTGATTGTATGCTTATGTTCTTTGCACTTTACCATATAGAAATTTTACCTGAAAAATAAAATGATATGATACCAGCCTCCAAGGCAAGAGTCAAAATAATCTCAAAACTATAAAAACATAAATTGACATTTATAGATATTTTATCATATATATTCTGGTACTAACCTTCTTTAAAATTTTATGCAGATGTCTAGTTAATAAGAAGATGATTAACATTTATAGAGTAATTAATAGATCCTCAGTCCTTGAAATAGTGAAACAAAATATACATCAATATCTATGTATAAAAGTCACACTTTGAATGTTACTCAAGATGAAGTATGAACGAGGATATCTCTAAGGTACTAAAAGTTGTTCCAAATAAAAGGGTAGCCTGAAGAAAACATGCTGATGAGTAAAACTGTCAAATTAAGAGGGATTTCAGAAACAAAGCAGGCCTGGAATGAAAAAGATAGCAGAAGAAGCATCTGGTATCCTTATGGAGCACACATGACCACCTCTGTCAGCTCATTTGTCAAGCTAGACTTTTATATAAAAATGATGATATATGATTAGAGTATTGGGAGCAGAAATCTCAGAATATGGGATGGAGCAGCTTTGGGCAAAATTATTCAGTTTCTTATAGCACAGTGTAACCACTGTATCCTGAGGCCTCATCAGCTTGTAATATTCCTAGTCACCTAGCTCTTCTCTTTGTCTCCTCCTTCTTATCCTACCTTCAAAGTTCCTCATCTAGAAGTGTCAAATTGGAAGATGCCTCAACAAGTAACATTGTAAAAAACGGCTAGTAGGTGTTATTTTTTCCCGTGAATTACAGTAAACTAGTGCATTGTTAAGAAAGGATCTAAAGTCTTATCTAGACTCAAGGAGAATGACTATCATGGCTGATTAGAAATGATTGATTAGCAATATTTACAAAGGGTACATAGCACAGATAATTGAAGGCCCTACAGTAGAGGGCATCGCAGCTTAAAGGCAGTCATTTTTAACAGCAGTTTTCTAGGGCAATGCCTTTTGCTAATGGCCTCAGCACCGCCTCTGATAATAAGAAATACCCTTCACCAGAGGGACTTTCAGCATCCAGCAGTTTTCTGCAAATCACTCTTCTGTCTATAATAGTTTTAATTAAACAATTGGTTTTCAACCTGCAAGTCAATCATGAAATCAATTTAGTAGAGTACTATTACTATATTTAAAAATATGAAATATAAAAATATAGAGTGAATAGAAACACGTTAAATTTCCAATCATATATACATATGTACATAACAATTTATATAAAATTGTAAAATGTATTTATTACTAATAAATATCTAAAATGTTTGAAATCTGCTTATTTGTGGGCTCGTTTTGATATAATGGGTTTTAGAAAAAATAATTTTTTATGATTTGAAGTGCCAATGACTTGAAATTTGTCACTGCAGATATTCAGAGAGCTAAAATGCAGGATAAGCCATGTGACAATTGATACACATTTGATACTAATAAATGAGAATTTTGATGTTAGGAAAAATAGATAACAAATAGGTAACATCATCCTTTTAGTGTTAAATAACTATTGAAAGTTATGCTAGTTCCTCCTGTTTTCTGAGTTTGTAATTATTAATAGATTTGTATCTATAGTATAATTTACACTTTTGGATGATTAAGGGCAGAAGTGAGGCGTAGGCCCCACTTGGCAAACAGAACTTCTGGGGTGTGCTCCAGAGAGCTCTCTGAGCTGTGAATGGGGGTCGTGGCTCACCTGACTTACAACCTGAGCATAACTTTAATGCAGGAATGCTAACCTAGCTATGTTGCAAAGTGACAGGTCAGTTCTTGAAAGATAACCTGAGGTGAATGCCTCATGCCAAAGCACATAGCTTCCGGGCCTTTCAAGTAAACATTCAGCTCATAGGTTAGACACTGACCATGGCTTATTCTCAGACCTCTGGGAAGTCCCTGCGGATAGCTTCACACTGAGCGCATCATCAAGTAAAGGAAGCCGCTGGGAGCCATAACAGGCTCACGTCAAGATCTAATACCTTGTGGGGACATCTTGATATTGCTATTTCTTGGCTGAAGAGCAAACCGCAGCTCTTCCCCAGAGACTTCATTCAGCAATTGTTTCCACCTATAAAGAACCTTTTACAGCTGTGCTAGGGACATAGAGGGAAGCTGTGAGGCTGCTGGAGAATAAAATAGTAGAATTTCCAGCCTATGAAATATTCTATTCCAGCTTAGTCTGCTCCACACCAAGCATCATTTTACTATTTCCCAAACAGAGCATTTAAGATATGCAGAAGTTAAACGCCTACCTTGAGGAAATGCTGGTAATTATATTGTAAAACTCTTTAAGAATAATTTTGCTTCACACATGGCACTTCATAGGATGGTGAGTTTAGCTGGTAGGAAACAAAGTGTTCTGCCAATGGATTGCTTGTTGCATTAGGGTGTGTTCTGAGAAGCCTAATGTGATGACCATGTCACTCATGGAAACTGTGGGTTATTAGAAGGTTAAATTTTATAGCTTCGGTGAGTATAGAGATTCTGCTTAGGATATAGTAGGGGTTCATACACTTTTGCTGCTGGAAATTTAAGAAAATGAAATGAAAAAAATAAAAGTATCATCTCTTATATTCCAGCACACTTACCTACCAGACAGCATGTCGGAATTTGTTTCTCAGGGCCAGTGATGTGCTTGCTTAGATATACAATTTTCCCTTACTATCTGAAAGTGGAGAGTTTCTGTGAAACCTTTCTTAAGCCTAAATGGCATAAAGTGAAGATCCAATTATCATTAATTTATATGGAAAAAATTTTTTTGAATATTCTGAGGCCCAAAAAATAACCTATGAAATCACACAAAATAACACATAAAACCTAACATAACACCTTATTTTCTAATAATACGTTAAGACACATCTTGCTAATGGAAGCACAGAATAAAACAAGGTAAGTCACTGACGCTCACGGACATGGGTCAAAGTTCTCGTGCCTGGATGCTGAGTGTGGTCCCCACGGAAGGAGCTCAGTGGGGCCTCTCTCGCTGCTCAGGGTACACGCTGCCTCTATAACAGCTATTGCAGAACAAATGTTCAATGCTATTTTTGCTTTCACCTTTTTGTTGTTGTTGTTGTTGTTGTTGTTGTTTGTAAAAACGAAAATCTTTGCATTTCTTTCAGTTAGCAAAAACAGGCACTAATGAAGTTCTTTTGTAAAAGTAAAGTGGTATAAAATGAACTTTCAAAAAGTAGGGGACACCTGTGTATGCTCTATGTTACCTAGTTCCTTCTAGTTTGGGAATGGGCACCATAGGGTCCAGTCACTGGCTATGATGCAGCAAGGCAAAGCGGCAGTTGTATGTACCCTGGACTGCAGCCTTTTTGCACTAGACATACAGGGAAGAAAGAAATATTTGATATTAGGCCTTAAATTTTGTAGCTGTTTCATATGAGAAGGTAAGTTATGACATGTATTTCCAAAAATGAATGAAGCAGAGAAGGTTTTATAAGTAGCTTGCAGGGCTTAAACATGGGATTGCTAGCTAGTGTACAGATTTGTGAAAGTGCTTTGCAGTCAAACTGTAAACCGATAAATCAGAACTGAGCCCGTTCTCATGCTTCCCCTTTACCTTCTTTCACACACATCTCTAGAGTTCCAGGATGCAGAGTTTATAGCCATAGCGGATTGTGGACTGAATTGCCCTACAATTGTTGGAGTAAGTCTGAGGCAATCCTAGGGCATTCAGTTCCCTGCTCAGGCTCCCGGCCCTCTTAAATTCTTCCTTAGTTAGGTCTTTACTCTCCCCCACAACACAGGCTCTGTCTTATCCCAGATCCCAGACCAATTCTGAGTGGTGGCAGGAAGCACTTAAGCAGTTTAATATTGAGGACATTCTTTATTCTGTTTCCTTAAGACATCTCAGTGCCCCACCCCCACTCCTACTATTGGTTGTCTTTGTAGCATTTTAAATCACATATTTCAAACCTCATCTGAACCTAATGGTCCAGAAAAAGCTTCTGGAATTCTGTTATTCTTCAAGTGGAATCTCGTTTCTCATTTCCCCGACTCAGTGATTCTATTCTGATTCTTAAATGGTTAAATCTTCAGTATGCTGACTCCAGACTAACAAAGATTCAACTGTTTAACCTGCAGAGAATCTTTGTGGAAATTAGGAAACAGAGAACTTTCTAGGTGGGCTGTGTCCTGTGCATCCGGTGAGTGACTTGGTGTGGTGACCATGTAATATACAATTTATTAACAGTGACTTATGCTCTTGGGATATGTAATCCCATGCCAGTCTAAATGGCTTAGAAAGCAGAATCAGTGCTGAATTTCAGCCCCACTCACCCCTCGGCTAGGTGTCCATGTACATTGGACTACTCATACCAGTAGATAAATGGCTTCGGCCCATTCTATGAATTCTTTTTCTGGAGGCTGCCTTGTCCAGAAATTGCTCTAGGACCTCTTCTTACCCTTACTTGGATCTTGGCCTAACATAGAAAGAACTAGGATCTAGAGGCAGAAATTCTGGATGCCTATCACTGCTAAAATGTTGAATTCTGACATCATCTAGTCTAGCAAATAATCTATTTTTAGTAGGCTAATAGCCATTTGTATTACATAGTCATCCTTATCAGAACCAAACTTAATGCCTGGAACAGTGCCTGACATATAGAGAAAATATAATTTTAAAAATATGCAAGTGAAATTAAAGAGCCATTGCATCTCTCCACCATCAGTACCTTCCTGCTGACCAAGAACCAGATTCAAACTCCTTCTGATACGACCATATCTTACTGCCAGGAAAATCACCTTACTTGGCTGACAAATCCCAAGATATAACAGTCAGAGTTAACAGTTGCATTAAAAGGTGATACCAAAATGGAAATATAAATTGAAGACCTAAATACATGAAAATAAATAACATATATGTATTGAGGGGAGTATTCTGTTGATGGTGTTACATGGAGTTGATAAATTATTTTATCAGAAAGAGTAAGGATGGCATAGACATTGGAGATCTGTGGATACCACAGTACAGTATATTTGTTTTATTAGGTGGTTAATAAAAGTAAAATCGATCTTGGAAAAATTTACACTGGTAGTGTGTAGGTGGAAATTCCTTTTTTTCCCTCATATCTTTATATTTGAAACTTGCTGAGCATCTTATAATCCCTTGTAATTAAGTTGTTACGTCACTTTTCCACCATGTTTCTTTTGTGGACAATTTTTTATTTTTTCATTTTAATGCAGATGGTCTGTGCATTGGAAGATAGTATTGTGAGGGATGTTTTCTTTTCTAGCTTAAAGGACTGTGCAACAAGAACAACCATTGCAAAGTATTAGTTGTCATTTTTATGTAATAGAAAATTTCAATTGTTTAGACAACTTGGAAATGCTCCAGGAAGGAAATGAATGTTGTGTTTTTTTTTTATGTGTCTTTTTGTATTAGCAGCAGCTAGACAGTTTGAGAATTATTGCTTGTATATCTGGAATTAAATTTCTAACACTTTGAATGCTCATCCTTTACAGTGGTGCCACATTCTCCGAAGGTTAGCCAGTAATAATGTTTTCTGCCACAATAAATACAAGTTGGGGGAAGTTTATCACAACTACTTTCTTTCCTTATTGAACAAAACGAATGACCATCCACTGCACAGATAACAAAACAATCAAGAAAGAAAACATTTTTGTTTTGTTTTTGTTTCTTTTTTAGCTTAAATGGAAAGTGATAAGCATGCTTGCTGAAACTGGGCAAAGAAAACACTAAAATAAACTTGTGAGTTTGTTTTTGTTTGGGAAACAACAGACTCAAATGTCAAGATGACTTTCTGAAATGGACAATGCGAAAGTTTGATATGTAAAATGCTTACTAAAGTGGGCAGGGAAATTATGTTCCATAAGAACATACACGATTATTTCCTCAATCACTTTTCTTCAATCGTTTCATTAAGGTAAAAGTAGATTACACATATTTCCAAGGAAAGACGGAGGATCTCATTTTAAAAAATCAAAAGTGGTATTTGAAGGCAAAATAATTAAGCAGAAGGTGAACTGAGTCTTGCAGCAGTGTAAAATACATGAAAAGATGCTGAAAATCTATGATTGCAGTAAAACGATGAGCACAGTGACATTTGAGTCAGTCTTAAAGAACATATGGGATTTGACAAATAAAAATGAAGAGAGCAGTTCCGGCAGTTGAAACAGCATGCAGATAGGTGTAGACGGGAAAAGGGGCTTTGAGAGTGTGGAGTTCGGTCATGTAGAATCCACAGCCTACAGGGAGCAGAGGGTGATGCGACTGGCTGAAGAGGGCAGCTCACGCTGAACCAGCTGAAGAGCACGGGCCCAAAGGGCAGCACGTTCAAAACTCCTGCTGATGTTTGCCATTTCAGAAGACAGGTCCAATTTATCAAAAGATGAGTCAGCTATGGATTTTTATGTGCTATTGCCTGCTTTTACTGTGTTTTTTTTGTTGTTGTTGTTGTTAGAAGACATGAGTTTATTGTCAACTGCTATTAAAATCCAGCTCTAAGATGTCCAGGACCTTCCCGGTGCTACCTGCGAGCGGTATGGTTGTACCACGCACAATGCACTGTGTCCCTCCCTGCCTCGCTTCTGACCCAACCCACCCAGCATAGGGCTCTGTAGATGCCACTTCCTCCTGCCTCCTCGAAGTGTCTCCTCACTAAAAACTTTGCGCTGTTAACACCTATATGAGGCCCCCGTTTATGGAAATGTTATTATTTGGGCCCAAAGTTATTTTTTATTTTTTCAAATTGGTTTTATGATAATACGTCATAAATATCAACAATTGTAAATGCATGATACGAGTTTTGATATATGAATACAATCATGCAATCACCACCACATCTCAAAATGTTCCTTTTAATATTTTTTAAAAATAAGTATTATTATGGTCTTGAGGAAAATACTTGTAGCATCTCAGTATGAGGCTCCTTTGGGAGGAAGAATTCAAACTTGGACTTTGAATAAGGTAGCTGGAGAGAGGCGATGATCATTCCTCGAAGGCTCACTCTTAGAAATATAAAATAACAAACTTTATTTGTTAATGTGTATCATACAGTATTCGAGACTAATTATATATCAATAATTAGGGGGAAATTTCAACATTATGCTGATGGTAGAAACTGGAATTACTTACATCTATAAAATGAAAAAAAAGAAAACATTTATTTTGACTCTGTAAAAAATGTTATTTACTAGACTGATGATGTTCCTTACCATTTATGCAAGATTATCTTTCGCAAAGTAGAAATTATATATGCCATTGATGTAGATGTTCTGTTATTAATTTTATTTCATTGTTACATTAAGGATATTCTTCAATGCTAAAAAATTAGACAATTGCTCATATTGTGTGATCTTAAACAAATTTAGCAAATTGAGAGAGTTCGCTGGGCCAAAATAAAATTTCTGTGAGTTAATATTTGAATTTTTTTCCCCTAGAGCCAATGTAAAGACTCTTCTTCGTGCATGCAGATAACAATGAGGGTTCTGTGAGGCAGCAGTACAATCTCAAATGCCTACATACATGACATTCATTCAACGATTAAAAACATTTTTTTGGCATAATTATTAGGCACTTGATCTGTACCACACTATGGAGATATCAATAGAGACCACTACTGTCTCCTGCGAGCTTTAAAACTTAGTGGAGAATATCAATTTTTATCAAATAATGCTCCAAAAATATAATTTCAGTGATAAGTGTAAAAAAAAAGTACAAGGGACTAGATAGAATGTACTGAGGAATCTTTATAGACTCTGGGTGTGTTCTGAAAGGTTTCCTTGAGAACATAGCATTTGAACTAAAATCTCAAGTTTAGGGCCCTGGAAAGAGGGTTAGAGGCCAGAGAAGAGTCTTTTCAAGGGATTATGGTTTGGGATGATGTAAGTATTTGGGAGAATGGGAAGATGGTCTGTGTAGCTGAAGTGCATGGAGTGAGGAGGGTAATCTAGAGAAGGCAAGCAGAGCAGAGGTTCAGTCATGAGGGAATGTGTAAGCCATGTCATTGATTTTGGCCTTTGTCTTATTAGTAATGGCAAGTTTGAAGGACTTTGAGCAGAAGAGCAATATGATCAGGTTTTGAAAATGTCACTCAGGCATCAGTATGGAGAGCTGCTCAGAAGAGGGCAAACTTGGAGGCAGGATACCACTTATGAAGCAATTTCCAAGTAAGAGGCAGTGATTGAGCATGATGATCACTTGACTATTTATACAACCAATACATAGTTTATCGAGGACTTATCATGTTCCAAGCATGGTTCAGTGGCTAGAGAAAGTCTGAGTAATTGCAAAATGACAAAAGCCCTGTTTTTATTTTAGACGAGAAGTAAAGAACAAATATCCATATGTTAGGGGTGTCAAGTGCTAAGAAGAAAAATAATAAAAGACAATGGGGCAGAGATAAAACAGGAGAAAAAAATCACAAAAATAAAAGTGGGTCTACAAATTTACACAACTGATAATTAAGAGGTCTGGGTAGAAAGCTACTCTGGACCAATGTTGTAAAATTTGTTAGCAAACTGCAGGAATTAAGGGTGTGTGTGCATGGGTGTGGGTGTATGGCTTACTAAGGAACACGAGGGAGATTTTATTGGAGTCCCCTTTTCTGGTTGAGGTGATGGCCATGATGTGACCTTCTAGAATCTGCAGCTCTGTTAACATCTTTGCATTAAACATTAATTTCGGTCTAGTCTACAGATTCACAATTAAAATTCAGTAAATATGGAGTGTCTGAAAATGTTGAGCTGCCATATTTGCTAAAGTATTTGTTAAATAAATTAATATCTATTATTCAAGTTGTGTTATAAATTTAAACATGGGATATGCAATCTGGTTATGTTAACTATTAGAGTTAATGAAAATAAATTACGTCTGCCTAAATTGATATTTGGGAAATTGGAAGTAGAATAAATACCCACCCACAGTTAGTGGCAGGTATTCTAATATTTTGTAAATGTTTTTATTTTATGAAATGTTTACAGAAATCAAAATGACATAATTAATTTTTGAATAGTTTTGTAGCTAATGCCAGTAGCACTTAATTGTATATATTTGACAGTCTAGAGCTTTCACGGTTAAGTGTTCTAAGTTACTTAGAAAAGATTTAGAATTAATGTTTCTCCTGATATCAAACTATTTTGATTCTGAAGTCTTTTTTTTCATGTTTACATTTCTTTAGTTTTCTTCAGGGACCACTTAGACTACTACTAAATAAAAACCAATTTCCCTATATAAAGTTTCTTATTGTATGTTAAGTAGGTTATTAATTGGAATAGACATAGTAAGACATTTTAGTTTTTAATTTACATATTTGATAACTGAAGCACAAAAGGACTGATTAAACAACAGTAGATTATTAGCTTGGTCAACTTGGTCAACTGATTTTATATGTACATGATCTTAATAGAACAGTTAGGATATTAAATTGGAGTAAATAATTTTTAAGTCTAGACTCAATAATTAAAAAAATAACACTGCAGGAGATTTATAATAATAATAGAATAGATAATGGCTGAATAGACAATATGAAAATGCGAGTACTACCTCAACAACATCCTAGCCCTTGGATCAGCTTACTTTCCATAGATAATAATAATTAAAAATTATATATGGATGCTTGTTCGAATTTTAAAATGTCTTAAAATAATTAGTAATAATCAGGGATTTCTTTCAAAACTATATATGTATAGTATATAGTATACAATATTATATTGTATAATATATATGTATACACATACATATACACACACACGTGCACACACACACAGTAACCCATGCAGAAATAAAAATATACTTTTAAAAAGCCCTTTCACATGTGGTGCTTTGTCATTAGCATTATTTTACATGATCTGAATGGCAGATTTAATTTTTTTTATTGTACAAGTGAGCCAACTAAGGTCACAAAATTTCAAAAATTTATTTGTGACCTATTTTAGAAGTCTATCTCAAATGATACCAGTTTTTTGAAGCACAATTTTAAGCAAGCTTTACTAGACTGCCCTGTTGGTATATTTTTCAAGGCTGCAAGTTACAGTTTTATGTGGCCTTATTCTTCAAATTATATATGTTGAATAGATTGTCATTTGTCCCCCGATATCATTGTCCCTTTTTAAAAATGTATCCAACATAAAGGACATGTGCCAGTCTCGTAGGTGGGTGTGGTCCCTGTGTCTATGTTCTGGCAAATAATGTGTAAACAGTGTCACTGGGTCCAACTTCTCTGAAGGCTACTTAAGTACTGACTCAGGCGAGAGGTGAGACATTGTGTGTTTCTCTTTGTCTTCTGTTTGCTGCCTGGGAAGCAGATTGATAGCTAAGGTTTTAGCAGCCATCTTTGGCACTGAGGTATTCTTGCAAATGAGAATCAGATGCTAAAGATGGGATGGGGAGGGGGAAATGAATGAAAGTTTTGCTTTCATGAAACCTGTTGATCAGCTTTAGACTCAACCTCCTGACTACTTTTGCATGAGAGAATACCTTGTGTGTTTAGCCCACTATTATTTTGGATTTTCTATTCTATATAGACCACTATTTCTACCTAACATAATATGAGAAATATGGATATGAGCATTCTATGCATAAAGTGTTAGTATCACTAAAGTTGGCTTTTACATCGTAAAAAATGGCTTACATTTTAACTATTCACTAATGGGTCAAACATGTCAATTTTGGGAGGCTTATCAAATATTTTAAAACTAGATGTAAAATAATTTTAGTCTGGTTGCTCTAAACCTATTTATTTTAATAAGCATTTTTGATGCTGTTTTGATATGGTGATTATGAATATACTATTTTACTCACAGTTCAAAGGAAAACTGAAATAGTCTATCACAACACAGATGAATGGAACAAATTCCCAAAAGAGGTAAATGAGTTAGTTATCTTCTAAACTCTTCATCTAACTCTATGAGCTTTAGCAGTTACTAAAGACCTCTGGACTTTCACTTTCTCAATGATAAGAGGTGAATGAGTCTTCTGTAACTTCACCTTATTTTAAAAATTATCAACAAATAAAAAAACTTCTATCATAAAATCATTAGATTTAGAAGAAAATCTAGAGATTATCTAGTAATAAGATCCAGTCTCTTAATTGGGTCGACATTTGTTTAATTTTGCAAATACTGTATATCCATGAAGAGAATAAAATGGCTTTTGCTGTAGGCAGATGTTTATGTTAATTTAAACAATAAAGATTTGAAAATATATAGGAATTATAAATGTGTAGGTTTGTGGGAAAAGCTGAATGTAAAAAAAATCTACTGAAAGATAAAAGAGGATGGTAAACATTTTAAAACAAAAATGGCATACATGACAACAGATATGGAAAATGAATCAGATATTTTCAGAGTTAAGAATGATAAAACCTATAAAAGAGGAGAGATGAGCCTGTTTGGGAATAAGGAAATAATAAAGAACTTTAAGAGTTAGTACATCCAAATAAAGGTGATCAATGAGAATTTTTAAAATGCTGCATAAAGATTAAGAACATTAGATCTGGAGTGCAACGTGTCTGAGTTCACATCCTGGCTCTGCCACTTACTAGTAAAATAACCTTGTGCCAAATCCTTAACCTTTTCAGAACTTGATAGGTTGTTGATGATTATGACCTCTAATGAAATTCTTTCCTCATATCTTTTTGAGACTTGTACTGGTCTTAAACATACTCCATTAAATGTTATGCATTTTTCTTCTGACACTGAATACAGAAAAAGTAAAGAAGAAAAAGTCCTGAATAGACAAAATAGACAATAAACATCTTTTAGAAAATAAAATATGCATTTATATATAAAACTCCTGTTCTTTAATAAACATGATTACATAGTCATTTTTCATGTGTTTCCAATTCACTACATTTTCCAATTTATTGAACTTGTCAATGTAAATGAAAGAGAAAAGTTATTTTCTTTAACTCAGGTTTACTTAATGAGAGATACCACGCAAGAAAAGGACACAAAAAAATCACTATAATAGAAGTTTTAAAAATCTGAAAATTACATATTATCCTTTGGTTTTTGTGAAAAATGTTTAAAAAATCAGTGTGTTTCTTCACATTTGTATTTACTTCTAGTGAATTGATAGCTTAATTTTACAATCAAGTAATTATTTGCATTTTTTTTACAAAATGGCAATACTATAAAGTATATCTCGGGCCAACGTTAATAGCACTTCATTTCATGGTTCTTTGACACAAATGCACATAAAAAGAAATAGCCTTGGCTATTCAAACATGAGTGGCACAGATTAGAACTTGTTATATTTTGATTAAAAGTTCCAAAATGGACTAATTCCACATTGAACTAAATCAAGCTTATTTTGCAGAGGAACTCTTTAAGTGAAAGAAAAATAGTAAGCAGATTTGTGGTATTCTTTAAAAATCAAATACTCTTCAGCAGAAGCTCTGAGCTCCAACTCTCTGTCTGAAGTGAACTTTAGTTTTTTAAGTTGAATTAAAAAGTAATAAAAATAAAAAGCAAAAATCTTTAGAAATATCTACATTAATGGAAATGTGGCAGTTTGTGAAATACAGCTCTCTGAATAAATTTTTGTTTGTTTTATTATATTATTTTTTGCTAATAGCCGACTTCAACAAAGTTGAAACTCAGTTATACTAAAAATGAGAATCTGATAAAGTTTAAATGTGAATAACTTGCATTATAATATCAAAGGGCACATAAATAAGAAAACAGTGACTCAATAACTCAAACTGTTAGAATATATTTCTTTGGTCTGTTTTTATCATATTTTTTGATGTACATTGCCTGATTATACCTCTAAAACACATTTCCAAAAGTACTTTAGTAGCACTACTTAGAATCTGAAAGGAAGGCAAGCTTGTTTTCTGTTATTTCTTAGATTACCCTCAGTATAACTCAAAGCAGATGCTAGGAAGATGTTGAGTTCAGTTAGACATGGGGAACCCAAGATGTGGACTTCCATATGGGTAACTGTGCTCTTTCAACCTTTAAGAAATCACCTCTTTACAGGAGACTCTAAATGAATCAGATATTAAAATTAGAAGAAATACTGCTGATCTGTCTTTTGTAATAAAAAATACATGATTAGCAAGGTCAATGCATTCTAACTAGGTAAGGAGGACTAAAACAAAAAAGCAAACAAAAACAACTAATAAATATGTAGAGAAATTCAGTTCTTTTTATCGTCATTTCAAGATACTACTAGAATTTAAGAACTGAATGAAATACTAGCTTATATAGGAAGAAAATAACATTTGCCTTTGCTAGGTTCTGTTGTATTACAGAGCCACTTAATATATAGCAGATAAAATCCTAAAAATTGGGAGAAAACAACAAAAAATAGTAACAAAAACACTCTGGAACTTTCCAATTTATTAAATGGCAAATGTTAAAGAACATGGTTTACAAGATATCCAAATTTGATAGAAATCCTAAGTAGAAACATTTATATTAGTAATGTCAAAGCATTATATATGGTTTGGGTTACCTGTTTATTCATTTTTAAATGTATTGAGCAAGAAATAGTGCTAAATTCTTAACAAATTTTAGCTTATTTAATTGTCTCAACAGTTCTGAACAGATATTGTTATCATTAACCTGTTAGCTTATGAAAAAATTGAGACTCAGAGGGTTTTTAAATTTATGAATTACTGAGTAATAGCTCATTGTTAGAGCATTAATATTATATTTGCCTGTACATGAAATGAGATGTTTATATTAAAAAGCTATTTGTTTATAAGATCATTGTAAAGACCAATGTCTGTCATTTCTTAGTGTAGAGTATTTTAGGCATAGATACAAATACATGTTAGTACAAGAAGATCAGCATCACAAAACTGTTTTATAACATATTGTTGTATGGTTTCTTTAACTAGGTATGAATGCAAACTGGAATGCATCCCTAGAAATGTCAGGTTGCTGAGTCATGAGAGACAAGCTTCCTAAAATGCCCAAGGGAGATTGTAAGAAAATGGTGGGATAGTGATGGTACAGTTTATACAGGAAAAAAAAAAAATGCAGAAGTTGACCCGAGAGTTGTTCCAGAAAAGAGAATTTTGTACACAGGTTAGCAAAAGCTATCTCTTTCAAAGATGAAACAGAAGAGTGAAATATACCAATGAGTTGAGAAGGATGTAGAGTAAGTGGAACCCCATACACTGCTGTTGGGAGTGTACAATGCACTACTACTCAGGAAAGCTGCAATTATTTATAAATATACACCTAATGTTTGACACAATAATTCCTCTTGTAAGCATTTACTCAAGAGCTATGAAAAACATGTACACAAAAAGATGTGTAGTCAAGGGCTGATAAAGCATTATTCATAATATCCCCAAACTGCAAACAACCCAAATGTCTATCAATAGATGAGTGGATTTAAAATTTAAAAAGTAGTATATTCACACAATGGAATACTATCTCCCATGAATAGAAACAGCCAACTGATATACACAATCACAGGAATAAATCTCAAAAACATTTTTTTTTCCTAAATGAAGGAAATAAGACATGAAACATGTAATATTATATGAATACATTTATGTGAAATTCTAGAACAGGCAAGATGATAGTTACAGAGAGCAGACAGGAGTTTCTCTGGGGGTGAGAAAAGGAGTGTTTGAGTACAAAGGAGCCTGAGATATGCTCTGTAGTTTGATTGGGAGGGTTATATAAGTATGGTTTATTAGAACTCATTGAACTGTATTCTTAAAATGAGTATTTTTATTGCAGATAAAATATATCTTAACAAAACATGTTAATATTGCATTTTATGTTTAAATGCTTAGCAGCAAAGAATAAGATAGAACTGAAGTGATGAAAAGAACCTGAGTAGGCAAATACCAAATCAAGAGTTCAAACTTTAGCTTTATCATAAATTAGAACTAATATAATACAATTTTTTTCGAAAATGTTCTGAGTTCTGTGCTGTATCTGTAGGTTTTACTTCATAGTTAAATATTTAAATGATGAAAAACTATTTTTATTTTTCTAAATATAAATGGTGAATGTGAAGATACTGTTTCTTATAGTTTTCATAATAAATTAATGGCTAAGCCAATCTTTCTGAAAGCTACACCTTCTAATTACTAAAAGACGATGACAAAAGGTAAAATAAGACACTTTTAACAATTTAGATATTTTTATGAGTATGTATTACTTGCCATTGAGTTGGCTCTGATTCTTGGTGACCCTATAAATGAGTGTTATCTGCAACATCCTGTCCTCAACAGCCCTACTAGGCTCCTGTAGACTCATGCTTATTGTTTCTTTTATGGAGTCAATCTATCTCTTATTTGATTTTCCTCTTTTTCTGCTGCCTTTTATATTTCCCAGTATTATTGTCTTTTCCAAATAACTCTACCTTCTCATGATGTACCTGAAATAGGACAGCTTCAGTTTTGTTTTAGGCTTAATTTGCTCTCGGACCCAATTGTTCATTTTTTCTAGTGGTCCAGGGACCACGTCAAGCTTGCCTTCAACGCCATCTTTCAAACGAATCAATTTTTCTGCTATCAGACTCCTTCACTTGTTGGGAGCCAGGCTGCCCAAAATCAGAGGAAGCCCCTCACCTGAATATAGGAACGACTCAGACCTGTAAAGATAAATGTCCTTCCTGACATTGCCCGGGGACTAAGGTTCCAGGAACTGGAGACAATAGTATAATCCTTTCAAAACAGCTAGTGCTTTGCTCACGTTACCAAGATAGATAAAGAAAGTTAAGAAGTTAAGAATCTTGTGATTAGGTAACTCCCGCCTAAAGCTACATGTTCCCTTCCTTAACCTCCCCCTATGTAACCCCCCTACTTACAATAAACGAGATTTGATCAGAAAGCCTGTCTTGTCTCCATTCTTTGCGCCTCTTGTCCCCTTCTCCTTCAGTCTAGGACTTCTGTTGACTGTCCCGCGGGCCAGGTCATTCACTGACCAACTTTCACATTGTGCTTAGTAATTGGGAATATGAAGGTGAAATGATCTTAACTTTGGTCTCTAATGATAAATCTTGGCTCTCAATGATCTCCAATTCTTCCACTGCTGCCGTTTTGAGTCTCGGCCTTCTCTTGGTTTTCTGGCTGCATTCTCCATTTGAATTGATGACCAAACCAAGGTAAGCAAAATCTTTAACAATATCAATGTCTTCATTGTCTAGGTCTTATAACAAACTTAAAACTTAAATTCTTAACAAGAGAAACTTGAAAGGAAATATGGATACTTACATACAACCCCTTTACACACAACAGGCAATGAAACAAAGAAATGAGCAAAGTCTGGTATGCAGTTTGTGACAATATTAATGATTAACATGTTGATGTTCCCTTATGTTTGTTTTACCAAACAAATTTTTATCACACCTTCCCAATGAAGAGGAAGTTTCAGTAAAAGCAAATAGGCGTTAAAATAGCTGAAAACTTGATATTCTCATATAATAAAAAAATATAGCTCTTTTATAAAAAAAAGTATTTACTTTCCTCTCTAAGTGTTTTCCATTGGGTTTAGAATTTATAGAGAAAATATGATATAATAAAAAAGTTAAGCATGAAGTGGATGAGCTAATAGCACTGACGTTGATGATGGATATTTGCTAGATGTGTAGCAGCGCTAGGTTAGCAGTACAGATGGGAAGCTATTAAAACACTTGCATCTACAACATAGCTAGTGAGATACTTAAATGCCTGCTATCCGTATACTCATAGCAATTTTCTCCCTCTAATGGAGCATTGGTTAATCAGTCAATCAATCATAGCTTTTCTTCTGATGTATGCAGGCATTTCACTAGAAATAGAAATGGAATTTTCACTGCCTATGAAAAGTTTAAAATTAAATGGAGGAATTGGATAAAAATAAACAGATTCATATTAAAATAAACATGTACAAGGCATTCTTCCTCCCACAACTAAATTGTTTTTTATACACATGCGATCAACCCACTTAATAGATTGCTCACAATCTCATAGTCTATACTATTTATCACAGGCATGACCAATTTCCTTTGATTTAGCTGATTTTTAATGAATGTAAACTATTTTAAAGTTAGTTTTAATAATTAGAAGAGTAAGTTATAATGTAAAAGAAATAAACATAATTCCAAAGTAAAATACAATTAATATAAAGATTATTGCATTTATTCCCTATTGACATATTAATTGAGCTAACTGTATGCCAAGTGTGAAGAATACTAGATACAGTCAGTGATAGTGGCCCAGTTATAACTGTAAAGTAAATGCATCAGAATTGAGATTTCTGAGCTTTCTTCACCTGCTTTTCAATTACTGTTTCCTGCACTTGTTTTCCATTTACAATTATGAATTCTGTGTTCTCAAGATTTCTGATTTTTCAACATTTGGGGGAGCATATAAATTATGATGCAAACTGTGATCCTTTTAAGAGAGAAAAGGCATACTGGGACAACACATAATTAACCTATAGAGTCCTAGACAAATCACGCTATAAGGTTAGCCAGTCTAAATTTCTTGTTTTAGGGATTACAAACATTCCCATTGCTTCTTTGAAACCTGACTCCTAAATATGTACCTTATATCAAGAAAGGGTTTTCTGATCTTCTAGCTTACTAAAAAACTTACAAAGGTTACCCATTGCCATATTATGCCATTCAAATCTTCATTATATAACCCAGGTTATATTTCCAAAAGCAAATTTATTCTCCTTACTCCCTACGTGTACCCTGGAGTCCATTAAATCAAACCAGATTTACTTATCATTCTATAATGTAACTTTCTAATGTCTATGACTATATTGTTTCCTTCACCTGGAATTCACTCTTTAAGTCCTCGTTTCTATTTTTGTCACATGAAAATATTTTTAATTCTTTAAGCATCTTCTTGAGTTCTATTTACTTTTTTTTAATACTTCTCTTAAACAAACAAGAATAGGTTCCCCATCTCTCTTGAATTTTGTTTATAATTTTTCATTACTATTTAATCTATATTTTATTTTACTAATATTTTATGATATAGATGTATGAAATTAACTTTTAAGCAACATTGTAACCTTTTTAAGAACTATGGATTTCATTTTATGGTATCTTGTTTTGGGTATAGTAGATATTTAGTAAAAATATTGATCAATTAAAATATGTCTATAGCATTAATTATGAGTGTATTAGTAGAAGTTCATCATTTTATGTGTTATTAATTGTATATAATGTTATTTATTTCTTATGATTTTCTTAATTCTTTTATAAAGGAACTGAACATTGTGTTATGGGGATGCTTTGGTTATTTGAAGTGGTTATTAAAAATGATTGATGACCAAATCTAGAAACAAATTCTCGCACTGTTTTTCAAAAGTAGGCATTCATGATTTTAAGATTCTGAGTAAAATATATTCATTCATGTAGATAATAGTTTTGTGAACATGATTGAAGCTTAAGTTTTATGTTTCTTTAGAGTTAGACAAATGTTTTATATAATTCAGTAAATAGCTTTAAATTGGAAAATTATAGGCTTTCAATTTATAAAAATAACATAAACTATTTGCTCATCAACATGTAGAATAAATAGCATCTACTACAAAAATATTTCTAAAAAATTTTTCATTTTGTTATCAAAAAGTTAAATTTTCTAAATTTTCAAGAGTTTAGAATTCATATCTCATTTTTATTTCATCTTTTATGGGGAAAAATCTTTATTGGTGCCATATTAAACTTTAAAGTTATCCAACTTTAGTTTGTATAACACTTCTTATAGTACTACATACAATGTTGAACTCCATAAATACCTGTTGCATAATTCAAATTTTGTTTTCACTTGAAAATTCTTACCTGGAGAATAAAATGTTATTGTGTGACATTAGAATTAAAAAATTGTACTGAGTTAATATTAAATTTCTGCCTGTAATGGCCTATTAAGCAGGTCATTTTTTAGTGATTTCAAAATTATGCAATTTTCCCAAAGAACTACTATGTTTTTTCTAGAGAGTAAAATTTCTCATGAAAATTCATATAGGTAAATGAGGAAATATGGGCTGTGCATGCTGTGACCACAGAGTTCCAACCTTTACTAATAATAGATTTTAATAATAGATTCTAATTTAATACTAATAGTAGGCTCCTATTTATTTGGATAACTGTTCTCTGGCATATGGAGTTTATTGGTTCATCACACAGGTGAGAACTGAGATATAATTCCGCCCTTCCATTAACTGGCTGTATGGTGTCTGTTATGGGCTGACTCGTGTTCCTGTCCCTCACCCTTGCCAAATTCATATGTTGATGGCCTCATCCTCAGTACCTCAGATTTTTTTTTTTTTAAGATAAAGTGTTTTAAAAGGTAATAAAGCTAGAATGAGGTCTTTAAGGAGGCCCTAATCCAATCTGACTATGGTCTATAAGAGGAAATTTGAATAGCAGGCCTGCATGCGCACAGATGAAAGACCATGGAAAGAAAAGGGAAAAGACGGCCACCCACAAGCCAACGAGAGTGACTTCAGAAGAACCCAAACCTGCTGATACCTCGATCTCAAACTTTTAGGCTCCAGAACTGAGAACATACCTTTTTGCTATTTAAGCCACCCAGTCTGTGGTACTTTGTTTTGGCAGCAGACTAATACAGCATTTAAATCTCCATTACTGTTGCCTAGCTAGACTGGCTGGGCCTTTCTGTAAATTGGCTTGGCTAGACTGTCTCATGAAGTCCCTCACATCCAGTCTGGAAAGACTATTAACTCACTGACATAGACATTGCCGGATATATAGCCTCTAAACCTTCCTTTCTCAAGACCCCACTAAAGAGTCTTCCTCTATGCATGGCATTGTTTTTCTATCAATAACAATATGGAAGAGTAACTTTCCATTGCAACTTGTTGCATAGGAGAAGTTTAAAATGGAGGAAATGTAACTTATTTGATTCTGTTTTTATCATAATATGGAGTAGAAGGAGTCCTTTCAATGACCACTTTGGGAGCTAATTAGAATGATTAGAAAGTGCTGCTCTCCATGTGCTAGCATGTAATTTCTCAGTATGGTTTAGTAGCAGGATACCAGAGAGTCCAACCAAAAAGATAGCCCTATTCTCTACCTCAGTGTCTCCATTATTAAGCTGCTGCACCATCACTGTAATGAGAAGGACTAGTGGCATAAAGCAGTAGGAGGGCATTACTATTTTTAATCAGTTGACTTTTGTGAGATATAAATTATCCACAAATGTGAAAAGCTGAACTGTGATATTGTTTACTATTATCTCCATGTAATATGGCTCATGAGGGCAAGCAACCATGCTTCTTTCTGTCTTTGAAATCTCTCCTTGACAACTATTAGAATACTGTGCACGAAAACATACTTTAAAAGTTACACGTTCACTTTATTGTGTGTACATAGTAAGTATTGAGTCAATGACTATTTAAATCTTCTATTTTTTTTTTCAACTCTTTATCTAGTTATAGATGCATAACTATAGTAATGTAAATTTTCCATTTCAATGTGTTCTTTAATGTCTACTGCTGGAAGCATGTATTTATTAAAAGCCCAAAGTACACAACACTGTTACTTTTTTTTAGTTATGCTGGCTTCATATATATAGTATATATAAATACTATTATAGTGTGTGTGTATATATATATATATATAATATATTATATATATATATATACTATTATACATTTAGTATTAAAACCACAATGAGATATTGCTTCATACTTGTCAGAATGGCTATTATCAATAAATCAAAGAACAACAAATGTTGGTCAGGATATGGAGAAAAGAAAATCCTCATACACTGTTGGTGGGATTGCAAATTGATATAGCCACCATGGAAAACAGTATAGAGGTTTCTCAAAAAAATAAAAATAGATATACCCTTTGACACAGCAATTGCACTTCTGGGTATTTATTCAAAGAAAACCAAAACAATAATTCATAAAGATCTATGCACCCCTATGTTCATGGCAGCACAACTTACAATAGCCAAGATATGGAGCAACCTAAATGCCCATCAGCAGATGATTGGATAAAGAAGTTATGGTTCATATATTCAATGGTAAATTACTCAGCCATTAAAAAATGAAATCCTACCATTTGCAATGACATAGAAGGGCCTAGAGGCTATTATGCTGAGTGAAATAAATCAGTCAAAGATAAATACCATATGATTTTACTTATATGTAGAATCTAAGGAGGAAAAAGAACAAACTAATCAAAAACGGACTCACAAATATAGAGGACAATCTAGTGACGGCTGGAGGGAGGGGATTGGGTGCCTGGGACAATGAGGTGAAGGGTTAAAGAACTACAAATTAGTAGTTGATAAATGGTCATGGGGATGGGGAGCACAGCATAAGGAATGTAGTGAGCAATAGTGTAATGGCTAAGTGGAGAGCCAGAGGAGAGAAAGCAATTATAAACTATACAAAGTCTAACCAATATAAATGATACAAATATAAACTATACAAATGTCTAACCAATGTACCATATACTTGAAAGTAATAAAATAAAATAAAGTAAAATAAGAGACCTTTTGGGGGCATAAAAACCAAAACTGACTGTTTCCTCTAAGGATCTTACAGCTTATTACAGAGATAGTTTGTGTACACAAACAATACCAGTAACTTAAGACTTCTAACATTTTGCTCTGGACACACACACACACACACACACACACACACATACATTTTTATTGCTGTCTTTCTATAGTCAGAAACTAGTAAGAGAGTTTAAAATTTGATAATCATCAACAAGAAAGTTTTATTTTCCATTTTCTTCCAATGCGTTTACTGCAAAGGTGTGAGATCCAGGGGTACATAGCTTTTTATATAATGGAGTACCTTAATAAGTCTTCTCCTATTTTAATGATGTGTTTGAACACTATTTGGAGTAAGTAGCAGGAAACCAATTCCTTGGCATAAGAAAGTTTAGCAAAACATGGAGGTTGGGGATTAACACCTAGAAAGGGGAAAAGGGTTTTAGAAGAAAGTCTCTCCCAGCTGATGGTAATCTAAGGCTTTAATTATGGATAGGGGCTGGCTGGGCAAAATGATCTCTTGCAGGTAAATGGCCCATGGATTTTAGGATGGCAATATTGTAATCTCAGTTGTTGGTAGTTGATCAACATTCTGAAACCCTTATTAAATCAAAATTTTAGAAAAAAAATCTCCTCTTAGTGCCACATCTTTGTGGTAATGGGGCTTTTGGGCATGAAAGAATTTGATATCTGGTATGTTGGGACATAGTATATAAAAAGTACAAAACTGCCATCAGAAATAAATCAATGATTTAATGGATAGAAAACTATGATGATAGGAAATTATTTAACAGGAAACTGTGCAATTTATACCATAGCCTCCACTCCAGAGATAGTGAAAGAAAGAAATAGATTTTCCACTAATTATAGAACATGGGTCTCTCAAGACATCATACTTGGTTATGAAAGTAAATGACAATCAAGAACCTTAAGGTAAATGTGAGATATGAGAATAAATATCTGGGTTACAGTATTAAGTAACTTCAAAAATTTGAGACAGAACTCAAAGTATATTCAAGTGGCAGTTACAGTCTGAAGTAATCCCTTAATAGAGTGTATGCTTAGTGATTATTGGCTGTGGCTGCTGCCCAGGGGATCCGCTCTCTGGAAATCTTCCTTTTCAGGAATATTCTGATCTATTTTTAAGGCTCATTGTACCAGTTAAAGAACTTATTTTTCTCTGTCTTCAGTGCAATCTAGGCAAAATCTGTCCTTCATGGATAAATAATAATGAATTATTTTGATTCTAATCAACAAATCTAGATATCAAAATTCTAAAATTTTAAATAATTTAAATATTGTAGGCAACACATTGTGTACATATTTTGATGAATATATTATTAAGTTCTCCATTCTAGATTTTTAACTAGTCTGCATACTTACATAATTTAGAATTGCTGTAGAGAACTGAAACCATTTGCTAAACCTTTAGCACAGTGGAATATATATATGGCCAGATATTATAAATATAAACATATAAAACCATACTCATCAGGGTTCTTTAGAGAAAGGGGGCTCTTTAAAATCATGGTAGCATCAAATATTCTCCTACCATCTACATAGGTCATTAAAAACACTTTTTATATAAGGATTCTTAAGGAAAAATCTGTCTCAGGTATTTGCGTATGTGTTGATGTAGTTCATAAGTAATTTTATAATTTGATAAAATATTTTAGTTCCTAGTATTGCCAGTAATTATATCATGTGTGTGTGTGTGTGTGTGTGTGTTTGTTTTTTTGTTTGTTTGTTTGTTTTTTTTACCTCTTGTACTCTATACTATAACTCTCTGAGAGAGATACTGGCACATTTACATTTTACTGATTAGGGAACAGAATCACAGAGGAACGACTCACCCAAGTCTTCATCTAGCACACAGGGACCTATATTTGACCACAGGCAGTTTAACTCCCAAATTCATACTTTTATCCACCATCATTGATAGCCACACAATTATACATTATTATGGATTATTTTTTCAGAAGTGGTACTACATATCAGCTTAGTTCAACAAACATTTAATGTGTGCATGGTCCTATTCTCAGAACTGGTGATACAAAGATGCGTAATAATAGCTCTTGCCACAGTCAGGCATTCTTTCCCCTTCCCCCTTTCCCTCTGGTAACTGCTGTCTTTGTCTATGAGGTTTTGCTTGTTTGTCTTTTATTTGTTTATCGCTTTTAGTTTTATATCCCACATATGGGTAAAATCATATTATTCTCTTTTCCCATCTGACATATACTACGTAGCATGATATTCTTATAATCCATTTATGTTGTCACCAATGGCAGTATTTCATCTTTTTTATGGCTGAATAATATTCCATTGGATATCTGTACCACACCTTTATACAATAATTTATTGAAGAACACTTGTTTCCTCAACTCACAGTCACAGTGAATAGTACTGCAATAAACATAGGGGACATATATCTTTATAAATAAATGTTTTCAAATTTTTTATGTGTATGTTGGGGACAGATACCGAGAAGGGGAATTACTGGATCATATGGTAGTTATATTAATTTTCTGAGGCAACTCCATTAATTTTCTGAGGAAGCTGTTTTTCATAAGGACTACAGCAATTTACATTCCCACCAGCAGTGTATGAGACATGTAGCCTTTCTACTAACAGGACTTCTCATCAGAACAATCAACTAGATTTCTGCTACAAGTATTCCTGACTAAAAAGTCTCTATAGCTGCCCTATAGTGACTGACTGGAAGAGGCAATGGTTCAAGAATGTTTGCTTTTTTGTATAATAATTAATTATAGCATTAATTAATTAATAGTAGCTCTTAAAATGTCTAGGTTTTTGTCACATTCCTGATATCCACTCTTTTACTAAAGTTGTTGCTGGGAAAGTGAAGAGACTGATCTGATTGAAATTTTTGGAAAAGGGATGTGTGTTCTGTTCATCCCTTCCGTCTTTTGGGGCGAGTGAAGTATTGCTGGGGACTAGACTCTTTTGCTTTTTCAGAGCCCGTGTTCCTACGGGAGGGGATGGACTGCACGGACTGGGCAGGAAAGTCTATCTAATGTGGGGATTCAGTGTGAGCTGACCAACTTGGCCAAAAGCTTCAACCATGATCTCCAACATGCCTCTCTCCATCTGCAGGGTTCAAAAGGGAGAATTTTTGTTGGGACATCCATAGCCATTGACTACATATAATTCTATTCTCCAAAAGGGAACATATAATTGATGAGTGAGTATCTGCAACATTATTACCTTGGAAAACATTTAAAATTTGTTTTTTCTATAACCTCGGGTGGCATATATAATGTATATATAAATACACATATATAGAAGTATATATGTGTGTGTGTGTGTGTGTGTGTGTGTGTGTGTGTATGGATAGATAGATAGTCCAAAAGAACAGTAGACAAACTCTTACTTTTTTCTTTACTTTCTAATAATTGCAGTGCCTTAAAATGTTCACTTTCTTGCCTAGAATCACCTGCTATACTCTAACCACACAAAATCTGATAGCATTTAGAAACAGAGATCTTAAGTTATTGGGGACATCAGTTATAGATAATATATTTCTTACATAAAAGTAATAATTCCACTTTTGTTGCATATATTTGACACTTGGCTCTCATGGTTTAACTTTCCCTAAGAGATAAACCTACCTCTATAGCTAGTCAGCTGTCAGCCTCAGTGCATTCATTTAAATTTTAGTATCAATATTATAACTATGTTATAAAGTTTATAACTCATAGCTTTTTAGTATAGTCATATAGAACCAAGAACAGTATCGTAATTGCATACAGGGTCATTAAGTCAGCTGACTAGGGCAAAAATGCTTATACATGAGCCTAGATTACATTCTGTGTGGCAAGTGAAGGATTCCATACTGCAAGGCCGAGGGGACTTTATCCTGTTTGCCTTAGGCTTCTGCCACTCAAGTCAAGTGACTGCTTTTAGCAGGCACTTAAGAAATTTATAGAGCAGTACATGGCAACCATGTAGCTGGATTGCAAATATATTGAAATCTGCCTCCTTTTACTAAACTGGAAAGGCAATTCAACACTGATTTATATGGGAGTTATTACCTATAACATCTGTACTCTCAACACAAGTTGATTTAATTTCCCCTAATTTCCTGATAATCATATACATCGACCTGGAAAGGACATAGTACTTTTTCTTTCTTACTTTCCTGAAAAGGAAAATAACCACCAACTCCTCTATTTAATTTAATGTACTTTTACCTATGGCAGCCTTTGAGAGTAGCTTGCTAAAGAGTTGAAAAGGCAAAGGTAGCTTTACCTGGCATCATTCTCTGGGAAAATAGATTTCTAGCATTTTTGCCTCTAGAGTTTGTTTACTAGACAATGAAACACACAACTGAACAAAGATAAAGCTTTATATGCAGTGAGGCTATGTGAAATAGAAGGTGTTTAATCACTGAAAAGAGCAACAATGTTTTTTCTTCTCTCTCTCTCTTTCTCTTTTTATTTTTTTTGCTTTTTTTTTGTTCTCTCTGGTCTAATTTTTTTTTCACTGTCCAGTCCAGACTTAAATAATACCAGATGTCAGCTGTCCGGCAACATTTTGCTCATTTCTCCCCTGGAAAGTGAGCTTTTTTTTTTTCTACTTCATGAAAATTCTTCATTTTATTCTAAAACAAAAGCTGAAGCAAAATTTAATGAATTATTGTTGAATACAGCAAATCATGAATTAATGTTAATATGCACTATGCCAATAATTAAAGAAATATTTGTTAATATTAATATTTACTAAGTGGTTACTCTGAACAGAACACTGTATCAGACTCAATTTGATCCCAACCTAGTAATATGAAAGTTTCAAGGCTTTCCAGACTTAATAAATTCATATAAAAATCATATATATATGTGTGTGTGTATATAGATATTTGGTTATTTTATATAAATTTTATTTTGCATAAATCAACTGACAAAATGTTTGACCTAAATGTTTCCCTAAAAAGTAGTTGTTATTTTATCATGAGCCTCACATCTAATATTTCTCTCTCCTTAATCAGTAAGAGGATACTATAGCTCGGTACAGGAGTCCTGGGACAAAGTGAGGAGTCTCCGCAAAGTATAAATTGGGTCCAAAATTTATGAAGGTGTCAATCACCAATATGATTCTCAATTTAATGATTCAATAAATTCATGCGCTCTACCTTGAGAACACGGTATGCATGAGGCCAGCAATATGACAGTATAATCTGGCAGGAAATAGTCTAAGGTAATGTTTAAGAGCATAGGTTTTAGAGGAAATTAGAGCTGCCCGAGAAGGGAGCTCAAGGGAGTATATGAAGTATAGATATTCAGATTTAGATCTGTGGGTTATGAGTAGAATGAGGTGCCCAAGAAGGGAGCTCAAGGGAGTATATGAAGTATAGATATTCAGATTTAGATCTGTGTGGGTTATGAGTAGAATGAGGTGAATAGATGGTTCACCTAGGTCAATGGCTCTAGTAGTTTGCTCGGGATGCCATAAGAAAGTACAACAGGCCGGGTGGTTTAAGCGATAGAAATTTAAATCCTCACAGTTCTCAAGGCTAGAAATTTGAGATCAAGGTGTGTCAGCAGGTTTGATTTCTCCCGAGGCCTCTCTCTGTGGCTTGCAGATGGCTGGCTTATTAGTGCGTCCTCAAATAGTCCTTTCTCTGTGCACACACATTCATGGTGTCTCTTCTTATGTCTAAATTTTGTCAGCTATAATAAGGTCACCAGCCAAATTGGGTTAGGGCCTACCTAAACGAAACCATTTTAACTTGATCACCTATTTAAAGGCTCTTTCTCCAAATACAGTCATAGTCTGAGATATTGGGAGTCAGGACTTCCATATGTGACTGGGGGTGCATAATTTGACCTATAACAATGACCTTGAATATGACTAGAAATCACGCATCACAGTGGATGCTGGCATGGAAAGGTGTTAGCTACAAAGAGACAGAACCTCCTCCTGTCTGTCTAGCCTATGCCTTGTAAGTATCATGAGAATGCAGGCATGAGAAATTGACTGAAGAAAAACTGAAATGACTAGGATTGCCCTGAATCGATTACGATTGACTTTTATTATCTGAAAAACATGGCCATGTAGCTTTTCTCTTTCCTAGGTCTATGACTTGGATTATACCTGCTATATTCATACTTCCTACAGTGCTTAGGTATATCACAATACAGGGGTAAAATAACTGAAAGATATTTAGGCTAATTTAAGAAAAGCAATTTATTAAAATGTTTTAGGGAGCTCACAGAATTAATGCAAGGCTGCTCAGAGCAGACATAGGAATGACAAGAACCAAAAAACTCTAAAAAGACAAGAAGCAGAAAGACAGGATTCTGAGAACACTACTCTGGTGATTGTCACCAACTGGGTGAATGACTTCTGGCCATTCTACCAGTCCTTAAATCACTTGTTCCAGATTTGAAAGTGTGTTCTTCTTTCCTATATGGTGCTGAAATTAAGAAAGAAAAATCTGGTCCTTTGGAAGACAGTTTCTTAGAATTTTCTTCAATTCAATGCTACACCTAATAGGTCATGATCATTGCTCAATAGGAAACAGGGATGCTCTTTGAGAGGAAGAGCAGGAGCCAGGAAATCATAACATGACATCATCCACCATGCTGGCACATAAAAAGCACCCAATATAGCAGCTGTTGATGTTTCTCTAATAATTATTATAGCATGCTATCAGTTTCAAAAATTTCCCAGGGAAGTAGGAAAGGGAAGTCAGTGTATCCCAGAATAATTGGATAGAGCTTAATGGAGACTATTAGAGGTGAACAGATCTTGAAAGCATAGAATTTGAATAATTAGAAAATGAGATACAGCATATTCCAGGGAGGGGCAGCATGAGCACAGGTGGGTAGGTGGGTAGGTGAAAGGGAGCATGACTGATGTTGAGCGAGAATGGTTGCCTCCTTCTGGCACGTTGTGACAGACCAGACTGGATACTTCCAGTGGGAGCTGCAGGTAGAAACTCTTTTGTTCCCACAAGGAAACATTTGATTTATTGGTTAAAAGGAAGCCACTGTAAGTTCTTGAGCAGCAATTTCCCAGTGGTCCTACATCTCCTTAGTTTGAAGTTTAAGGGCAGAACAGCAGAAGTTGTTTAGGGGCCTGGGAACCTCATTGGTCATCAATTTTCTTTTTAGCTACTGTTAAGTGGTTTCCTTATACCAAATATTTCTTTTTCTTTAGAAATTTTGTTAATGCTCTTCAACAATCAAAATCATATCTGCTATGTATTTTTGTTTTTAAAAACAATTTGAAAAACATTTTATTTCATCATACCATGGCAAATAAACTTTTCTAAAACATTTTCCTGATGCAAATTACTTTTGACTTAGAGCTGGGAAATGATTTTTTTTTTTTTTAATACCAAACTGAAACAATACAAGTATGAGAAAGGTAGCTGGGACAATTTTGATACTCTAAGGTTTACGCTAAACATTGATTTGTGAAATTCATGTTGATGTAAGTGTATTTCAGTGCAAATTTCTTATTTTAGCTTACAACAAGCATTTATTTTCCCACAAGCTTTACATTATGGAATTATGGAATGTTTTTCAGACTTTATTTTTTCTCTAAAGTTTTTGTTACATTTGGCTGATTTTTTTTTTTTCTTCTATACTAGGGTCAACATGGATCCATTAACTTTTTCTAAAAGGAGAGAGATTTGTTTTTAAAATCACAACAAAAAAATAACTCATCAATTACTGCTGTAATTCCTGCCCTCTGCCTCCCATTTCCACTGCCTTTGATCTTACCGGCATCCTGATGAAGTATTGAACTGAGATACTGGAGCAGAAAGCATGGAAAGGGTTGAGAATGAATCATGCCTCCAACAAAGAAAGCATCACTGTATTCACGCCCTTTTGCAATGTGATATTGCTACTCCTGACATAAGGTAGTGGGGGCTATATCTTCAACTCTTTGATATTAGGCTGGCCTTTGATTTTGAATGGTAGAATGTGCTGGAAGAGCCATGTGGAGGAAACTGAGGTGCCCCAAACAATAGACACCACAGATTGCCAGACAAGTGAATGAAGCCATAATGGATGATCCGACCCTTTCAAGCAATCAGATGACCATAGCTGCATAAGTGAACTCCAGTTAGACAAGCGGAAGAGCTGCCAATATTGCCAGTGCACAGAATTATGGGAAATAATAAATCATTGATGTTTTATGCCACTGTTTTGGAGGAATTTTGTAACAGGAGCAATAAATAACTGATACACATGTTTTTTTTTTTTAATCTATTTTAATTCTTAGCTCAGGTTGCTTATGTATGTAATATTAAATATGAGTCACTTTAATTATCTTCTATGTATTATAGTTAAGAGCTTGTCAAAGATAAAGCTGCTGTGTCTACAGGCAGTAGTGTTTGCTCAGGTCTTTGTACCTAGACAGAGTGATCAAGATCCAGTGTCTCAGCCTCAGTTTTGTTCATCAGGCTCATAGACTGATTCACATTATTAAATCCATCAAAAAAAAAAAAAGACATTTAGAATACCAGTTTCTTAAAATAAAATTAATACTGCAAAGTGGTTAACATTATTCATCCCTTCTGAGCAGAAAATCATGATCTCTGCCTGGTTGTCTGAATGAAAAGCCATATAATTTAATAGCTTTAGATGATTATTTTAGATATTTTAGTATTACAGGGTCCTGATGCCCCCTCTACGATGCAATCCGATAGTTCATTCCAGGAGCTAGAACCCTCTCACTCTGGATAGTGCTGGAGACAATACAATACAATGCAATGCAATGCAATACATTATATTACAATACAGTACAATACAATATTGTACTTTTTAAGACTTTGCATGGGCTAAGACCCCAACATCACATCACCTTGACATTATTGCAATGTGATCTCCTTTTTCTTGGCCATGTTTTCTTAACAGAGATTTGAAAAAAAAAAATTCACTAGTAGCACATTTATCAAGACTTACATAATTTTGCTTAAGTACCCCAATCTTATTCCAAAATTTTGTTACTATATTCCTCTGATATTCTGAGTAAACTGCCCACAAATCTCTGATATCTTTGGCACATCTTTAAGTCTGATATAATTATTTAAATTCCTTCTGGTACTTGCAAACCAAGACTTTATATTAGAAGTTCAAGGTCCTTAATAGTAATGCTTTAGCAAATTATTTTTATATAATAATGAGCTAAGGTAACATTTTAAAAGAGATATGGCTGAAAAAGATTCAGCTCTACTGATTTTATAGCTCTCTTGTACAATACATAATTATTGGATATCTTCACCCCAGTGGGGACTAATATTTAAGATACTGAATTAAGCATTTTTCCTCAAAATTAACACCTTTGCTTATTTTTCACATTCTCAATTTTTTACACTTCTCTCTTTTATAGTCCTATCAATAAAACCATGTCACCAACTCTCCTCTCACTTTCCACCAAAACAAAAACAAATACTTGAAGTAATCAGTTGAAATGAGGACAGCATTAAGGTAGTTTATCAAAATTTTTATCACTCAGTGTACCAGTAAACTTCTTCAATGCTATGCCAAATTTCTTTAAAACCTCAAATGCAATTTATACAAGTGGTATGGAAAAGCTCTCAATCAATTTTTTTCACCTTTATATTTTTAAAAGGAACATCTGTAAGTAACTAAATCATAGCGATGAAGAAGTTAGAGATCAAAATTAAAGTTTTATGTCACTATATTTCCAGCATCCTAGTTGTAATATTTAATTTTCTATACTCTATGACAGATGTAATAACTAGGAAAAACACCCCATTTAAAAGGTTGAAAACATTTTCTATTGTTTGAGAGGAATTGTTAGCCAAAATGTTTTATTGGCACTGGTGAAGACAGGTGGAACCTTCAGGTTTCTGGTCATTTCCTCTGTATACTTGTTTGGGTCAGAATGAGCTCAAGTATATAATAACCACATAACATTCCCCCTTCTGTCTCAGACTCAACAATGACCTGTCAATAAGATGTTTTCTCCTAGCATTCCATCCCCAGGTGTCCTACCTATTCATTGAGTGGGTAGATCATTTCCTGCTCAGCAATTCAAAATTGCCTCTGATTCAGCTGATACTCATAGAGTCAGTCAATGTCCATCAGCCAGGAACAAGCATTTCAGTCACAGCTGCTGTCAGACCAAATCAAAGTTGTCTGGTTGGTGGCCATTGTTATTATCATCTTGAAGTTTCAGTGATGGTAGGTTTTAATTCTTTTTGTCAAAAAAGACAAAGGAAGATATTTGCCAATGATATATCTGATAGGGGTTAATATACAAAATTTATAAAGGACTCATGCAACTGAATACCAAAAAAACAAGCAATATAACTTTATAAAAATATGCAGAGGCCCTTTAGAATAAACATTTTTCTAAAGAGAAAATACAGACGACCAATAGACATATGAAAAGATGCTTGATATCACTGGTCATTAGAGAAATGCAAATTAAAACTACAACAAGATATCACCTCACACCTGTCAGAATATTTATCATCAATAAATCAATAGACATGTGTTGGTGAGGATGTGGAGGAAAGGGAAACCTTGTGACTGTTGGTGGGATTTGCAGCCACTATGGAAAATAGTATCGAGGGAGTCCTCAAAAAATTAAAAAATAGAACTATCTTATGACCCAGCAATTCTACTTCTGGGTATTGATTTGAAGAAATTCAAAACACTAATTCAAAAAAATATATACACCCCTATGTTCACTGCAGCACTATTTATAATAGCTAAGATATGGAAGCAACCTAAGTGCCCATCAATAGATGGTTGGATAAAAAAGTGATACATATATACAATGGACTATTACTTGGCCAGAAAAAAAAAAAGAATGAAATCTTACTATTTCAACAATATGGATGGACCTAGTAAGTATAATGCTAAGTGAAATAAGTCAGACAGAAAGACAAATACTGTATAATCTCACTTATATGTGGAATCTAAAGAACAAAATAAATGAACAAACAAAACAGAAGCTCCCCTGCCAGATGGGAGGGGAGTTTGAGTCTGGGTAAAAAGGTGAAGAGATTAAGATGGACAAATGGTGGTTGCAAAATAGTCATGGGAATATAAAGTGCAGCATAGGGAATACAGTCAGTATATTGTGATAACTGTGTCGGTGCCAGGTGGATATTAACTAATGAGGAGGATCACTTCGTAAATTATATAAGTGTCTGACTACTATGCTGTACACCTGAAACTAATATAAAATAATATTGAATGCCAACTATAACTGAAAAATAAAAAAGTAAATATGAGTGAATACATATTTAGGATGTAAAAATAAATCACAACAAATTTCTGAAAAAAGAGACAAAAAACAGCCAACTAGACAACTTTAATAACCACTTGAATTTTAAATCTATAAAAAAGAGCACCCCGTATTTGATGTTTACCAATAATTCCGATATACTTTATTTTCTGTGTCTCTTTTACTATGTATTAACTTTTACATTAGATTGATTGTGGCCTTTGAAATTGTTATTTATATTGAGACATATTTACACCAGTCACATATTTGTTCATCTTTTTTAACCCTTTCATTGAGAAATGGGTCTATACCTTATCATGAGAGCTAAAATAGGACACCAATATTTTTCTTCCTCTGATCTTTTTGTGAACAGAAAGGTCATGCTAACTTTTTTGTGTGAGAGAGAGAAAATGGGTTTATAAAAATGATGTCTTCAGTATGGATTACCTGGCCTTCATTTGTAATTATTATATATAATGTATGATGTGATTACTTTTTAAACATGCCTGCATATTTTAATATACTAACTTGTCTATGAGCTACCTGGGTGTAGAAACTTTTTAAGTATGACATTAAAATTCTAATAATAACACTAATATAAGTAATAATAATGATACATAAATAGCTCCTATTCACTGAGTTTTTACTTTGTTCTAGGGATGATGCTAAACATTTCCCATACATATCTCATTTAACCCTTAAAACCATTCTGTGAGGCAGTCATTATTCATATTTTACAGATGATGGAAGAGAGGTTCATATAATTTGTTCAAGGTCATATTGCTAAAGAGAACTTCTATAAGCAAAGGTATGTTTCATTGTTTTCATAGGTAATAGCAATGGCAGCAGTGGCAGTGTGCTTTCTATCCTCTCCATTAGATTGTTTGCATTGTAAGGTCCTCTTGCTCATATTTTTACTGGAGCATCCATGAAATGATCATACAATGCTAAAGAATAAATGTGGGGGTTAGTGTGGTCTCTGACTTGAGCCCCATTCCCAGAGGATCACATCTGTGTAAGTCAGGGGCTTTCTACATATGGGAAACCATTAAGTGCAGAAGTATTACAAAGAGGATTTGCTGTATATACTTTGTAATAATTTATAACATTTGCTCAAAAGCATTTCCTACATGGAAGAGCAATTACACAGGTAATAAACTGTATATCTGAGAACACAGAATACATAACATTCAGCCTTTTCATGCACACTTGGTTTCTCCTGATTTATTAATAACTTTCTTATGTTTAAGTGATTTTTCTTATTATGCACTGCTTATATCTCACTGTGGCATGACCTTAGCCAAACAGTTGCTATATTAAAATGGTCTCGTGATACTTCTTAATCTTACATTTGCTAACATATAAAATGTTAGTTTTATAGCCAAAAATATGGTTAAGCAATAGGGAAGAAAATGAAAGCAGAAACATACAATAAGGACATTGAAAAGCTGATTAATAAGTAAAAACATAGGGACACAAGTACCAATTTATTCTCCTCTCTTGCAACTAGTTATAAACACATCATGGAATTTTCTAAAGCAGAAAACAACACGTTACAAAGCTGTTCTGAATGCTATATCAAACACCATACTTATCTGAACACAATAGCTCTTCAAGTAACAGGAAATAAATTATTACACAACATTAAAAATATTTTTAATGTTATTTAAAACACAACAAAGGAACCAAAGTCATTAGCTTTCTCCGTTTCTAATCTAACTTTTTTTATTTTTCAGCTTAATTGCATAAAATTGCTTTCACCAATCAATGCGAATAAGTTCTCATGTTAGTTTGACAAATGATAAAGGCTCTAAGTAACTGAGACAAGGTTAATATATGATTAACATATGATAGTGAATAAATTATAAGTGCTGATTCGTTGTCACTGTTAAATAATTTGATTTGTTACAGTTAGTCCTATAGATGAGATAGCCAAATATGTTTTTAATAATGAATGCTATGGCAAAAATAAAGGTGAATTGGTTTTTATTAGTGCCTGGTAAAACAGATACAACTTCTAAAGATTTGAGCTTTCTGATTTCCTATGGCTTATTAAATGATCTTTGTGAATGGAAAAACTAGTATTTCTCATTACAAGCAGCAAATGCAATTTGTTGACTCTCTTTACTATATATCTATATCTATCTATATCTATATCTATATCTATATTACTTTTAATTATCAAAAGACCATTACTATTAAAATACTATCATTTTTCTTTTACAGATGAGAAAATGAAAGGCCAGAATAGTTCAGTGAATTGTTTACAACATCAGTAAATAAACATTATAACTAGAATTTCAACCCAAGTCAGTCTGGGGCTAAAGTCCATTCTCTTTCTAATATATCATTCTACTTCCTGATTTATAGTAAAGCAGAGCAACCAAGTCTGTTCATTTCAAATTTTATTTAATATATGATTGTGGTCCTCAATAAATTCTAAAACAATTAGTCACTATCTATTAATATTTACAGTCTGAAGAGAGAGTTAAATCAACAAAAAATACTGTTTTCTATCATTGCATATGCCCACACAGATATAATAGGTCAACTTTCTATATAACTATTTTTCCAAAACTCTACAGATATTTTAGAATATCTTATGATTTGTATATAGTTGAGTCCTTCTGTTCCAGAGCTGACAGTACCTACTATTTATTTCTGGTCACAAGAAAAGGACTGTTTGGTTACTTGAAAGCTCAAACTAGACAACTTAAATCTTTCTTATACTGAGATATGTGATTCAAACTCTTTAGCAAAACAAAGTATAAATATGACAGGCTAATATGTGACAAGGGAATTTCCTCCAGGCATTCTTTAGGGAGGAAATCCAAAATCAGGAGAAACTAACAAGAAACTAGACAAGAAAAGTAATATTTTATATGTAATCATATTTCAATGTTCAATTTTGTACAATATTTTCTGCATAATTAAAAAACATGTTATACATAGTAAATGTTTAAGTAACAGTTTTGGTGTGGAGTGCTCTTGTTTAAATATTTATGTCTTTTTTTTTTTGATACGCACAAGTATTGTAGTAAAAAACAGAATTGTTGCCAAGAATTAGAATTTTCTTAGTATTCAAATTTTCATGACACTGTGCCCATACCTAAAAATGGGAGGATTTTATTATGTACAATGGAGATCATCTTCTCCTTTGAGAAGTAATAGGTCTAACAAGTAGATTATTTAAAGTCTTTCTAAGTTCATAATTTTATGTTTTTATTCTTGCAGTAGTGAAAGCTGATTTGTTCATTGAGAGATTATAGGGAAACACTTTCTCAAGGGGTTCCTGTTCCCTTAGTACGGTTAATGGAATGGAAGTGAGGAGTCGGCCCTTGGCTAGAGTCTAGAGATCTGTAGTTACTCGCACATTAGCCACTCATGGAATAACAACTTTGTTTGAATAATTCAAATTCTATGATTCTCAGTACTTCTTTACAATCTGTGGTATGGGAGTTGAAAAATTGACACTCGAGAACTAAAAAGAATTGGTTGGTACAGGGTTCGTGTACATCTGGATGACAGCGTCAACAGTTATCAAATAACTGTAGCCAAAGCAGAGCATTCTGCAGCTGTTGTGAAGCAGATGCTGTCTGGCTTGAAAGGATGTATGCACACTCGAGATTCTGTACCTACTCTGATGCTGACCATCCCCAAAAAGGCTGTTACCCTCCTGGGACCTAAGGTGCCACACCTGTAGAAGAGTGTGGGGTAGATGTCTGCAAAGTTTATTTTATATATATTCTTGGAAACACTTGCACTCTCCAACAAAAGAGTTGGAATTTAAGTTTTAAAGTTATGGAAATAAGGATGACACCAAAAATATCCTGGACTAAAATTATATCAGAGTGATTGAAAGTCTCTAGAGAGAAGACATTTTCTTTTTTTTTTTCATTCTTTTAAAATCTTTTCTTTTATTAAAGCTTTTAGCATAAAGTTAGCAGAGATTTCTGCCCCAGTGAGAGAAACGCCTAGCCTTTGTTGGAAATTTTGTCAGGTAAGTTTTTGTAAATGTTCTAAGATGAGGATGTGTATGTTAGAATTTATGGTTTAGTACTTGATTGTTTAATAAAATTGATCTAGAAAAAATATTTTTTACAAAAAAATGTTTAAAAAATGGTTTACAAATGTAATTTTTTTGATATGGAAAACCAATCTCTTATGTTTTAAACTGTGAAAGGGGTTTGTTGGCTCATAAATGAAAAAGTCCAAGGATAGATGAAATTTAGTCAAAATGTGAGCAGAGCTCTGTCTCTGTTTCTCGATTTCTTGTCAGCTTCATCTCTTGTTTGTCATACTCAAGATGCTATCCTTATGGTTGTATGATAGTCATTATCTTTTTTTTTACATGTCCAAGTGTGAGAAAATGATCACTGTCCTTAATTGCTGAACAAATTTCTAGATTTGATCTCACTGGCCAGTCAGAAGGCTAAGCTTCGAACCAATCTGTTTGGCTACAGTACTGCATGGTCTTTGTTTAGGGCTGAGTTAAATGATGAATGACAGAACAATGATAAAACAATCTTTTGTGGTCAAAAGTAATGGAAAACCAGGAGGTACCTTAGATCTGGGGATAAAGTAACTCTTACCCAAACTTCTTGTCTGCTACACAAAATGAGAGCAAGGTAGAAGGGTAGAATGGAGATTGGTACGATAATCACAGTACCTACTGCAGAATTCTACCTCTCTAATAAAATTCTCAAGAGTAGTACACTTATGCACAGGAAACTTGGAAACCAAACATGGATTCCATGCCTTCACAGAATTACAGTGGTAGAAATTTAGACAATCTAATCTAATCCTCATACTTCATAGATGGGGAAAAGAAGATTAGTGAAAAAGGAACAAGAGTTTAGAGAGCTTGCCCAAGAGAATGTAGCAGAACTGGAGATAAATTATACATCACTGACACTAGCTTAAAATGCTTTCTAAATATGCATTATTTACTTATTTATTCATTTAATATGTAATGAGCATTGCTATCTCTATGTTGAATAGTGTCTGGCTTCACATCACTTTATATGCCACCTTTACCATGAAGAATATTTTTAGTGTCCTAGTCAAAGATTCCTTTTCCATATTATGTACTCTCATAGCATTTTTAATCTTTCTCTATCACTTTCTAATTATTATAATCTTATAATCTTTTTTTTCTTCTTTTTGGCTTTCTCTCTCCCACTGTGGTAAATTCATTGAACAAAAAGTCACGATCGGTTCATTTCCATTTGTTTTAGGGTGCTGCCCACCATCTCAGGCATATTCTACATATTAACACTTAAATATATGGGTGAATGAGAAAATAAATCTCTTGGGGGCCAGGTTTGTTTCAGGAAATGGTGATTTGAGAATTTCTTGTGAGTAGACTATCTGTACCCTTCGTGATTCATCAGAATTATTCTTGTTGTCCCTTAGTAATAGCTGGAATTGAACCAGGCTTGCTTTTGGTGACTCAACATTTGGACTCATGCAAAAAGTTGGAATGAAGTTTTCCTTCTTTCCTTCTGCGCAGTTCATTTCAGCAACACTTTCCTTCTCATACGGGCACAGCTAGCTACACCACAAGTAGGTTTTCCTAGCCCTATCAATTGTAAATTGTTCTTTTCTATTCCAGCAGACAATTCTAGGAATCATTTGAGATAAATTTATTCTAACCTTATGTTCCTAATACTTTTAGTGGCACTTGATTTTTTAGGCACCTTGAGATAGAAATTTTAAGAAATCTAAATTAAATTTTAAGTTTGAAATAGCATGATAAGGTAATGGTGCGACCTTTAAGCACAAAATGGTTTTCTTTTTTGTTTTTCTAATTAATTTCCATTTCTACTTGCCAAAACATAAGGCCAGCCCAGCCTTACCATGTCATGGTTTATTTCACAATACCCTTGAAATTATATCATAATGGGGAAAGGAACAGGGATTGAGAGCATGTAGCAAAATTCTTTTCAATAAAATGTACTTCATTGGACCCACTGGGACCCCAGTCTTCCTTGACAAATGCAAAGTTGATGATATATTTCTTATGGGAGAAGCCGAAATAACTCCAACATAAGTGTCCCTGCCTGAAAGTCATAACAGAAGCACTGCAGACGCTGTTATGTGAGAATCTATGTTTATTAAGAGACTGCATATTGAAAATTTTAACCAACTGAATCTGTCCAGAGAGAGATATACTGCGACACACTGAGATGGGCCTCTTCTTTCTGTCAATATTACATTATGATTGATTTGAATAGGATAGTAAATCTTGAATTGCAAATGAGATAGCTAAAATTTAGCAGTTTTTCTTTGCTGTCAGGGTACCACATATCAGAAAGATTACCATTCAGATTAAATAAAAATGATCTCTAAAAGCAATTTTACTGTACCATTAAAATTTGTATGTACAGAATAAGAGTAAATTATTTCATGAACAGACAATCTACTGTATAAAAAAATGATTGATTTTATACTCCATCCCTCCCTTAGATCAGGTTTTTACTTTCTTTATTTTTCATAAGTTTTGCTAGAAAAAATATGGATTGACTTCTTAATATATGTCTTAACAACATAGGTTGGATATAACAGTAAGAGCAGGAAATAATAATGGTTGTGAAATGTAATGCTTATAGTGGTAAACAATAAAAATGTGTGGATTCAAGTTGCCTTTTATAATCCCATGTTTTTAGTCCTTTAGACATTCATAACTCTTTTGGCTTTAAAATTCAACTTTTCCACACTTCATCTAAGTGATAAAGTGTTTCTTTTGGAAAGCTCTAAGAAAAATAATCCTTTCAGCTATTTTTTTTTTTTTTTGAATTATGAAGCAATAGGTGGCCAATAACTAAAATGACTGAACACAACTGCCAGAGACAGCCGGCTACACGACACACGACCATTTCAAATCTGGTATTTGGCTAAGCCACCAAAAAAATAACTGCATTTAAAGGAAAGAATACAAAGAAGTACACAAATGGAATAGCTTTTTTTTAAGTGCCTACTTGGCATTTATTGAAGTTTGATTCAAGGTTAAAAAAAACATTGTCATTGCTAGTGCGAGATGTTACTTGTTTCTGAATAAAAACTTTAAGGACTTATTATTCTTATGGAATAACCATTTGGGTTTTGAAGAAACGTGGAATCATTGATACATTTTTTACATCATCCAAATTTGCACTTTAGATGACAGAGTACACTTGAAACAGGATGGAATTTTATGTTACTACTTTCAAGAATCCCTGTTCCGTTTTCCTTCTTTCTTCTCCTACACTTTGAATATGAGGAGAACCTATTCCATCTTATCATTTTTCTGATGTAAATAAAAAATCACATAATTTTTGTTCTTTTCATTTGAGCTTTATGTGGAGCAAACACATTGATATATTAACACCACCTCATTTCTCTTTTGCTGTCAAGAAATTTTTTTCAACAAAAGTAAATTAAAAAAAAAAACACTACAATGTATTCATTTTTGTTGAAAGATTTTCTACTCAAATGTTTTTTAATTCTAAAATGTCTTACACATCATTACTTATTTTTCTCAAAAAAAAGGGATTGGAAATCTATAACCTATTAAAATTTTATAGTAGCTCAAATCATTTATAGCAATTCTTAATGAAATCTACTAAAATATAGCAATGGGGGGGGTCATATAAATATATAAAGTTATTTGACCCTACAATAAAAGACTATATATTTAGTGTTTATTTCAGTAGCTTTTGAGTAATTAAAAATTATTTGCTGCTACAATTATTGGTTTGGGTGTTTGTGTTTGTTTGTTTTTACTTCTTTGTATGATGTTCTCTCTTGTCTCTCACTTTTAAACTGTCATTTTTGTTGTTATTCATTTAAATATGTGGTGCTAGTGGTCATTCGCTCCATCTAAAATACTGTTTCTAACTTCTTTGATCTGGAAAAAGAAATAACTCGATGTTCTAAAAAAATGTCTTTTTAAAATATGAATCTAATTGTGTAACTTTTCGCTCAGGCTCTGCAGTAATTCCCATTTCATGATGCAAAACATTCCTTACAATGGTCTTCCAGTGCCTGCATGACCTGTGGCACCTGGTCCAGATGCTCATCTCCTTTCTCTAGAGCCAGTATTCTCCTTTCTCTGGAGCCAGCTACTCCAGCCTCCTTGCTGGATGATTTGCTGTCCTGGAACCCGCCACACATGCTCCCACCTTCAGACTTTTTCATCCTTGTTTTCTTTTCCAGAAATACTCTCCCACTTGGATACCCCTCTGGCTAACTTGCTTACGCCTTTAAAACTTTGCTCGGATTTCCCCTCCACAAGTTTTCTAACCGGACCCACTTTCTTATTTAAAATAGCAACCTGAGTACTCTCCACAGTTAACATCCCATTACTCTGTCCTCTTTTCCTCAAAGTATTTATCACCTTAAAACCTATAATACACTTCACTTATTTATTGTGCTCATTTTTTTTTCTTATTTCTCTTGCTAGAAGATAAGTTCCAGAAGGTAAGATATTGGTTTGTTTTATTTACTGACGTATCCCTGTTTGACAAAATAGTAGAACAACATGTAGCACCTGGGCATCAAACAATCTATTTTGAATTAAATAAATACATTTCAAATTGACACCAGTATGTTGCCATAATATCTGAAAACATTAGTGCTGATCATCGGGTTTCTAAATTTTAATTAAAATTATTTTATCACTTATTGTGACTGGTCAGATTTCTCTGTGCTAAAGATTCTTTAGTGTAAATCAATTTGATTTAAAGATACCTGTCTTTGGAAAGAAAACATGTTACTGTTAGAAAGTGAAGATATTTGATCCAAGGTAGACGTTAATCCCACATAACTCTAAACTTCAGTTATGAAGAATAATAATAGAAAAATTGGTATTCATTTATTCTGTGCTACAAATTACAGTTTTTCCTAATTAAGGTAAAATAGTCAAAAAATTTAGAAATAATCAAAATGTATAATTCTCCAAAGTTACCATTTTATAATCTCCTCAGTAAAATAATCCTTTATAATTCAGAAGTTATAGATTCCTCCACATTTATTCTGATATTCTCATGATCTGTTCTAAATTGGTTTTAAATCTCTAGAAAAACACAGATTTCCTTTATGAAATATAAACATTTATATTATCTTTATCGAACTTGTTAAAAATAGAGGCAATATAGGTGAGTTGTATTATTGCTGACAAATATGTGGAGAGGGATATCTCTACAATGTTAAAAAAAAAAAAATCTGCAGTGTTAGCCCAGGGCAAATCTGAGCCTAATTAACACAAATAGGAAACTAAAACAGTAAAAGATGTATTTCTTAATTTAAGATTTTTTTCACAATGTAATTTACTGAGCTATAATACAAACTAAGTTTCTGATGCAAGGAGCTGATCCTAATGAGTTAAAGACTTAGAAAATTCAATGAGAAAAGTGAAGACTAATAGAATAAAAAAGATAATTTTTCTTGTTTGATTTCAGCACATAACAGCATTTGTAACAGATGTAACAGAACTAAAAAAAATTTTTTACAATGTCTGGACTAAGCTTGTGAGATGGCATGCAGATAAAGTAACTATTATATTCGTTTAATTCAAATTATTAATATTTAGCTGAAATTACATTTGACAGTAATTGTTCATGAAGTAACCATTTCATAATGGTGATTGTTATCTGCATAATTAGTTAGGAGAAAGACTAAACTATTGTAAATAAAAGACCTACAAGCACAGTGGGTTAAATATGATACATTTTTGTTTCTCAGTCATGTAAGCATCTGTTTAGGCATGATGGCAGTGCAGCTCCTTCAGGTCATTAAAGGTCCAGGTTCCTTCCATTTTGTTGTTCTGTTATCTCCTGAAATACCGCATTCAGCTAAAAGACTGTAGCTTGATTATTGCTTCTGCTCACTCCAGCCAAAGGGGAAGGTGTAGTCAATGTTCAAGGGAAGCAGCTTGACTTAACTTGGAACTAGGTTACACTTAAAAAAAAAAAAAAAAATATATATATATATATATATATATATATATATATATATACATATATTTAATTAGTTTCAAGTATATAGTACATTGTTTAGACATTTATATAGTTTATAAAACGATCCCCTAATCGCTCTTTCTCTCCTCTGGCTCTCCACCTAGCCATTATACTAATGTTAACTGCATTCCCTATGCTGCACTCCCCATCCCATGACTATCTATTAACTACTAATTTGTGGTTCTTTAACTCTTCACCCCTTTCTCCCAGCTTCCTAATCCCCTCTGACCATCTCCAGATTGTCCTATACATCTGTGACATTTTATTAGTTTGTTTTTTTCTTTCTTAGATTCTGCATATAAATGAAATCATATGGTATTTACCTTTCTCTGTCTTATTTTACTCAACATAATAAATTCTAGGTCCAACCATGTCATTGTGAATAGCAGGATTTCATTTTTTAATGGCTGAGTAATATTCCAATGTATATATGAACCATAACTTCTTTATCCAATCATCTGTTGATGAACATTTAAGTTGCTTTCATATCTTGGCTATTGCAAATCGTGCTGCCATGGAACATAGGGGTGCATAATCTTTATAAATTGTTTTGGTTTTCTTTGAATAAATACTCAGAAGTGCAATTACTTGGTCTAAAGGTTTTTTATTGAAAATTATCAGGTGAAATTTATTAATAAAATCAAATAAGTTTCAAGTGTTCAACAGTTTTTCCTATATATATTGCATTGTGTGTTCACCATCCAAAGTTAGATTTCCTTCTGTCACCAAATATTTGATCCCTTTTACCCCTATCTATCTATTCCCTCCCCTCTTCCCTCTGATAACCACTAATCCACTGTCTGTGTCCAAGAGTCTCTGTTTGTCATGTTTGTTTGTTGTTACAAATCACTTCTAAAAAGCCTAAGTCTAGTCATATTGGCCCACTTATTCCAGCAGAGACTGTGACCATGTACAAGAGACAATGAAAAGAATTCTGTTTTGAGGTACAACACGGACTAATCCTGACTGGGCTTCTCACACTTACATTTTTCTGTGTTAGTAAATATATCTGAAGATTTAGTCCCAGATTAATCTTGCTTATTAACAGGAGGGATATAGGGAAATTTAGTGTTTACTTAATTCACATTGAAGTGATTATTTCATGCAGTCCAACTCTGACCTTAGTAAGATAAAAACCAAGTTCTTGTCCTATTTCATGTTTCTTTCATCAATTAGTCTCTTCTATTTTACTCTTTCAATAATTCTTATTACCTTAAATGCCCAACTTCTCTATTTTCTCTATTTCTGTAACAACTGGATTCCTATTCATAGACTCCAAATTTTCAAGTGCAGACCCTTAATGGCAGCCATGGCATCACCCTGACTTTCTTGATCTCTACCAATTGTAGATGGAACAGTCTCTCCTAGATCTTGGACCTTGGCATTGATTGGTATCCCATTCATCCTTTTGCCCCTGTGGACTGATTTATCAGTTTTGAGCCATTTTAAGACCCTCTATTCTGTAATTTCTATTGATAAAGTAAATATACCTTGCCTTGCTTCACTTAAGAAATTCCTGTCCTTTGCCTAACCAATTTGCTATGTTTGGAATTCAATTCTGGTTTCCTCCGGTCAGGATTTTCCTAAAGCTGCTTGAGTTTTGATTATATCATCTTTCTGAACTATTATTTTATAAAATAGCCCATCAGAATAATTACAGGGTAGAAATAAGCTCATGTAACTGACGTATAAGGAAAGATAACTTTTATTCTGTCCATGATAAAATAAACATATACATCCTCCCTTAGCAAAATGTAAATAAATACAACTGTGAATCCAAAGTAATTCTATCTAAAATATTTAAAAATCAATGGTCACGTGCTTTATACATAAATGATACATTTTTACAAATTTTCTTACAAGTAGAATCAATAACTGCTCATAATGGACAGTACTTGGTGTGCAGCGGAGCACTCCTCTTGCCTAGACAATGTACAAAGTCCCGGTCACACACTTTACAAAGCTTATTATCACACCCTCTTAGACTCTCAGGACCCTTCCCAAGTGTGTTAGCTGCTCTTTCTAGTGTAGATTTCAAGCTCTATTGCTTGTTTTCAGTATTCCGCAGCAAAATGTAAGTGAATATTTTATGGTTGCAACTAGACACAATAAAAAGTATTGAGAAACAACATTCTACCCATTTGCATCTGGATTTTGATCATGGGTTAGCCATGCAGAAATGTCAAGTAATTCTCCCCAACTTCTCACTGAAGTGGAGACTCCTGAGCTTAAGAGTGCAGTTTTGCTTTGTGCTGACACTGTTTGGGGGGGGGGGGGGGAAAACACTTGAACTATATGCTTGGCCAAGCTGATTAAACTGCATGAAATGTCTAAGTACCATGGGGCAATCCTGGCCCTATCAAGTCACTATCTTAAAATAGTTACTGTGAATATGCAAAATATTTTTCAAGTCTCATGAGAAAGATTTCTACAGATGATAGGTATTACTAAGTTAGTATAAATGCACATTAAAATATTACACAGGAAATTCTTGACTAGTACCATATTTGAAAACTCAAATCAATTCACATTTTTCAATATGATTCTCTAAGAGTTTAGGTTCTACCTCCTGAAATTGAACAAAGACCAAGAAAGATAGAGTTATTTTGGTGGTACTTGATTGGCTGTTAAGGATTTAGTTTCTCTTAAATATGAATTATTGCTTACCTAACACACTAATTTCTGTTTAACAGTCTGGCTGTCATATAGTATATGCCCCGAACTGCCCCAAGTTCAATAAAAAGTATGGAAATAAGATTGCCTAATAAGTGTACCCAGATTTTCTCACTTAGGCCAAATATTCAATCTGACATGTATTTATTTCGTGTTTTAGAATGAGCACAAGACATCTGTGGTTATCCAAGCAAATTTTGCCTGCTTGAAAAAATATCATTTCTATTGGAAAATATGGTTTGTATCCATGAGGAAATTAATTCTAAGCCTTGTTTTAGCCCTGAGATGACAGAGTGTTTACTGAATGTGCTAATATTAATTGGAAATGGTTCAGATTTATGTGGTATTTGGGTTTGTGCTCCTATGCCCTGTCTGACGTGCATACAAGTATTCTGTGTCTCCTCCGGGCAATGGTCCCTTGCTATTCCATTAAGAAAGTGACTTAGGTGTTTTATTCTGATCATGGTCTGTGACTTTAAGGCAAGGATTATCAGGGTGGCAACTAGCATTTAACTTGTTTCTAATTTCTATTCTTCCTCAAGTAAAAGAATAAAATGCACTTTTTACAAAAGAACAATATTCGGGGCCCAAAAAGTATCCATTCTTTGCAAAGGGGATTTTTATGAACTCACAAATTGGGCAGTAACTGACTTTTGAGTGATAATTAATATAACAAAGTAAATCGAGTTTTTTATTTTGCTGTCATGATTCATTCATTAATAGCATTGTGGCATCTATCTGACACTGTAGAAAACCAAATATTTTTAGGTATGACCAACTTTCAGACAAAGTTTCCTAAAGATATTTTCAGATGTTTTACTTACTCTCAACTGAACCAGTTTTTAAAAATTATTAATCATACAGTTTTAATTGGGTTCAGCTTTTATAATTTGGATTACTTTGAAAGAGGTAAAAAATATCTTGGCTGAAAAATGTGCTTTTTAAATAATCTGGACAGGTCTTTAGAGTGTGGAAGCATGTATTCACATGAAGTCTATGTTCTTCTCATGAAATATTCTTTATAGGCTTCCACTTTTTTGTCCTCTCAATATCAGGTCTCTTGGAAATTGCCAAAATCCCAAGGTTGAGGGATAATAGAGGTGGGACTTATGAGTGACAAAGCCACTGGAGGAATATGTTAACTCAGAAAAAAGAAATAATAAGTAAATAGAGAGATAAATAACAATGACTCATTTTAGGTATACCTTTTACTTCTCAGAGTTCTTGTAGTTTGTCATCAGTTTGCTTGCCTTATAATTTTATTTCACAATAATCAGAAAACTGGACATTAGGTCGTATCTTCTTTTCCCTCATTCACTCTAATTTTCACTATAGGTATTTGAGCCATTCATTTATAACCTAGAAGTTCAGTTGCATATTAAGAAATTTGATTGTAATGGATAATTTTTGATAAAATAATTATTGAGTGATCGATTCCAAGTACAGGATATGTTCTTATGCTCTGCCAACAATATACATACAATATAAACAAATTAGCAAAGTCTCATGTATCAAATTTTATGTCCTAGGGCACCTTTTCAATGAAGACATAAACAAACTAAATTTCTTCTCTCATCCCTTTCTTCCTCCCTCCTTCTCTCCATTCAACTTTTTCTTCTTCTCCTTTCTTTGATTTCTTTCTCTTTTCTATGTTCAGTTGTACATTTCAATTAAATTTTTTATAATTCCCAGAATCATATTTTGTTATTATTAAATTGTTCAATTTACTATTGTTTCCTCTGAATTGAATTACTTTATGCAAGCCATATTTAGAGACTGTTATTTTAACAGATTAAACTATCTTTATTCTGTTGTTTATTCTGTGACAAAAGCTGAAACATCAAACAAACCACTTATATATGTTGCAATGTTCCCAATGCACACCCAAGAATACAGCTTTAGTAATTGTTGAAAATGACATTACAAATCTTAATGTGTGGTACCAAAATTCTTAAGCTCTATGTATGTCCACTGGTAATTTTAATAAATCTGTTTAACTTTAAGCTTATTCACTATTTTTTCACTTGATAGGGCATATTTTGAAGTTATGTCACAGAGAATAGTGGATTGAGGGAAAAGATGATTATCGAGGACAAATGGAACAAATTCTCATTTAGCAACATGAAAACCACTAGACTGTTTATATGTCCATTTTAATTTCAGATAAAACTCAAATAGACACTATTTCCCCACCACTGAGGTATATTATAAGAGAAGATATTAAACTGTCATGAGTTTCCATTGCATTTCTCATTCTATCACCCATAAAACAATGGGTAGAAACTGACGCTCAAATTGTATATCTCAAAGTGTCAATAGTTGACTAAACTTTCTTTTCACTATCACCATTCCTGCTTTGGAAGAAAAAATATCCAAGAGAGAATTGAATTGCTCAAAAGGGAGGAGGAGCAAAAGGTTGCTCCTTAAATACTTTGAATGAGATATATCTAGAAGTTAAGATCTGATAGGAAAAATGCTGTTAGGCCATCCATACTAGAGTTTGAAAACCAGTAGAAGCCAGTACAAGGGGAAGATCGACTTTCCAGATGAAAAACCATCTTTCAATATTGATACATAATAGTTGACTTTTTATGACAGTAGATAACAAACATTGTCGATTTACTACTCAGCATTTCTTTCTTCTTTCCCTGCTAACAGGATTCCGTTTTTTATTTCTTCAGTAACCCAGCCTCAGGAAACGGCACCTTATTTATTAGCTCATGGATACCTTCTTTTTGTCAAAGCCAGTCATTGTAATTCTATTTCTTTTGTCAGTGACTCCAATAGATGTGGACATAAACACACTAACTCACTTCTGGCCAATAAAACTTGAGAACAAATTTAAGGAAGACAGGAGTGGGGCTTCTGAAAAAGGTTTTCTTAGTCATAAGAAGAAGATACTAAAAAAAAAAAAAATGGCCCTTTATACTTTATGTCTGGATGTGATTACTGGAGTTGCTTCAGCCATCTTGCTATCAAAATGAAAATGAGAAAAATAGAAAGACAAAGCCAAGATAATCACAGTGAAGTGAAGAAAATTTTGACAATACAGTGCCAGGAGGTTACCCTGCATTGCTTTGTGAGCTAATAACTACACTATTTAAGTTATTTTGAGTTTGTTTTTCTATTACTTTTAGCTAAATATTTTCTATCTAGTAAAACTTACTTTTTAAAATTAAATTACCAGGCTTGTTCATTGATTTTCTATTTAGTAAGCTTTGGTTTTACATAAACATTTTTAGTTTTCATTACTTTAGATAAACTAAGTAAAGTCAAGAAAACATTTCTAATTTAGGTTGGCATCCCTCTAATCTTTCCCTACATTAAACCATCACCTTGACCACACCAGAGTGATTTCACAAATCTAATTATAGCATTCTCACTTAAAAGCTGCCGATTGTGTTTTACTGTGTAAATGAGGGCAGAAAACTTTTTTAGTACTTCTTTTAAACATGGTTTTTCAAGCATTATTTCTTCTGTTATTCCAATTGCTTTACTTGAGGTGTTTGAGGATTTATTATACCAGAATAGACCCAGCAAATACTGTGAGAGTCCTTATTTCTCCCAACTTCAGTTGTGTGGACTACTTGGGGTTAGTCTATGGAAGTATTTAGAATAACAGTGATGCAATCTATTAATGTAAAGATATAGTTATGATAACACCAGTTACACTGAAACCAGTTTATATGTTTGATATTTAAACATGTCCTACATTTCAACTTAACTTCTTATACAAAAATGTGTTGCTTTAGTGCCTTATAGCTTTTAAAATTGGTGTCTTAACAACATTCCAAATAAATGGGCTAAGAACAAAGCTTCACATCTTTTCAAAGTAGTCTCCACACTATAACTACATGATTCTAACATTTAGGCAGCTTTCATAATAATAGCTACTACTTATTCATTGCTTATTATGGGCTAAGCACCTAACACACAGATACATGAAATAACATATGCCGATGTATTAAAAAGTCACTAAAATGGAAACACAAGTCTATGTTAATGACTATTTTGTACTATCATTTACAATGGTAGTGACTGTCAGAGCAGCATCAGATACTTTATATTTCCAAAAATAATGCAGAATTTTTATGCCTCTCTAAAACTTTAACATATTTTCATGAAATAATTTGCCTAATGCAGAATTCGTATAATTCTAGAGTATGTAATGCAGAGAGTTTTGAAGGTGGTTATTAGCTTGAGCAACATAAAGTTTCTGGCTTAATTGCCTCTTTTTTTTGGTGGGGGGAGGGTATTTATTTTCTTCCTGCATCAGCTCAATTAAGAGCTGAGTGAGTAGTAGAATAGTCTTTCATTCTGAAATTTTCTCCATGTGTTGTTATTGTTCTATTCTTGGTTCCAAGGAAAATCCATTCTGCATTCAGCAAGGAATGATGGCTGGCACTACTTTCTTGTAACACCTTAAAGGTGTCAGGAAAAAATTTTTGAACAGGAGGAATGCTGTGGTAATTTCTCAGAGAGAATGGTCACTTGCATATTAGTTAGCCCTGTACCACAACAAATGATAAGTGGTAGTTCTTGCTTGGCTCTCCACTCCTATTGCTAGATCAGATATTTAAACTTGCTGAGACATATAGACACCTCACAATTTTTCACATTTTTGTCAGTATTTTCCATTTCTACTCTGTATCTCTGCTTACAAAACAGCCACAAAACAAATCTGGGAAGAGTAGTTTGTCTGAATCCAGCAGGGGTAATGTGTAAGGTAGAGCTCTGCCATCAAGTCCTGAACAGATGGGTTCAAGGTCGTAAATCACACATGCCTAGGAAAACAAAGACAGAAAACAAGGATCAATAGATTTATCCTGGGATCAATGGTAACTCTGTGTGATCCCTGATTCAGTGAAATTTGAGGATTTCTACAGCATTTGTCTACTTCTTCGAAAGTATAAAACAAACTAATTATCTCCTCTTGCACAAAATAACTGTATGAGTTTGAAAGAATTCTAACCAATAAATACAGTAAATCTGTCCCTTGAACAGGAATTCTCCGAATGCTAATTGTATAAGAAAGAGGGGAATATTTCTTTGTATTACTTTGGGGAATTCTGGTTCAATAAGGTAATGAGATTCCTGAAAGACTTCAGATCTTTTAACAGATTCTAAAATATAGCAGATCATGAACAATTTCTAAATTAAATATATGGTGGAACTGGTGATCTACAGAAAACTCTTTAGGAAAACCTTAGGAGTGATATCTTGGCTCCTTTAAGGAAAGAATGTTTTCTGGATTTTTTTCCCTAAGTGCTATTTGAATACCTGATATGTGATTGTAGTTTAGCCAGTTCTTTTGAAAAGAAAAACAAAAAATTTGAATTTCTCTGTTTTCATTTTACCCATCCAAGAGAAAGGCATTCAATCCTGTAATGTCAAACTGTGAACCATCTCTGATCTACAGTCATTTATCTCCAGCAGTCTATTTGACTATTTAATAAGATGGTCATGTCTTAAATCATACTTAAATTTCCCCCTTAATGGATTGTCCAGCTGGTTTCCTAAAACATAACAATAATAATGACCACCGCAACAGCAATAACAACAGTTATGTACTATAATTTTGTGCAGAGCACTTTACGTGGACTATCTTTGTTAATAAACAATAAATCTCACAATAAACCTAACAGATAAGTGCTGTTATTATTCCTTTCTATAGTTTAAGAAAAAGAATCTCATAAAACTATGTAGCTTGCTTAACATTTCTCAACGATGAACTACTGAGACAAGATGTGAGCCAAGTAGTTTTTTTTTACCATATTTTTAATTACTATTATTTCATCTCTTCGTATTTACTATTTCTGTTTATAACAATAGAGTTTTCCTATTAATAGAGGTTTAATAAACATTTTTTTGTGTTCTTAACTCCTAGCTTAAACTCCATTCAGTCATTTAGCATGGTCAGTTTCCTTAATTATATTTCTCACATTTAATCCATTCTTTTCATTCCTATGACTAATACCATGTGCTTCCTCACTAGCTTTCAGTAAAAATATTACTAATCTTTCAGATTTCAGTCTCTTCTATTTCAACACAATTTGCATACAGAGACCAGATTAATCTTTTGCAAACATCACTTTCATATGTCACCTATACTCAAATATCTTTAATGTCTTTCTTCTTCCCATCTCCAATATAGAGATGGGAATTTGAAACTACAAAGTATATATTTAGGTTTGTAAAAGAAAACCACCTCTGATTTCAGCACAAAAGATAAATTCCTTAACTCATAGTGGTATGACAAAACTTTTAACATGTATTTTTTATTTTTTAAAAAAACAAGCCTCCATTCCAACATAGAGACCTCCTAATCATGGGCTCTATGTATCCGACAAAGTCCTGCTTCAGGTTTTCACTTAAAATTTCACCCTTGTGAAGTAGACTATCCATTTCGCTTCACCATCTCAATTCTACCTGTGCATTATAAATGCATGAGGAGCCTTTAAAAAATTACTACATTAAAAAGTTTCAGGTTGTTTGGTAAAACACGATTATGAGAAATCATCCAAATTCTTTATCTGGTCCTGCTTTGTGCTTCGGTACACTTTGCCAAAACTGTAGTTTAACTATTGTCCTTTAAGGAGATTCGTCCTGCAGTGCAAGGCTCCCTTGTCCACCGAATAAACAAGTACCTGACAGGAAATATTTTTTTCTTGCTGTATTTTGTGTTCAGCAGTTTGAGATAAGCCATTTAGTTGATTTTGGAGGAAGAAGAAAAATATAATAGACTTATGCTCGCATTTATTATTATTTGTATGCAAAAATCCTAAAGATAAACTGACCTCTCCTGTCCTCCCTCTAAAATTAAAATTGTCATTTAATCATTTATTAATTGAGACTTAATCATTTTTGAAAATTGCTTAGGCATAAATACTTTCATTAAAACTTTCACTAAAAATGTGAGGAAGGCAAATAATATCCATCCTAGATATGCTCTACCTCAGAAACAGCTTCATACTTAGTCTCTAGGATAATCTGAAGCCTTTGAGCAAAACTGTGTTCAATAATTTTAAAATACCAATTTTTCTGGCATTTCTTAATATAATCCATGTCCTGCATTTGTCTAGGAGTATTTGAGTTGATTTTGCAGACTTTTAAGCAACTGTATAATGTTTCTTCCTTTATAAATACAGTGATAGAATTTTTCTACAGCCCCTTCAGATGTTATCTGTGTCTGTAAGCATATAGGGATGTAGGGAATTCAAAAGCATTATGATAATTAATTTGATTAATTACCTCATTATGACCTTAGTTTTCCATCTCCCTGTAAGTAGAACATAGCCAAAATATAAGTTTTCTGAAATAGTCCAAGTATCAAATTATATACAGATTATTTTTTTAAGGAAACATTTAAAATCTTGTGAATCACATCACATAGTCAAGTATGTATCAATGGGAGAAATGATGAATAAATATTCATTTAAAATCAGTTTACATCTTCAAATTAATCTTATAAAATTTTATAAAAAAAAAAAACAAAAAAACCCTAGTCTTATTTTCTCCTATGTGAATGAATATATACTCAGAATCTCCCTTTTAAATTCAGCCTACTGCTTAAAATGACCTGCAGTTTGATTCTTAAATTTATACGTGTCGGGCTCATGAATTGGACCTGAAAGAAAATGTTAAGTGGGAGTTTCAACGTTTGGTTATAAAACATCAGACAATTTGTATATGGATGTAGTTACCTCTTCTATTACACTGCATATACTCTTGAGAGAGTTTAGTCTAAAGTGAAAGAAAATACTCCAATCCTTTTTTAGCTGTTAACTTGTAGACCTTTTGATCTAGCATGATTTATTGCTATCCCCACATGCAGATAAACACCAATCTACTTTGAGCTGAGAAATATTCCAAGGTCTATAATAATTTTTATTTTCAAGTTGGAGCACAGCAGCTGGTACACTATTATTATGACAGGGGAGCATAGGTTTTAGGTAGTGGGACTTCACTTATCAGTCAATGCTCTTTTCTTCTTTCCCTTGCTTCTTCTCTGACATTGAGTGGCATGAAATCCAAAATATCCATTTCTTGATAAACCTTTACAAGAAGGTAAAATCATGTTGGTAGAACCTATTTGTAATAACTACCCTACATCACTCCAGTTTCATATAAGCCAATTACCCACCCAGCTAGTTCAGCCAGAAATGAGGCAACATTGTCATGTCCTTTCACTGCACTGATTCCAGTGACCTCGTGGCTGAAGTCTGCTCTGATGGTAAGTAAATATTTAGGTTTCTCAAAGAAAACCATCTGTGATTTCAATGCAAAAAAAAAAAAGACAAAAAAGGAATTGTCCATGTCGACAAACTGAAATAGAAAATTGGGGGATTACAAACTAATGAAAATATTTTCACTTTATTTTAAAATTTCTATTATTATTGAATTAATTACCTCAACTTTTAATTGGAATTCATGTATATACATGCCAGATTATCAAAATTGTATTTCTAATTGCTGTAATAGACCTAGCCCTGTTAAAGATGAGGCTATGTAATTGAAGTTTAGAAAGAAATGGTATATCTAAATTCTGCTAGGAAAAAAATGAAACTAATATTATCATAAACTTGCATTTACAAATATATATGAATGTCTTATAATAAATTCCATATATTAAAATTTGATTCTCTTACTCCACAAAGATAGCATGTTGTATAATTTGCCTTATAGTTTATTATCCTTATTTTGACTTCCTTCTGGGCAAATAGCCAGATTATTTCCCAGACTCCCTGAGCTGGAAGTGGGGAACCTGTGACTGAATTCCGATAAATAGAATGTGGGCAGAATGATTTACAGTACTTCCAACTCTGTATATTATCTTGGCTTCTGAAACTGAGTGTACATCTGTCTGAATATGTCTCACAGAAACGTCAGAAGGTCAGGGACCAGTAAATAGCCATGCTTGCATATTTTTTTATGCCCAGCATATACATGCTCTGTGCTGGAAAAAGGAAAAGGTGTGTATGTGTATGTTGTTTTCATAAATTTAACAATGAATTATATGAACAGTAATCATATGTTCTAGTTGACCCAGAACTTACCATGTTTACACATTTTGCACTGGCAAAATTATTAAAACAGCCCCCTTTCATTCTCAAAAATGTCCATTTGTAATAATTGAGCTCTCATCCTACCTTTTCTGTATAAACCACCCCTCAGGATAAGCACACAGATGAGGGTCGGTTCTCTTTATAGATGTATCCTCACTCATAAGTGAAGAACTGGCAGAGTGAGATTACCACTTTCCAATACCTAATACAATAATGGATTCAGGCAGTGGTCAATAATGGCTGCTGACATCACATCAGAGAGCCACCTGGATGAGTGCCTCCAGGTGGAAGCTCCCAACACTTACAAACCTTCCTTGCAAAAATATCAAACCCAAATTTGATTAAGACTCTGGATTTAAACAACAATTTACAGAAAATGAACAAAATGCGATAGACTCAAAATTGAAGTTAGAACATATGTGATATCTAAATTGTATAAACACCATCAAGTGTCTCAAGACCAAAATCCAAGATTTATTAGGTGGGTGACCTTTGATAAGTCTTGGAACAACTTTTGAGTCTTATTCTGTTAATTTGTAAAATATGAAGTTAGAACTTTTATGTGATAAACTTGTCATTAAATAATGTGCTATATGTAAAAGTATTTGGCACATAGTAGGAGAAATTGTTTTGAACCTCATGCGTTACTGAATTCCCTACATTAAGATATTTATTAATATGAGCAGAAGGGAAAACATTTACAAATAATCATATAACCTCAGAATACATACATGCAATTATTCTACCAAATACTTATCAAGTACTTATGATGAACTAGTCATTTTTCTTAGTGCTGAGAAAGCAGTGAAAAAAAAAAAAACAGAAAGATGTCCATCTTCATAAAGCTTACATCTGTCAATAATAGCTCATACAATTTTTAATACATGGTTGGGATATTTTTGAATATATAATTTTAAAATTAAGTTGCTACTTTATAATATACTTTAAAACCTAAGCTATTGTCTGAGTGGTTTCACTGACTGCTGGCCCTACACACACACACACACACACACACACACACACACACACAATGCTAGGAAGGAAACTTCACTCAAATCTTTCTCTCTTTAGTAGAGATTGATAGTGAAATTCAGGTTAATTTAACAACCATTTCGCTCATCAATATTCTGTGAGAGTAAGAAGAGTGGTCGATCTGTTTTCTTAGAACAGGCAATACGCTTTCCAGCGCTTACTGAGCCAGGCTGAGAGCAGGTGCTTGTAGTCTGCCGCAGTTTACTTAACTACTTTTCTCCATTTTGCAAGCTTTGCTTTCTCAAGTTCAATGACACTGCACCTGACGACTCATCAGTATGGGAAGACACGTTTGCCTGCCTACAGTAAACATAAATCCCTCTTTTAAAAAAGGTAAAAACATCACAAGACAGCACTTTCCTTTGTAGAATTTGTCACTCATCATTTCAAGGGCTGTGTTTTTCTGGGGGTAAAGCTTGTTTTGTTTTTGAGTTTGTCATTGATTCAAACAGTGAATATACACAGGTGTGAGAGTTTAAATGACAGTGATTGACCTGCCACCAACAACGAATTCCAACTAGAAAATTAAGGCTATTGCTAGTGTTTGCCAGCTTGATTGCTCTAAGCAAAATTAATTCATAATCTCTGAGATGCTTAGCATGCCCCATGGAGATTCTCCCCATTCTTTTCTAAGACCTACTGGGAAATTTTATTGTACTTGTGACTAAAAATAGCTTACCCAAACCAGGCAATGTAATTTAAGAGATTTATTTTAACTGTTTGAAAAATGGTTTGTTAGATAGGTTCCAGTTAGTCCCAGTCAAAAAGATCCACACAGCATTATTGTTCTATAGTATCTTGGCACCTCTTTCTGAGCAGTGAGAAAACAATGTTCAGTTATGGTAGTGTTTCCACAATTGCTGGATTCTATACTTTTCTAAAATAATTTTGAGCCTCTTACTATCTAAACAATCTTAAATTTTATAAGAGGGCTTGAGGATTAGTAATTTCGCAATTATTGATGAGGTAGTAGGTTAAACACCAATATAGAGGATTATGGCTAAAGATAAGTAATAAACTTTACATACATGTGAACATACCATGTGGGGAATCAGAACTGGCCAAGCTATGAGAGGCACTAAATAATGATGGTGAAAGCAAATGACATTACTGGTTTCAAAGTGCTTGCAATCAAGTATAGTGGGTGGAGTGGGAGCCTATTAGGTATAGTCATGATAGAAAATTACAACAAACATTTTGGAAAGTACTGGTGAAGACGTATAGTGAGATAAAGTGTAGACAGCAAGTCAATGGTTGAGATTATAATCTGTTAGGTTCCAATATTTATAATCTGATTATTTATTCCACTCCTCTCATTCTGGCAAAAATAATATAAAAGATGATTTATTTAAGGCAGGATTATACAAAGTCATACATAGGGTAGTTGTATTTGAGCTCATGGCTGAGTAATCTTTCCAAATATAATTCTACTATCATCGAAAGCATTGACTTACAATTTGAACCCTCCAAGTGGAATTATATAAATAGAATTACTTGAAGTTACAAGAGAGAATATATCTATGGAATGTTTCATCTTCATGTAATTATTTCATATTTTTCATTTACAAATTTTTTCATTTTTTTGAATAATGTCCTTTTATCTACCTAACCAAGTGGATGTAAATGTAAAGCTAAATTTACTTAATACTTAATGTGTATATTTTAAAATTTCACTTTTGTTCTCTAAATATTTTATTTTCAAAAATGAAAGCTCTCAAAAATTAACATTCATAAATCAGTGATCTATAAAAGATTTAAAAAAAAAACCACTATCTCCAGTGAATCACAGATGGTCAAAGAATAGCAGACATTTGCATATTTTTCTTTAAATGATAACCATATCGGAAAAACTAATAGCTTTTTTTTTAAAGAAAAAAAGTTTAATATCTATACTACATAAACTTCTCATCCCCTTTGACCTTGTATTTCATAAGAACTGCCCTCGATCTTACACATGTAGTTTATCTCTTAAAGGGAAATTTTCTGAAATCAATATTTATGGATTTTTACAGTATTTATTAGTGTTAATAAATTTAGTCTAGATTAATATGTTCATAGAATTCCCCAAAGTTTCTTTAGAAACAAAAACATTTCATGTAAAATCAATCAGTGGTATTCTATCTTTCAATTCACAAGCACAAAGAAAGAAAAATCCATAGTAAAAAACTTCAGAAGTTGAGATGATTGAGTTTTTTCCCCAGTTTTATTGAGATATAATTGACATATAACACTGTATAAATTTAAGGTGTACAACCTGTTGATTTGATATGTTTATATGTTGCAAAATGATTACCATAGCTACCTAACACAGGCATCACGTTACATAATGACCATTCCTTTCCTTTGGTAAGGACATTTGATTTACTCTCTTAGCAACTTTTAAGCATATAATAATATTATTAACTATAATCTCCATAATAGATACTCAGAAGTTGTTAATTTTATAACTGGAATTTATATCCTTAGACCGGTATCTTCCCCATTTCCCCCACCTTCCAGCCCCCAGTAACCACCACTTTACTCTCTGTTTATCTGAACTCAGCTTCTTTAGGTTTTCAAATAAGTGAGATCATGCTGTATTTGTCTTTCTCTGTGACTTGTTTCACTTACCATAATAGTGCCCTCGAGTTTCATTCAAGTTGTCTCCAAAGATAGGATTTCCTTCTTTCTCATGGCTGAATAAAATATTCCATTGTGTACGTACCACATCATCTTTATCCATTCATCCATTTAGGTTATTTCCATTCTTGTCTATTGTGAGTAATGCTACAATGAACATGGGGGTGCAGATATCTTTTGGGGATCCTATTTTCATTTCCTGAGGGCATATATCCTAAGGTGGGATTGCTGGATCACAAGGTCATTCTATTTTTAATTTACTGAGGACCCTCCATGCTGTTTGCTGTAGTGGTTGCTCCAATATACATTCTTACCAACAGTGCACAAGGGTTCTTTTCTCTATACCCTCACAAACACTTGTTATTTCTTATTTATTGATGCTAGCCATTCTAATAGGTGTGAGTTGATCTCTCATAGTGGTTTAATTTTATTTACCTAATAATTAGTGATGTCAAGCACCTTTTTATGTACCTGTTTGTTATTTGTATGAAAAAATGTCAGTTAATTTCTTCTGCCTGGTCTTTAATGGATTGTTTGTTTTGTTTTGTTTTGTTTTGATATTGTGTTGTGTGAGTCCTTTATATATTTTGAATATTAACCTCTTATCCAATATAATATTGTAATAACTATGCATGGTGCCAGGTGGTTTTCTCAAATTCTATAAATTGTTTTTTCATTATGATGATTGTTTTTTCACTGTGCAGTAACTTTTTAGTTTGATGCAGTCCCACTTGTTTATTTTAACTGTTGCTGCTCATGATTTTGTTACTATATCCAGGAAATTACTGCTGAGATGAATGTCAAAACAATTTCTATATGTTTCTTCTAGGAGTTTCATGGTTTCAGGACTTCAATCCATTTTGTGTTTATTTTTGTTAATGGTTAATACAAGGGTCCATTTCATTTTTCTGTATGTGGCTGTCCTTTTTCCTAGCACCATCTATTGAAGAGACTATCATGTGTTTTGGATCCTTTGTGGAATTTTTGTTGAGTGTATGTGCAAGGATGTATTTCTAGGCACTTGATTCTTATCTATTTGTCTAAGCATCCATTTTTTTATGGCAATATCATACCATTTTAATTACTATAGTTTTGTTGTATAGTTTGAATTCAGGAAGTGTGATGTCTCTGGCTTCGTTCTTCTTTCTCAGGAATGCTTTGACTATTTAAAGTATTTTGTGTCTCCACACAACTTTAGGATTGTTTATTCTACTTCTGTGAAAAATGGCATTGAAATTTTGTATATTATACAAATGACATTGTACAAAATGATATAACTGAATTTGAATTTCAGGTATGATTTAATAAACTTTCAATATTTGAGTTTATCTAATATATATGAAAATGGATGGATTCAGACTCTTCTATTTGATGTTTTTCAGATAACTGCGTGACAATTTCCACCTGGCATTTTATTTGAAGTGGCTCCAGTTGTAGCTGATGCCCACTTAACATTTGTCTAATGAGACTGTTCATAATAAAATGCTTTTTATGATCTCGGAGCCATTACATAGCTAAGAAACATTACTACAACAAAAAAGCAAGACTGTTTTTGTCAAATTTTTATTTTTTTTTCCCAAATGTGGTCTTTTAAAAAAGATAAACACATTCCTCAAGATTTTTTTTTAAGGGTTGACCCAAAGGATGCTTTTGCTTGAAAATTCCAATCTTACTGATTTCCTAAGATTATTCTCTCTAACTCCTATGTGAGTTGGATATTTGGGTGAAGAAACAGATGAGATATTGTAAGATTTAAGCAGAAAAATAAGGAAACCACAATTTAAAAGGTACTCTATGTTCTTAAAAATTAAATTTATAATTTAATGCCTTTAATTCAAATTTCTTAACATTTAGGATATATGGAGAGGTTTACAATTTTGAATGAAACTTTAAATTGAATGCTTAAAACATTGTATTTTAATAATCAAAATTCTCTCAATTTATGTTTTCTTTTTTGTTTTTTTTGAGATGCCATGAGAAAATTTATTTATTTGTTTGTTTGTTTGTATATAAATTCATTTTAAATTAGTTTATAAATTAGGCCCCTTATCAACACAGCTCTCCCATTGCCTAAGTTTATTTTAATGCAAGAATAAATGATGTAAAACTTTGTACTAAGAATGTAAATGTTCTTATTGTGGTTGTATGAAACCTTACTATACTGGAGTTGGAAATAAGGTGAATCACAAATTTTGTATTTTTGTCATTTTTTTTTAAATTAGATCTCACATTTTTCAGTATCATACATAATTTTGATTTTAGTAGTATTTTTTAAAATTTATGCTTTTTCCAGTATATAGAAGAAAGATGTGTTGGCAATTATTCCATTAATGTGGGTTCTAGTTCTGATTCTATTGCTAACCAGGTAAACTAATCTTGAATGTATTTCATAAACTTTCTTTGTGCTTAGCTTCCTTATCTGATACATGTAGGGTTAAACCAAGCCTATAATTTTGTATATATTTATTCTGCTTTTCAATGCATGAGAAATCCTATTCTCCTGTGGCTCACACTTTCAAGTGGTCCTAAGAATGTGCTAGATTCCTATGGCAATTATTAACTCAATGACCATTTGCAAGTTAATTAGTATCTCTTAAATTAACTCATTGACAAATGAGAATATCATTAACTATAGTTAACTATAGTAAGATATAGAGGTTATAATATAGAAGAAATACTTATCAAGGTTTTTTAATTATATTACTATGGCTAAATCATATAATTATATTGTTATTAAATACTTATAGTTATTAATATTGTTATTATTTTCATTTGTGTTATCTCCACTAACATCTTTCCCAATCAAAAAATGTTGGACTACACTATCGTATAGGGATAATTTTTATCTATTAATTTTTTCATAATGAAAGTAAATTATCTGAACTTCTATGCTATCCATGCCATGCAGGTTGCAAAACACTGAAATAGAGTGCAAAATATTCTTTGTGTGCTATAATTCTGTTTTCAAGAGCAACCTTTTATTAATTAACTAAGGCTCCTTAACAAAATACCACAGCCTGGGTGGCTTAAAAAACAGAAATTTATTTCCTCACAGTTCTGGAGGCTAGAAGTCCAAAATCAACATGCAAGCAGAGTTGGGTTCTCTAGCACATTCTCTTCTGGGTCTCTTCCTTTTCTTAAAAGGACACCAGTCTTACAGGATTATGGACTGCGGACCCACCCACATGGCTTATTTACCTTAATTATCTCCTAAAGGCCCTGTCTCTAGATACAGTCACATCGAAATTTAGGACTTCAACACATAAATGTTGGGGTAACAATTCAGTCTATCACATTCCTATAGGGATATGCCTTCCTTAATTAGCACTCTCCGGGGTATATCAGCTCTGTATAAATGGCTTGTTGCATCATGCAAAAGGCAAGAACTAAGCCCTGAGAGCAGATAACATGCATCACTTCATCACTGTGTGCCCTTAAGTAACATTTAGGAAATTGTTTAGGAAAAACAACACTACTCGCACAGAACAATTATGTGACCAGAGGTGTGGGATTTTTCCCACACTACCTGGGTGTCCTACAATTTAATTAAATTCTGCAGCTAACCAGAGTTAGCTCAGATCCCACAGGTTAAGTGCTTAGTTCCACAGACTTCTCCCACATCAGATGCCAATCACAAATAGTATGTCCCAGGTTATTTAAAGGTTTGTCTGACTTGGCTACAAATCAGAGGTTCACAAAAATCCCTCCTTGGGTTTGTTTGATAATTAGCTGAAACAGTTCACAGACCTAGGAAAACAGTTTACTTACCATTGCCTGTTTATTACAAATGATGTTTTAAAGGATGTAATTGAGCTGCCAAATGAAGATATACATAGGGTGAATTCTGTAAGGGTTGAGAGTCCAGGAACTTCTGTTTCTGTGGTTTGGGGTATGCCACACTCCCAGTGCGTAGATGTGTTCACCAATCCAATCTTTGTACTTCTGGAATTTTATGGAGGCTGCATCACATAGGCATAATCAATTATTAACTCCATTTCCAATTATTAACTCACCTCTATCCAGAGAATGGGGGGTGGAGCTTAATGTGCTAAGCTTTTAATCATGATTTGGTCTTTCTGGAGACCAACCTCCACTCAGGAGCCCAGAAAGAATTGCCTCATTAGAATTAAAAAAAAAAAAAATGTTCCTATCATCAGGGGACAGTCCAAGGGATTTAAGAGCTCTGTGTCAGCAGCCAGGTTCAAAGACCAAATATTAGAACAAATGATTCTCCTAGTGCCCCTATTTGCAAGGGTTTTAGGAACTCTGTTTTAGGAAACAGGAAGATAGATGATGATAGATAGAAGGTGATAGGTAGGTAGGTAGATAGATACATAGATACATAGATACATAGATACATAGATAGATATAGATAGATTAGATAGATAGATAGATAGATAGATAGATAGATAGATTAGATAGACAGATAGATAGATAGCTCATATTATTTCACAGAAATTATTTCAAAAAACTACTTATATGTGGTGTGATCTAGTCTACCTTCCATCAGAATGGCAGGACACATATTCTGAAATGCCCTTCTGCCTTGAAACACATGTATGCTGGATAAATTACAACCATACACATTTAAATGCATTGCTGAGTCCACAAGAAAGTACCAGAGATGCTCAGAGGTCTCTCCAACCAGAGCTAGCTTAGGATCCTGAGGCACACGGGGGCTCTTTTGTCCTGGAGAGAGAGAAGCAGCTTTCTTGGTGACTTATCCCAGAGTAGGAGAACTCTTCTTTCATATGTGGACATAAAGATATAACGTTGGCCCCCTATTCAAAACTATCGTATAATATGATATATTATATCCTATTATGACAAACGTCTTTGTCATACAAGATTAAATATGAAACCTAAATGTTAACTAATGGAACCAATCTTTTTATTTCATTGGCCTAAACCATTCCATGTATTTTGTTTATTCTATCTTTGTGTTATAAAAAAAGTTCTATTTTTCAATCTTATCACATTTCCTGGGAATATAACATTAAAAGGAACCCCAAACTTCCAGGGTTAATTTATGCTAGTATATTTTAAAACAAATATTCTGACTTCGAATTACCTCATTACTCCTTCACCACAAATCATGTGATCAGCGTATGCAGTGGATGGGCCACTCCCATTGACTGAAAATCAGATAAACTCCCCAGTCGTGCACTGAAAAAAAAATGCCTTCAAGAAAGTTAAAGTTTTCAGAAAGCCACACTTTGACTGGAATTGGAGCAGCGCTAGGATACTGAGGAATACAAAACACAGGCAACATAACCACCGAAGTCAAAGTAATCCAGGATTTGTTTGCATTTTTTAATGAGTCTGCAGAAGGAAGCAGGTGATATTACAGTGTGTGCACCACCACATGAGCTGAATGGTCTAAAAGAAACAGTTGGATTATCCATGTGTCAGCATTCTAATCCTATCACACTTGTCAGCACTATAATTTCCAACATATCACTTAGTTTAAAATACAGTAAGGAGAGCCGAAGTGTTTGTTTTCTTCGGATGAGCCGTATGATTCAGAGCAAAGAAAAGGCTTAGAAATAGAATACTTTAAAAAATGAAGAGTGTTGCAAATTATAGTGGTTGTGTTCAGAGCTGTCTAAATTTATTTATTTTTTTTTCTGTAAAACAAATACATATTGAGCCATATTTCCTAGGGCCCAAATTTCTGAAGCAGTAATTTGCCACTCTTCTCTAGTTGCCTGAAACCAAGCAGCTTCCAAGTTTGCCTAATGCCCGTGAAGTAAATTTGGAATGAGAGAATCTTAATTTTTACCTTTGGATTAAAATTTTCAAATGCAGCAAAATTAGGCCTTCACAACAGACATCACTGAATCTAGTTGTAATTTTGTTCTACTTCTATCATTGAATGTGTGTCTTTATATAGTATTTAAGAAATTATTTTTAGAAAATACAAATGCCGCAGCATCCAGACTTATATTTCCATCAGAATGATAGAGTAGATATTCTGAAATGCTTTTCTGGCATAAAACATGCAGATGATGGATAAATTACAACCATAAACTTTTAAATGCATTGCAGAGTTTACAAGAAGGTGATGAAGATTCCCAAGGGCCTCATACCCTTTTTTCCCTCCAAAAGAGTAAGCTGATACCAGAGTGTGAATAATTATGGGTGCTGGGGTTGCCCTGAATGCAAAGAACTTTGGCAGGAATAGAGAACTTTGATGGGAATGGGACACAGAGAGAAGAATCTAAATCTGAGAATGCTACATAAATCTGGGACACCTCAAAGTACCATAACCTCAGTATAAGTGTTAGGCTGAGAATTGTCTTTTTTCTTTTTTTTTTCTTTTTTTTTCTTTTTTTGTAATAAATAGAATCGATGCAGAAAACTGTTTATTTTTGTAGGATCCAGGAAGGGGGGAGAGGCGGGGAGATGACACTAAATTTTTTTCTGAGGATTGCTAAGCCTTTCTTCATAAGGGTCTGTAGACTGAATTTACATTTACTGCATTAACAGAGAAATTGTATCTTTAAAAATTAACAAAGTGCTCATAATTAGATGACACCTACTCATTTCTGTTAGTAATAAAGGAATATCTTTTTAACAAATATCTTGAGAAATTTTTCAATAAAAAATTAATTAATTAAATATTGATTATTTACTATGACTATTTCTACTTTTTTGTATCATGTCTCAGTGTATTTTAGTGAATGTAATAATTAGTATATAATATTTTGGTTTAAATCTACCATCTAATTTGTTGTCTATTTTTCTTGCCTCTACTCTGTTCTCTTCCCACTTTTCTGCTTTATTTTCAGTGAATGAAGCATTTTTGAGTGTTCATTTTTTCTTTGTTATCTATACCTCTTTGTGTGTATAGATAATGAATATTCTAGAGATTACAATATAAATTTATAATAATATTTCAACATATCCTATAATCATAATGAAAAAGACACATATTATGTAAAAAATAAGTTACAAAATAATACATACAGTTTTTTCCAACTTTATTGAGAAATAATTGACATATGTTTAAAGTGTACAACATGATTTAATTTACATATATTGTAATATATACAGTTTTATCTCTCTTCACACAACAGAACCTATTTTGTAACATATATATATATTTTTTACTTATTTTTCTTTTTTCTCTGTTAAGTTTATTGGGGTAACATTTGTTAATACAATTATATCATTTTCAGGTGTACATTATCATATAACATCTGTATATTCTATTGTGTGTTTACCACCCAAAGTCCAGTTTCTTTCATCTACCATATATTTGGTCCCCTTTACCCACTTTACCCTCCCCCTAACCCCCTATATTTGACCCCTTTTAACCATCTACCTCTCCCCTCCTCCCCCAACCCCTACCCTCAGATAACCACCAGTCTATAGTCCATGTCCATGAGTCTCTGTTTGTTTGTCCTGCTCATTTGTTGCTTTTAGGTTTATTTCCCACATATAAGTGATATCATGTGATTTTCAACTTTTTCTGCTGGCTTATTTCACTTAGCATGATTATCTCGAGGTCCATCCATGTTGTTGCAAATGGCAACATTTCATCTCTTCTTATGGCTGAGTAATATTCCATTGTATATATGTACCACAGCTTTTTCCCAATACTCTATCATAGGACACTTTGGTTGCTTCCATGTTCTGGCCACTGTGAATAATGCTGCTATGAACATCAGTGTGAAAATATCTTTTCGGATATGGGTTTTCAAGTCTTTGGGGTAAATGTCCAGGAGAGGATGGCTGGATCATATGGTAGATCAATTCTTAGTTTTTTGAGGACCCTCTATACGGTTTTCTATGGTGTCGTACCAATTTGCAGTCCCACCAGCAGTATATGACAGTTCCTTTTTCTCTGCATTCTCTCCAACATTTGTTATTACTTGTCCTGTTGGTTATAGCTATTCTAACAGGTGTGAGATGGTATCTCATTGTGGTTTTTAATTTGCATTTCCTTAATAGCTAGTGATGTTGAGCATCCTTTCATATGTTTATAGGCCATTTGTATATCCTCTATGGAGAAGTGTCTGTTCAGGTCCTCTGCCCATTTTGTGATTGGGTTGCTTGTTTTTTTTGTTTTTATTGAGTCGTATAAGTTCTTTGTATATTTTGGATATTAGGCCGTTATTGGAGGTGTTGCTTGCAAACATATTTTATCATTCAGATGGATGTCTCTTTACCTTGTTGACTATTTCTTTTGCTGAGCAGAAGCTTTTTAGTTTGATGTAGTCTCATTCATTTTTTTAGCTTTTACTTCCCTTGCTTTTGAGGTAAAATTCATAAAATCCTCTTTCAGCCCAAGGTCCTTGAGTTTAGTTGCTATGTTTTCTTCTATTCATTTTATTGTTTCAGGTCTTATATTCAGATCTTTAATCCACTTTGAGTTAATTTTGGTGTGTGGCGATAGACAACAGTCTAGTTTCTTTCTTTTACAGTTTTCCCAAAACCACTTATTGAAGAAGATTTCCTTTCTCTACTGTAGGTTTTTGGCTTATTTGTTGAAAATTATTTGCCCATATTAACATGGACTTACTTCTGGACTCTTGATTCTGTTCCACTAGTTCACATGTCTGTTTTGCTGCCAATACCATGCCGTTTTGATTATTGTTGCTTTGTAGTATAATTTGAAGTCAGGCAGAGTGATGCCTCTAGCCTCATTCTTTTTTCTCAGGATGGCTTTGGCAATTTGGGGTCTTTTGTGCTTCCATACAAATCTAAAGATTTTTTGTTCTTTTCTTTAAAAAATGCTGATGGGATTTTAATGGGGATTGCATTAAATCTACATATTGCTTTAGGAATTTGGTCATTTTAACTATGTTGTTCCTCTAATCCAAGGACATGGAATATCTTTCCATTTCTTTGTATCTTCTTTGATTTCTTTTAATAAGTTCTTGAGTTTTCATCATATAGGTCCTTCACATGTTTTGTTAATTTCATTCCTAGGTATTTTATTCCTTTTGTTGCAATTGCAAAAGGAATTATTGTTTGCACTTCTTTTTCTGATGCTTTATTATTAGAATTTAGGAACTCTATGGATTTTTGGAACATTAATTTTATATCCAAAGACTTTACTGTATTTGCTTATTGTTTCTAGTAGTGTTCTTGTAAAGGCTTAGGGTTTTCTATGTAGAGAATCATGTTATCCACAAATAGTGACCATTTGACTTCTTCGTTTCCTATTTGGATGCCTTTTATATCTTTCTCTTGTCTGCTTGCACTCGCTAGGACCTCCAATGTGTAACACATTTTTAGTATGTATTGTATATTCCTCTGTACATGTATATCTACTTAAAAATTTGAAAACATTTATTTGTAAAGATATATGCACCCGGTGTTCACTGTAGCATTATTCACGATGACCAATGTCACCCCAATAAATTTAATAAAAAATAAAAGTAAAAAAAACAATACATTCTTTAATTTTAAAAGGCCTATTTCAATCCCCTAGTGTATCTTCAATGTTCACTTATTTCTAAGTTTTTAAATCATATGTTTAAGTATCAAGGATTATTATACTTTCTATTTAGTTCTCTAAACCTTGGTTATATCACATAGCAACTGAAAGTTAGGTAAAACTGCTTGTAAAAGTATAAATATGTTAAACACTGACCCTGTGCAAGCAATTAATGAATGAAAATCTCTCTTGGGTAATATAGGATCGTGGACAATTGTAACAAATATAGGTTTCAAATGATGAGTACTCTATGTGTAATTTTGCTGAGGTTTATCACTAACACAGACTATCAGCATTATATGTAAAACAATGTTTATGTCCAATTCAAATCAACATTAAAATTTACTTTATAAGCAAAAACTCACACTTAACAAGAGAACTTTAGTAAATTTTATGTCAACAAATGATTCATTATCATCTACGGTCATGCTACCCTGAACAAGCCCGATCCTGTCTGATCTCGGAAGCTAAGGAGGGTTGGACCTGATTAGTACTTGGATGGGAGACCACCTAGGAAGACCAGGTGGTGTAGGTGTAAAAAATAAAGAAACAAAAGGATTATAAGCTGACAAGGTCCTTGCAATCTGTGAGGTCAACCAAAGGTGGCCTCACTTAAAAAAAAAAAAAAAGATTCATTATCAGATTCCTTTCATTAGCAAATCCCTCAGGTATTAAACTTAAGTATAATTTATCAGAAAAAAAAGAAAGAGCTATATAAGGATTCATTTATGGTGCTAAGTGAAGCGTTCCTGTTGTTGAAAGTAAAACATGAGAGAGAATACTTTCAACCCTTTAATTCCCCTTTTTAAAATCTCTTGCAATGATGATTTACAAGAATTGTTACTCTAAAATCTTTTTGTGCAATGTTTTTAAAATTTATTGTTCTTTAAAGTTTGATGTATTTTAACACTCACTGATGTATTATTACAGGTACCATACATTATTTTATGTTATTTTATGCATAATGAAATGTTTATCTACAACTTGTTTTTTTGCTTACTTACCTCATTCTGTATTGTTAAATTATCTTTCAGCTTGGAAACTCAGGCAAAGATGTAGTTTATCAATTAAAAATTAAAAGTAATTTACATTTGATAGTTATAAAAAATGGCAGGAAAACTGAGGACAGATAGATAGATAGAATGCATACAAAGCCGTATGCGTTATAAAAAACGTTCCATATATTCATAACTTTATTGGGTAGGTGACATCTTCATGCAAGATAATTTTTATTTTGGAAGCCACCATGAGATAGATAAATATACAACCAGTACATGAAGTAATGTATAAATGATAAGAATGATCAAAGTAGATAAACCCTTTCAATGGCCGCTATCAGTTTTGAATAATATTTTAGCAACCGAAATTCAATCTTCACCATATTAACCGGTAAGTATGAAATACAAAGAGAATTCTAGATCATACCATAATAGTTTGTAAAGATAGCTAGACATCCTTCCAGTGTGGAGCCTCATTATCAAAATGAAATATATTTTCATTATTTATTATATTTATCATATTTTATATTTATAAAGAGAACTCAAAGTACTCATAAAAGACCTTCTCTAGCTTTAGTTCTATCAAATAGTGATAGTCTAATTTTCCATCTTCTCTAAAAAAATCCATTTTAATTATATAACTAATGAATTTAAAATTTTTATTTTCATTTTAGTATCTTTTTTCTCAAAATTAATTTTCAATTCTTCCACTGCTTATACTTTATTATCAATATGATGGGTCACAAGTACGTTCTCAGATTTTGTTCTCTAATTTCTGGAAAGGAAAGTTGGGAAGGTTTGGAATGAATTTTCTCTATTCCATGTTCTGATATTTAGTATCTTTGATCTTTACATCATATGATATGCATCATTAACCTACACTAACAAATAATTAATTTTGTGAGAAGTCTCTCAATAATGAAGTCTTCTTAAGTGCTGAGGTGTTTTCTCAGAAAAAGCCATTTCTATACGAGTAGCCCTTTGCACAACCAAGATATTCAACCCTCAGCAGAAAAGTGGGTCCAGATAGCTGTGCAAGGAAACAGCTCTCATTTCATAAAATCCTCACCTGCAACTGAAAAAAGCAGAAGAGGAGGTACTTAGGATGGACGAAATTCTCTTTCATAGACAAGTAGCACTGTATTTAACAACCAAGCCGAATGGCAGGCTCCTCGAAAAGCAGAGTGACAAGATTTTTCTCCTTGGAGCAAGCGGTGAGCATGGCTCACCAACCAAAGGTATTACACTGCTAAGGAGAGAGCACCCAAAAGGCAAGCATCTGTCCAGCAAATGCACAACAGATAGTCTTCCTTCTCTGGTTCTTATCAGCATAACATTTGTAAAACTAACAGAAATTAGGGCTAGTGTTTAACAAGCTAAGATATTCCTAAATATACAATAAATATTCAAATAAAGCATGCAATCATGTTCTTTGGATTAATCTATGGATTACTCTGCAGATATAGTTAGCTCAAAGTTATAAATAGTTTTGGAAATAAAGGGGTTTGTAACATTTGTAACATAGTCTTCATAAAACTTATTCCTCAATTCCTCATGTGTGAAATTATTATACATCCAGAATCCTTGATTACAAAGGGACTTGTGGAAGGAGCTGAGGATGCCTATGTTAATGACAGAAACGCCAGCTCCTTAGGTAAAGGATGGCAGAAAAGAAAACTCATCTCTTGACTTAGACAAAAGGTGTAAGCCTAAATATTCAGAAAAGTTCAGTCAGCACTGAGGTTTCCTGAACTGCTTTGTAAAACTCAAAGGAGTGCCTGAGAAGAGGGCAAATTTGAGGGCCATTGAACACAGAGCATTTTTCCAATTATAGGAACACCTGCACTGTGTGGCTTTATGCTGATCTGTTTTGAGCATTTTATAGAGTGTTTAATAGTCCTTCAGATTCCTCATTCTGCAATCCAAAATGGGCTTGGGGGGTGGGTGTTGCTGGCATGCTAAGACCTATCGGAGACTTCTCACTGGGGTTAATTTGATATCCTACCCGAGATGTAAAATATTTGTCCTGGTAGAGTCTCAAATGCCACCCATAGACACTAATTAACAGCCTCAGTGCATTGGCTTCTGGAAAAAAAAGTATTGTTTTCTTACAGCTAGTGAGAAAGGATTGTTGGAAAAACCAATGACTAAGCTCTTCAGCAGTGAAACTATTTACACGGGCAAGAAAGGCTGCTGCGGGCTTGTAAAAAATCTTGCCGCAGATTTTTTTCTTTTTCCTTATGAATTTGTGGTTCAGGTAGAGTTATGCATTTTCAAACATCTTTTGAACATCTATTGCTTAAAGTAAACATGAGCATGCTGCCAAAGTATCTGAACAATAATTACCTTAATTATTTCCTTTATCCTTGGAGAAATTCAATATCAAAAGTGAAACATGAGAGCTGTTGGGTTTTTAAACACTCCCTTTCTGTCTAGTTAGTAAACAGTAAAGGATGAATATAAAGTTTATCTGTATTTATGCAGTGGCTTTCAAAAACCACTTTTTAAAGTGCAGCTCCAGCATTTTTTTCAGTCCTGCCAACCATATTTTAAATATCTCCTTTGGCGTAAAACATTAATGCAGTAGCACAGTTCCTTTTTCTAAGACAAAAATACTTTTGGAAACTTTTGCAGCATTATTGTTGCTATGCCTGAAAAATTCTAACAGAATGGCGTGTTAGTAGGGAGATACAATTCAAAAATAATGATGAGACCGTTTCTTTTTATAAGTCATCAAAAAAAAACACATAAACGAATCCTTCTTGCCCTCTGTTGGGCAAGGCTAGTACCAAGCTCATGCCTTAATATTCTTGAATTTTACATTAAAGGAAATATTCCAGCACTGAAGTTGGTGACATCTTCTTTTAATTTTTGACTTTGGCTAATTTTCTTTAGCTTCGGGTATATTATTTTCTCTCAGCAATACTTAAATTCACTGAAAATAGCTAAATTTAATGGCCTGCCTGCAAGGAGTGTTTTAAAAAATCATATAGCAGAAAAGAATAAAGATGTCTGTCATTACGCCAATAAACCGCTAGTGTTAAGCCGTGGAATGTAAAGTGCAGTGCGCTAGCCATCAAAAATGCTCAGGAATGTCACTGTAACTAGCGAGGAGGCAAGAAACTCAAATGTTAAACCCAGCTACCTTCAGAGACTGCAATATGCTGATCAGCCCTGCAGCCAGACCACCAGGAAACCTGCAGAACAAAGGAAGATTTCTTTTAGGATTGCAAACAACGCATTTCCCCACACCATGAAGGGAAAACAGGAAGAAGAGTCTTTAAGTGGCACTCTACACAAAATAAAATTATTCATCCCCTGTGGCTAAAACCATGGGAACGATGGATCAAAGACTGAGAATTGCCAGCAGGCCTTTCACGCTACATATTCTCACTTTTTTACCGCTACATACTCTTACCTTCCTCACTGTATGCCATATCAAAGGAAAATGCGTAAATAAAGTCTTTAAAATGTAACTCACAGAAACTAAAGAATGATATATAAACTGAATTCCTCAAACACTTGGGGTCTCTCTTAGTGTGTTTCTCTCAGTGCCTCTTAGTGCCTTTACTTCTGTCCCTCTCACTGTCCTTGTCTCTCTCTATTGTCTCTGTCCCTCTGGGTGTTTCTTAGGCTCTCTCTCTGCCTCTGAGAGGAGAATACACTCTGTCTATGGAGTGTTATCCGCTCTCTAACAAACTTTCCTTTTGAGTCTAACTCTGGGATACTTTTAAATTCTTTGTTACACTCTCTGCCAAGAACTCTTTTCTTCGTCAGTGCAAGGCTTGAGGTCCCCTCTCACCTCGGAGGAATTTGCCCTGTCCTGCATCAAATGTACATTTACCTTAAGTGTTACTAAACATTACTTTTAGAGTCAAATAATAACAAGCCTCATATTAGTGTTGGCTATACCATTAAAGTTGCTATGAATTTAATTCCTTCTTGTGTCTCAGTTCCTCATCGACAATATGGAAATAAAAGCATGTGCCTGTCTCTCGTAAAGAAATGCTGTGAGCCCGACTCTTTTCACCTTAAATCAGATTCCATTTATATGTTGAGGGCATTCTGAAGGTAGAATAGGCTCTTGGGTAACACTATTACCTCTTACAGGCCATTTCAGTGAATACATTAAGGTAGTAATTATATGTTGGCCTTTCAGCTGTGGATGGAAGGGGAATCTAAAGTCTTCTCAGGTAATAGTAACTACTTTAAAGCTTAACTGATACTTAATATATTAATTGCTGTAAATAGTGTTCCATTCATTATTAGGAATGTCAGATCTGTAAAAGTCTTAGTGACTCTGGCAGTTTGTATAAACTTCCAAGTGTGTACTGTATAAAACTTTTTGAAATTACCAATGCTTTCTCTCTCTCTCTCTCTCTCTCTCTCTCTCTCTCTCTCTCTCTCTTACCCAGGCATCTTTTACCCAACAACATAGGAAGCGGTGAGTGAGAATTAAGTTAGACCTAAAAACCGATGGAAATAGAATTGCTAATAAAATCTAGAGGCACTTTTGGGTGATGTTAGTAGAAATTTTTAGATTATATTCATCATTTAATCTGAAGCAGCATTCTCTCTCTTCATCTCTTTTTAAATTTTTTTTTAAGCAATTAAAACTGCATTGGTTCTTAATTTAGCTCATCCTACAATACATTAAGGTTAAATCTGTAATGATTATAATTTTGTAGAAAGTGTCTTGTATAAAAAATAATTATTTAAATAATATTTGCTAATGAGCTTTCTCTCATTTTTGTTCACCTATAGATGGAACTAAATCTTTACTCAGAAGGGGGAAAAAAAAATGCTTGTCGTTGCCATATAGCAAAATGAAAACGTTCAGAGATCTGTGCAGGAATGTAGTATGTATCTGCCATGAAAACAGAAGCTAATTTTTTTTCCATCCTAGGGGCATCATCAGTCAATGAGACTTTGTTTTGGAAAATGGCTGTAGGTGGAAAAAGCTACTGGCAAGCCCAGCATAGTCTTGCACACATACTCAGCATTCAGGAAATGTTTGCTGATTACAATGTCTAACAGGAGGCACTGTCACTCATAGTACATTTTAAATGATTTCTGATGATCCGCTCGTCAAATCACTACAGAAAAAAAAAAAAAAATGTGGTAGCAATACTCCCACCTATACACAAGGCCTTAAAATCAACGCAGTTCATTAGCTTACAGACCAATCACAGAAATTATTTTGTTTTCTTTTATAATGGCTTTTAAAGATTTATGATTTGTTAAAACATTACAGTTATTAGAATGCCACTTTTTTAGGTAAAACGATGTGGTTTCACTTCGTTACTGAAACTGTCTTTCATTAAGTAAGTAGAATTATTCCAGATATCTTTTATTAGAAACTCATTTGTAAAAGCATCACAGGAAGCTAGGTTGGCTTCAGAAAAATCTTTGATCCTTGGTGCCCTGGAAGATAGAGTCAGGTTAAGGAAGGTTTCCTCATTAGTATACCCCAAAGACAAATATTTTTAAAACTTGGGAACTTTTCCATGCAAACAGTTCACACTCAGTTGGCATCCGTAGAGCCCGTGCATGGATTTGGTAGCAAAATAAAGCTCTGCTTTTGGGAACACCTTGTCAACATAAAAAAAGTCCAAACCTGTAGAGAATTTTAATGAGTTTATTTGAGTCCAAATGAAAATGGCTAAAAAGCAAAATCTTAACAAATTAAGAAGATGCTCCAGAGAATGGCAGTTTTGTAGCTTCCTTTACGCATTAGAATTAAAAGAGCAGCTCTAAGGAAGGTTACGTAAAATCCACTGGTGGTAGATCAAGAGGGTGGGGAAGAGCAAAGCGGGAAACCTCTGGGATTGGCTAAAAAGTAAAACAGGAGCACATAGTACTTTTACATTGGCAGGTACAGGAAAGTTAATAATTAACATTAACAGCACGTGGAGTGACATGCAGAGGACAAGATACCATGAAGGTTTTCTGTGGTCTTGTGTTCTGGTGCCATGAGTTATGCTCTGAGGGTTCTGGGTAAAAAGGATTACTCTGACGTTTCAAGAGTATGCTATCTTAGATACAAAAAGACAATAGATAGATTCACCTAAGGTAAAGAGACCTTTGTCAAGAAAGCTACAGGTGCGGGATGTGACTACCAGCCATGATCTGCTTTTAGTTAGGAATTTTTATATTCAGACTGTTACTGGAAAAAGGGGTTTATCTGCCAGTACACATCTGAGTCGAAGAGAAACATGCAGGTTTTGCAGCAAAGAAAGTGAGGTTTATTATAGAGAGTTGTTCAAGTCTCAGAGACACAGGTGAGCTATTGCCCTCAACAACCTGGTCCTCCCCTCTGCTGTCTCTGGACTACAGATTAGGGGGAAACTCAGTAGTCATGAAAACTAAGGGAATTTGGAGAGGGTGCTACTTATTGGATGATTGGACAGGGCTAAGTTAATTGATCATTGTGTTTGGTCTGGAATCAGCCTGGCACTATTTCCAGGCTTGGACTCATGGCCAGTGGGGTTGTTGTTCTATCTCAAAGGGCCTGGACTTGAACACATCCAAGGCTAAGATGGTATCCTTAGTGTAATGGAAACTTATTGCCTCATGATTATAGACCTGAGGCTCAATAAATTTCATGTTCTAAGACTTAATGATTAAAGGAGCAGGCATACAAGGCAGAGGGTGGAAAAAGGAGTACAACACCATTATCTGGGCAAAACCAGATGAAATCAGAAAATCTTATATTAAAGAAGTTAAATGAAGTTTGTGTGCAGTTTCAAGACCATCCTATGTGGTTAATTTCAGTCCCTTGAGTTTGTAGGGACGTCCATGCAGGCCTCGCTTGAGCTTGTCATGTGATCCATTTTTCATTTGCAACTTCTAAGGAGATCTCCATTTAGGCAAGAAGTGCACGAGGGTTCTGCTATACTGGTCATAATTTTGCTCTTTACAGTGTTTGACCTTTATATCACAAATGTTGGATCATTGTGCAAGTGGGTTGAAGGGTTACTGACTGCCGTTTAGAAGCTGTGCTATGAAACATGCTAACGTAGATAACACCTGACCAAAGACAATAGCAAAGAGAATTCTCTAACGATGAAATCTGAAGAAAGTCATCCAGGAAAATAGCATAATTATAGGCAGGTGAGTGCCTAGAAGTGTACTTAAAATTTTTTTTTTTTTTTTTAAGAGTGATTTTGAGAAACAGGGAGAGCCACGAGATCCAGGAGGGAAAAATGAGTCAGTCTGAAGAGAAGAAGTAGCACAAAGAACAATCAGATTTGGTGAGGTTAAGTCGATGAGAAATGATGTTTTCATTCTACGGTACTAAAATACTGCTTGATAACATTTGAATTTTAATAGTACAATTCATGATATGAATGAATGTGAAAACACAAATATAGTCACTAAATACTCACAAATTATTTGCTAGAGACTGACAAGCACATAGAAGCCCTTCAATCCACAGGAAATGTGAGGTCAGCCACACTTATTTTTTCACTTCCAAGACAACTTGATGTTCTTTCGGATTTGATCTAACTGGGTAAACAAATAGACTGGAAATGCTGACATAGACACAACACATACGGGTCTGGCCTGTTCTTATGAACTGGGTATAAGCTGGACTGACAAAAGGGTTAGAAGAAGCATTTTGCAAGTTGCCAATTTTGAAGCTATTATCTTTGTACGGCAAGGAGTAACCCGAATGAAAATCCGAATCTGGAGGGTGTAAGAGAAGACAGTGTGTTTCTTGGAAATACTGTTCAGATTTTTGGCTAGTTCCTAGGAGGACAAAACTAGGAAAAGAAATTACTTTTAACATGATGTATTTAGTTGGAGCCTTGGGGTCAAATGACAGGCTCATGATGAAGAGATGCTTAGGGACAACTCAGAGGTCCCTAGGCTTTACTATTCCTTGATATTCTACTTAACCTTTAGAACTTTTCAAAAGCATTCTGCATACAAGATACTTGCTTGAAAATTCCCATTTGAAAATAAAGTCTAGAATTACAGAGAAAATTATGACCCAGTGCTCGTGTCCAAAACATATAAATGTTGCCTTTAAAGAAGGGATGTAGATGGGAGAGGAGTGCTAACTGAAAGTATAGGTGGTGAGCTGTGGGGATAGACTGAAAAATATATTTTTCTTTCAAGTTTTTACACTGAAGTGTATCAACATGACTTTTCATTTTCTAATCATTGCCTCATATTCCCTGGCTGCATATATTTATTTTCTATGTGAAATATATTGCAGAAATTCTCACTGGTTTAGAACTTTGTTTGCCAAATTAAATTTGTTCCCTAAGAAGATAGGTGTTAGGTGAGTTTCAGTACTCTTGAGAAACAAGTAAATCTCAGTTTATGCATATTTTAAGCAAGGGGATGACCAGTGGCAATTCACAAAGAGAACCAGAAGGGATCTTTAATCTAACCTCCTTTACAAGTGAGAAAATAGAGGTTTACATATTCATTTCCAAATTATTTAGCTTGAAAATTTACAAAATTGGAACTTAAGCTACTCTACTCCTATTTAGTTTCATCACTAGGAAGTCTATATATGGTTATGTGGATTTTTTTGTTAATGTTTAACAATAAAATAAGCAATCAGATTAATATTGATAAATTATCCTAAAGCTGGTATAATTGTTTTTTTTTTTCAAGTCTTAAATTAAAGCACACACTTGACTTTTACAACCATTATTAAATGTCTATAGATTATAGAAATCTCAGTTCTCATTCAGCCTAGATTACCCAATGTATTGTGAGACTCTAAGATAGTTCATGGTGAAATTTTGTGTTCCAGGAGAATTTAAGTATCAGCTGAGACATAGTAAATGTAAACATTCTTTAAAAAACAAATAACAGTAAGCAACTCAAGTATCTGTCAAGGGATGAATAGATATGATATGACATATACATGCAATGGAAAATTACTCAGCCTTTAAAAGAAAGGAAATTCTGATACTGTGAATGAACCAACAATGCATAAACCTTGAAGACATTATGCTAAGTACAAAACGAGCAAGTCACAAAAAGACAAATACAGTATGATATCACTTATATAAAGTACTTAGAGCAGTCAAATTCATGGAGATAGTAGCGGGAGGGAGGAAGAAATGGATAGACTTAGTTTTGCAAGATGAAAAGAGTTCTAGAGAATGTTTGTACAGCAATGTGATTGTATTAATACCACTGAACTGTACACATAAAAATAAGTTAAGAATGCAAATTTTATATTATGTGCACTTTACCACAATTAAAAAATTTAAAAAGCAAATAAATGTAAAAAGAGAAACAAATTAAAAAAAATAAACAAAATGACTCCAAAAGAAAAAATTAAGCCTCGTTATGAGAACAAATGTAAAGATGAGTTTCTTGATTTTGCTTGATTTGGTTTTCAAAGGAAAAAATAGTGAGCAATGCAGCCATTTGAAAAGAAAGAACAGAAATTAGAGCTAATGGCACAGTGATATTTATGTTTATTTTTTAAGGAAAGAATAGCAATATGAATGTGTGAAAAGTCAGTACAACACACAGATTTAGCCCAAAGTCTGACAAAACTGTCTGTATTTGAATCCTAACTCAACTATTTAATGATGTGTGCTTTGGACATGTTAGCTGATCTCTTGCTGCTTATACTTCTCACACTAACATGAAGATAATCATACTACTTATCCCAGAGAGTTGCTGTGAGGACTTAAAAAATTAAAATATGTACTGCAATAGAAGCATTTAAAACCTGACATTTGATAGACACCATACAGTATTATTAAATTTAAAAATCTAAAATAAATAAAAATGAAAAAAATAAATTACCCATTAATTTCTTTATAGAATCTAATCTATGCTGTGAATTATTCATAGAAACAACTATAAAGATATTTTTGTTTAATTGAAAAATATTTTACATTTTTCCAAGACAATTTTACTCTACGTTGTCATCTAAAATATAACCTTGACAGAGAATTAGAATATTTTTGCATTTTCTTTTTTTTTTATGACAATACTGAACAATGTTTAACATTAAAAGAAAAACAAGGACAAAATTGGGAGTTCATATTTATTGTTAGGGATACTGGGCTGAGAAAGAACAATTATATTTTTATTGTTAGGTACTGAATGCTGGAATCAGGGTGATGATTGAATGATTTATTACTTATTTGTCCTCACACATTTTTAAGCTTTAGAATCAAATATCAACAATGGTTTAGAATGGATACTGATGATACCTTGTACATAATAATCCATTAAAATGATTCAAGTGATATGAATAGGAATATTTAAGATGAATTCACTGTTAGAGTTTGGCAATGTACTTTGAACAATGTTTTACAGATTTGTCTTCAGCAATACATAAAAAATTAGGACACAATTATTAGTTAAATTTAATTTCGATCACTTGTACAATCAATATTAGTACAAATAAGAAATATAACGGCAAGAAAGAAAAAAAAATCCCTAAGACTGAATGTGAAAGAAACATCACTCACATAAGATGACATAAATCCTGGGAGGGTCATAGTAAAATCTGTGAGATAAAGTCCAATCCAAACAAATAAATAAATAGATAACAAGAAAAAAAACTTTAAGTAGAGTTTATCATTAAAATTTTATAATCAAGCATATGTTGAGACTATTATTACTTCCATAATTAATTTAAAAATGTTAATCGACCACTATTCCAAAATACAATTTTACACATTGGACTTGCACCCCTAACTAAGTAAGATCCGAAAATACTGCAGATCATTGAATTCATTATCTATGATCTCTAATTATTAACCTAAACGAAACAAACAAACAAAAACTAGTAAAAACAACAATCCAGCTTAAATGATCTTAGTTCAAAATTGTTTTTGCAATATAAAATCCCTTAGAAAATTTATTATTAGACTCCAATTATCAAAGACCCTATGAAACTCTGATATCTCTTTGAGCAAACATGTTTATCACCTGTACACAGAAAGAAAGAAAAGGAAGGAGAGAATATGTATGTTTAAGAAACCATTAAACTCCAAGATGCAAATAGAAAGCTTTCAGATAGTTATTCAATGGGTGCTTAATGAAATGTAATGACTGACTGAAATTGCAAATGGAACATCATTGTGTTAACACTATTTACACTTTTATCTTAATATTTAAAGAGTAGAGGTAGCTTTGAAATCTACTCTAGTTCTAACTATTCCTTCAACAGGGACATTTTATCTTTTTCTTTTTTGACAGATTTAGAAATTAATTATAATTACTAATTAAATAACTATAAGGCATACATTAATTAATTATAGTTACTAATTAAGTAACTATAATACATGACATGTTCCTTATACAGTTGAATCGGTCCGGGTAACTAACCAAAATAGCTAAACTCCTAAGAGGTGGAGGTATATATACAGTCCATCAGTAAAAATATATTTGAAAAGCATGATTAAGAAAGTTTATTCAAAATATTTTTTGCATTTATATATGATAAGAACTTATTTACTCATAGAATTTCTTTAGGTTCCAGAAAATATAATGATAAGGACAAAATAAGATAAGTAATACATAAATATTTTAAAATCTTATTTTTAACCAATGCACTAAGAATTCTTGATGACATTTAGTCATCTAAATATGCCTAACTAGGTTCTATTTATGCCAAATGTTAAAAATCTTGTAACTAGAACTCCCTTTAATTTCTATGTTTTCAAGCTTTAGTGACCACAAAATTTATTATTAAAAATGAAGTGTTCATGGAATTTATGTATTTATAAAACCATTTTTTTCATTATTCACAATAGAACCAACCAAATACTGGCTGTGTATAGTTATGGTAAATTAACTGCTATATAACAGATAGTTCCCCAAACATAAAATGATCCCATATAGTACAGGATAGAATAGGATAGGATAAGTTAGGATAGAACAGAATGAAATAGAACAGGACTTCTGTAAAATTAGAAGTAAATTTCTTATTCACATACCAATAGTAGATACATGGACATATCAGTGGAATCATCTATCTTCTCTTAATCATTAAGCGTATGGGTTAAAAAACATTCCGTTATCTTCTATATGTATTTTTATGAAGTCATCCTAGGGATTATCCATTCCAGCAATACATAAAAAATTAGGACACAATTATCCATTCCAGCTTGCCATGAAAAAACTGGTAATTATACATGAGACTTTTAAGGACTACACTCAATATCACTTATTACTTCTGATTACCTTCTATTGATTTCAAACTCAGTTGCATGACAACATCTAACTTCAAGGCAGACTTGAAAATAAGTGGAGCTGGGTCCCTAGGTGGATGAGGTACCAAAATTTGGTGAGCTGTTAACACACCCAATACACTATGTAACACTATCTCAGTGAGTCCATGAACCTTTTAGAATTTTAGAATCTTCTTAAATTATAGTCAACTTAATTGAGAGAACAATGGCTTAAATTACTCTTTATTCATTAATAGATATAAAATTGTTTGTTATTAGAAGCCAAATGGAATGAATTTGAGAGGCACATAAAGTGACTGGTTTTTATAATAACACACAGCAAGAAACAATTTCCTGTAAGAACGTGAAATGAAATGAAAAATGAACAGTGTGCCTTCTGCTGAGCCAGAAGGGAACCAGTCACAGTGTGAAACCATCTTATAAACTAAGAATGTCTTCACATAACTCAAGGGTTAGTTTAAAAGGAAAACAGCTTGGAATTACCAAACTCTAGTCTTGGACAAACAGGTAGTGTTCCAGGTGTGGCTGACTTATTCAGGGTGGATGAGTTGTGAACATGCGGAATAGCTTTGGCAAAGCTTCCTGATCTGACATCATCTACTATTGAGAGTAGTTTCATATTGAGATGTATAATGCCATTCAGATGAGATGTGGAGCTCTCACACTATCAAGTGGTATCTAAAGGGAGATTTTGACTTGTTCCAAAGCTTTATAATATAAAGAACGCTAAATAATGAGGATGATACAATATCTCTCTCTCTCAACTCCAATATAAACTGCTCATTGCTGCAACCAATCCAGAAACACAACTTCAACCTTGTCAAATTCTCTTGCTAAAAGATTTCAGTGGTTCCTCATTTATACAAAATTCATTGTCAGTGTACTTAAGGTTCTTTATAATGTAAACTAATGTATTTAATATACTTATATCCCCCATTTCACCCATTAAAAGCCTCATTTAACTAATCACTTACCATCCTTCAAATATGATTAGTACCTTCTCTTTGCCCATATTTTTTAGATACCATATACATTTGCCCTATTTTTCTTTGCCTGTGAAACTCCTTAATCATCTTAAAGATGGATTGGGTCTGAATTTCTCCATGAGAAATTGAATCCAGAGTGAGTTTTATCTTATTTTTTAAAATCCTGGAGCCTGTAGCATTCATTTTTCACCTGACTTATTAATTCCTTGAACTGTTAGCAGTATGTTTGATTTTTCCATGACCCTTCATCATTTCAGCAACTTGAAAATAATCTAAAAAAAAAAAAGGGTTTTGTTTTTTTTTTTGCCTTTATTTTTGGCCTGCACGTAGTACAAGGTGTTTCTCTCCTTGGATGTTTTATTAAGCATGTGCTGATTGGTTTACAGATACGTCTAAACCCACAGAAATAATTCTGAGCAATGTAGAAGTGCTTTATTTGGGAAAAGGCAAAGAAACATGAGTATGAACCAACTCTTTCCATAGAGACCAATGATGTTGAAAGAATGGTAACCATGCTGGATAACCATCGAACAGATGAACTCAACACACACTTAGGGCAATGCAAGAGTAACCATTACAAAAAGGAGACACTTTTTGAAGGAACATCTATACCCAAAACAAAAAGCACATAGAAATATCCATCATGAAAAAAAAATTCTGAACATGGATGGCTTCCTTTTTCTTATTTTCTACTTTTAACATTTATGTTACTTCAGATTACCATGAGAGCAAAGAAGATGAGTGAGTAATGATCATCACTCTGAGCATTTTAAAATTTATAATTCAACCCTGAATCATAGACAAGAGAGAGTAGACTTTTTATGGCCATTTCCTACATTCATGGTCATTTTTTTTTTTTATTACCTGAGCACTGTAAAGGTAGTATATGCATTCCTTCTCAGCAAATTTCCAAGTAGAGAGAATGGTGATACTTATAAGTTGAGAACTAGCTGATTGGCTGTGGTTTCTCAGTATTATAGTTTGGCAGGAATATATTGTATCTGAAAAGTTACTTGACCTGTTCAGTAGCTCTGATAGAAAGAATAAAGAAAGGAAGTAAAAGAAAAAAGAAAAGAAAAGAAAAAAAGACAGGTAGGAATGAAGAAAGGAGAGAAAAGAGAAAACAAAATAAATCTTAAAACAGATGTATTTTGCCTCTATTTCAATATGGAACAAATAAATCTTGTTAAAATCTATATTCAAGATTTATTGCTACATTTATAGAAGTTGGGAGCTATAGTATAAGAGGATATTATAACAATGGAAAGAGGCTAAGAATAAAGTTTAAAATTAATGTTATTGTTAATATTTCCTATGTGCATTTTGAACGTTTATTGTTAAATGGTGAAGTTTGAAAAAAATGTTTAAAAATTCCTGTAAATGACAGAGATAGAAACTCCGTTCAGGTTTTTCCATCATTATGTTTGTCAAGTTTGGAGATCAAGCACAGTGGGCATCTTCATTCCCTGGGTAGAGGATTCAGTGGTAAGTAGAATAGAACTGCAGATTTTCTTTAGATTCCCAAAATAGTCAATCAGGTAATTTCTCAAAATTGTAAAACCGATTTATGCTCTTCTTAATAAGAATTCTAAGAGGTAGCTATAAATGTTCAATTTGTAGGGAGAAAGTATATATTAGGGTTTCAAGACCAATGTGCCAAAACCTAGGTAGAATTTCTCAGATGGGAAAACGAATGTTACAGGAGTAACTATGAAGATCTCAATGGCCACACAGGATTACTGCCTTGCATCCCTTTATCCCCAAATCACCATATGTTTAGAGACTAGAGAGTCCTCTGCATTTACCTTTACTTCAGTACACATTTTGGCATGTTGTATATTTGGGAAAGATAACGATGTTTGCATATTATCCCCAAATGTGATATGCTTACTTATATTATCATAGGTAAATCATTAAAAATAATCAGTATGATACAAATATATATATATATTTGTGTGAGAGAGAGAGAGAGAGAGAGAGAGAGAGACTGGTCTCCACCTTCTACCCTGGACTGGGTTTCTCTTTGATCTGTTATTCCTGGATTCTAAGAGAGCTAATCTGGTGTTCCAGGGATGCCTGAGGCAACCCTTATTCATAACATCAGCAATTAATTTTAATCTTCAATACATACAAGGCATATTTTCAGCTTGGGTGGTACTGGTATTTGGGTATTTATGCTTTTTCACAATCTGCCAAAGCTATAGAAAGCATATGTCTAAAGACAATGGAAAAATACATAGAACAAACTATGCGATTCACATTTTAATTTACCTAGTCTATTCTGGAACATATCTATAAGCCTAGGGGTCTGTGTGTATTGATATTTTTATGAAATGAAGCATTGATCTTTCATTATCTCCTTATCATGGATCATTTTATTCTTCCTAGGAGGAGGGCATGGCCCCTGCTTTACACATAAACTTAAGTGAAACACATCAAATGATCTGGGAGTAAGAAAGTTCTTGAAGTCTTCAAACTAATGGCATTTGTTTAATTGATGAGAAATTTGGCAACAATATTTTTAAGATTGAGTGATGCATAGTTCAGCCTTAAACAACAATAAATAAGCCCAACCAACAATAATTTGTTCACTAAGTTAGTTTAGATAATATTGAAAAAAATAAAAATACACATTTAGGAATAATTAGGTTATACATTTTCTTATATACTTACCTTCTAAGCTCTTAATAAAGTATATCATAAGTGTAAAATATAATTATAACTAAATGTATTTAAATCAAAGGTTATGCCCTTCTTCATTATTTAATTAAATTTTACAATGCAATATCTTTTTCTAAGAAAAACTCTAATGCAATAAAATTAATGTGAAAAATACAGTTTTTTAAAATGAGAACACTGTCTAGTTTTTTTTTTTGTTTGAACCAGAACTCTTTTTATTTAATTTTTCAATTGGAGTTGATATTAAATATTATATTATTTTCAAGTATACAACAAAGTGGTTAGATATGCATATAACTTAAGAAGTGATCCCGCATAAGTCTAGTACCCACCTGACACCAAGAACAGTTATTGCAAAATTACTGACTATATTCCCTTTACTGTACTTTACATTCTATAATTATTTTGTAACTGCCAATTTGTATCTCTTAATCCCTTCATTTTTTTTTTTACCCAACCCCCCAACCTCCTTCTCTCCTGGAAACCATAGTTTGTTTTCAGTATCTATGAGTCTCTTTCTATTTGATTGTTAGTTTATTTTGTTCTTTAGATTCCACATATGAGTGAGATTATATGGTAGTTATCTTTCTCTGTCTGACTTATGTCACTTAGCATAATACCCTCTAGATCCATTCACATCATTGTAAATGGTACGATTTCATTTTTATGGGTGAGTAATATTCCATTGTATATAATTAACAGCTCTTCTGTATTTAATCATCTATTGATGGGCACTTAGGTTGTTTCCATATCTTGGCTATTGTAAATAGCACTGTACAGGAGTAAATGTATCTTTATGAATTAGTGTTTTATTTTTCTTTGGGTAAATATCCAGAAGTGAAATTACTGCATCATAACGTAGTTCTGTTTTTAGTTTTTTGAGGACCCTCCATAGTGTTTTCCAAAGTGGCTGCGCCAAATTGCAATTCCACCAACAATGCGTGAGGGTTCCCTTTTCTCCACATTCTCGTCAACACTTGTTCTTTGATTTATTGATGATAGCCATTCTAACAGGTGTGAGGTGACATCCCACTGTGGTTTTAATTTGCATTTTTCTGATGGTAAATGACATTCACTATCTTTTTAACATCCATTGGCCATCTGTATGTCCTCTTCGGAGAAATGTCTTCAGGGCCACTGCCCATCTTTTAATTGGAGTGTTTGTCTTTTTGGTGTTAAGCTGTATGCATTTTTATATATTTTGGATTAGCCCTTATCAGATGTATCATTGGTGGATATCTTCTCCCATTTAGGAGGTTATCTTTTCATTTGTTGTGGCTTCCTTTGCTGTGCAAAATTTTTTAGTTTGATGTAGTCTCATTTTTCTATGTTTTCTTTTATTTCACTTGCCTGAGAGGACGGATACAAAAAATACTACAAAAAGTGGTGTCAGAGAGTTTATTCTATGTTTTCTTCTAGGAATTTTATGGTTTGGGGTTTTACATTTAAGTCTTTAATCCATTTTGAGTTTATTTTTATATATGGTGTAAGAAAGTGGCCACTTTTAATTTTTTTCACATGTATCTATCCAATTTTCCCAACACAATTTGTTGAAAAGACTGTCTTTACCCCATTGTATTTTTGCCATAGATTAATTGACCATGTAGGTGTGAGTTTCTTTCTATTCTGTTCTATTGATCTTTTTGTCTGTTTTTATGCCAGTATACTGCTGTTTTGATTACTATAGCATTGTAATATAGTTTGACATCAGGTAGCATGATACCTCCAACTTTGTTCTTCTTTCTCAAGATTACTGTGGCTATTTGGAGTCTTTTGTGGTTCCCTGCACCTTTTTTTTTTTTTTTTTTTTTTTTTTTTTTAAGCAAAGCAACCTTTGGTTGACCTCACAGATTGCAAGGACTTTGTCAGATTACAATCTCTTATTTTTTTATTATTATTATTTTTTACACCTACAGCACCTGGTCTTCTTAGGTGGTCTCCCATTGAAGTTCTAACCAGGCCTGATCCTGCTTAGCTTCCGAGGTCAGACGGGATCAGGCTTCTTCAGCGTGGCATGGCCATAGACTTATGGTTCCATGTACATTTTAGAATTATTTGTTTCATAAAAAATGCCATTGGTATTTTGACAGGGATTGTATTGTGTTTATAGATTGCTTTGTTTAGCATGGATATTTTAACAACATTAATTCTCTCCATCCCTGAGCACAGTGTATGCTTCCATTTATTTGTATCTTCAATTTCTTTCTTCCGTGTCTTATAATTTTCTGAATATAGGTCTTTTACTTCCTTAGTTAAATTTATTTCTAGGTATTTAATTAATTTATTTATTTTGATGCAGTTTGAACCAAGATACTAGAAGTATAGATACCCTGAGGTTATTTCTGGCGATATCAATCATTGATTCAATGTGTAATATTAATTCTCTTACTTGCAGTAAAATGTTAGTCTTGAAGTACTTAATGTAGTATAGGTAAACTTCAGGCACTCACAGTAATTTATTAGGAATAGGTTATCTACAATGAGACTTTTAATAAAAATTACATCAGATTTGACAGGATATCTAAAGACAGAACATTTATTTTCCTTATCTATAAATAACATTTTTTGTGACAGATATCAAACATTGATCTAATCATAATCATTAGCATTGTCTCATTAAAGCAATATTTTAAATAAATTACATTTTAGGAATTACATAAATTAACTGAAAATGATAGTATTCCCTATTAACAGTGCTTTGTAGTATGCCTATCTAGCATGTTTAATGTTAGAAAAATATTTTAAGGCCCTGTATTAGGATAGAAATATAGGACAATAAATAATTGTATCAAATGAAAAGTTATTTCGTCATAAAATATTTTACCGATTTTCAGCTGGGCCTTAATAGTGCTTGGCAAACATTCTGTGTGTCTCTAATCTCCTCAAGTGTTCCATTTTCATTGTTCAAAACAATTTACAAACCTGCTCCTGTTTGAAGTTAAAAATAGTAAAGGTACTCTAAATTTAGGAATACTGAAGATAATAAAGTGTATTAATTTGAGGTGAGGGAAAAAATAACTAAAAACAGCTCAATTGTTTTTATGTCTCAAGAATAATGCATATTCATTATGGCCAAGGAAAATTCTATTGTTTTTTATGTTTATTTGAACAAACTATACAAAAAGTATGTCTATAGTCCAGGCAATGGGTCAGAGAAATAGTACGTATAAATATTTGAAATAGTAAAATGCATCATAAAATAACTTAAAATATACTAACGGTTCTTAATTTTAATATATTCTGCTTTTGAGTAACATACCCTAGTGTTACACATTTATATCATTATAATAACTTTGATATGAAAAATTATGTATCAGTTTAGATGTGGATATTTTTATTATCACGTGTTTGTGCAGCCTGCCAATGACTGAAACAGGTTTGTCAGTTACATATCTATCACTGGGTTTGTAGAAATATTAAAATATTGTATTATAATTTTATAATTATGTAGAAATTAATAAAAATATTGCTGCTGGGAGAAAGCAAAAGTGTCACAAACTTCATAAAATTGAGAAGAGTTATAAGTCAGCAGGTATGCTGAGGACAGAGAATCTTTAGCCTTAATGAGTGGCTTTTTGGACACAAGCCAGTTGAGTCTACATTCAATCAGGAGAGAAAAGAACAAAATTAAAACTATTGATGAAAGCTAAGCAATAAACTATCTAAGCTATGTCTGAAGAAAGTGGGTACTTAAGGGTTTGAAATTATGTAGCTCTTCAGAAATTAAGCCCTGACTTCCACATATTTTAATTTAGTTTATAATTCTCAGATGCATATTTTAAGTTAGAGTTTGATTGAAAGATAGCATCAGGAAAAGTTTGCAAATCATAAATGCATACACGGATAGATTATAATTAACACATCTGTGTAAGCTTTACCCTAGACAAGAAATAAAACATGACCAACACCTCAATCTCCTTTGCTTCGCTTCACTACCCCCTCCCCCAAAGTATATACTAGTATAGATTAGTTTTGCCCATTTGAATTTTACATATGTGGCATGACACAGTACATATTTTTCTCTTTCCTTCCTTCCTTCCTTCCTATTTTCCTCTTTTTTTTCTTTTTTAGTTGACTTCTTTCACCCAATATCATGTTTGTGAGATTTATTCATGTCATTGCATGTTGTATTAGTTTATACATTCTTCTAGCCATACAGTATCATGTTATATGAATATACTACAATTTATTTTTCTATTATAATCAAGAAACATTTCATTGTTTCTGATTTGGGCAATTTCTTATTCTGCTAACTAAAAACCATGTTGTGCACACCTAATGGGCTCACATGTACAAATTTATGTTGGACATATAACCGTAGGTAGAATTCCAGATTCTATATATGCATATTTTGAAAGTTACTTGACAATAACCAATGTTTTCTAAAGTAGATTTATAATTCTATGCACTTATCCTTGCTTCATATTTTACCAACACTTAGTATGGATGCTTTTTAATTTTAATCATTTAGGTGGACATGTGGAAGTATCTTGGTTTTAATGTGCATTTCTGTAATTGCTAATGATCTGAAACATTTTTTCATATGTATATTGCTCTTTTGGAAAACTTTATTGGAAAAAAGACTTTTCAGATCTATTCATATATTTCTATCAGTATTCTTTCCCTTACTGAATTGTTGAAGTTACTTTTGTTTCTGAATACAGCCTTCTGTAAGTTATATGTGTTGGAATATCTTTTCTAAGTCTGTAGCTGGTCATCCCACTCTCAGTGCTCATTGGTCTCAGGCTTGTAAACAACAACACTATATTTAAATTATACTATTGGTTGCTTTTCTCAGGTTTGTTTTTTTTTCCAATAGAATGGGTGCTTTTGATATTTAGAAGTTATTAAGTATAATGAAGTTCAAATTAAAATCTTTTCTTTGTGTATTTGGAATAAAAACTTTTTTTACCTCAAAGTCATGAAAATATTTTTCTGTATTTTTTTTTCTATGTCTGTGGAAAATACCATCGGAACTTTGATAAAGATTACATTGAATCTGTAGATCACTTTTTGGTTACTATGAACATGAAATATTTCATCCTATATGATTTCAATCTACAATTGAATTATTTCCTGTTTTTTTTCAATAGGTGTAGCTTTGACATAGAACCTTTTATTGTAATAGTTTTCCTATTTCCACTGCTCTGCCATTTCAATTTTATCATGTACCAAATGTCTATTTATATATAAGTTTATTTCTAAATTCATTATTTTAATCCATTAGTCTACTTGTCTTTCCAGACTATGTTAATGTGGTAGCTTTATAAAAAGTCTTGCTGTTGAGTAGGGTAAGTTCTTTCTTTCTTTTCTTAAAATTACCTTGTCTAGTCTTGATTTTCTAAAAACTTTAGAATTATTCTGTCTTATTTCCACAAGATATCTTTTGGTTTTTGACTAAAATTTTACTAAATCCATAAAATGTGCCTGGGAGAATTGAAACCTGGCCTGCAAGATTCTTACTGGCAATGACGTTATTTATGTGAAGGGGAATCTTGCCAGATCGAGCATCTCATTAATTGCTGTGCTACATTGTTATACAGGTAAGGTTAGCATACCATTCAGAAAGATATATCACTGATTTATGTACTTATATGTTGAGTATTTACAGATATATAAAATACTCCATGCTCTTGAGTCATATTCAGTTATCGAGGCCACATTATCGTTTGGTGGCGGTGGAAGTAATGTGAGCAAGTGGGCCAAGTGTCTCTACAGATTATTCAGTGTCTCAAAATCCAATTTCATCACATATATATTGACTAGAATTTGGAATCTATAAAAGCATTAAGACTTGATTGAAATAAATATTGGAGATATGATGACTATATTAATTGGAGTAGTTTTTCAGATAACATTTAAAAAAAAAGTTATCAGAAAATTAATTCTGTAATGAGGATTGGAGTAAGATGAAGATAACTATGTGTCTTAGATTTAAAATTTAAAAAAAAAAGGAAATGCTACAGTCTTCTAATAGTTAACATTAGTTATCAAAAAATTCTAAAATTAAAGCTAAAATATGGAAAGTCGTCTTAAGGAAAAAGAATGGCTCCTAGTTTAGGACAACATCACTTTTCTCTGTTCCCTGAATATGGGATGAAAAACCACAGCTGCTTCCTTTAAGTAAGGGAAACATGTCCCCCAAACACAAGGTGCTGGCACTGCTTTCAGCATGTGGTTATACCTGTAACCAACTAATATATGTTGATGGCTTTATGTAGAGATGATGATGCCATTTGTAGTAAACATCATTCAGAATAATTGAGACCTGTGAATATATTGGATATGCCTGTTGTGTACAAGGTGTCACGGTGACAAATTTTGGGGAAAACTACTTATAATCTGCTAAACTCCTCAGACCTGACATCACTGTGGTCTTTGGCTGTAACAAATAAGTAAATTCCTTCAATCATTCTTTGCTTATTTTTTGTGTTTATTCTTTTTGACTCAAATATCAATTACCATCCTCTCCCAAAACTTTCTGCTGATCACTCTGGAATCCTCTGTCTCTTTACTGAATATTTCCTCTATTTTTTGCACTGGGGGCAAAATGTATGTTACTAATTTTGCCACTCCTTACATAACTCATTATTAGGATTTGCATATGTGTCTTTCATGCTCCTTCAAGCTACTTCTAGACCACAATTTTTCCACATCCCTTAAAATACCTTTTTGAGCATATTCCTTGTCATTTGTTTTCATTCAAGGAAGAACATCTGTCTTGTATCATATTCTTTCTCTGTGTTCCATGTTTTGCTAGTAGCTGGTAGTCATAAGCTACATGGAGAACTCATCTAATATTACTCTCCCAGTTCTTTTGCTTCCTAAAATATTGTAATCTTGGAACATATTTTCTTTCTGCCATTGATTTAACTGCTATATTTTCTCCCAAATATCAACTATTTTCTGTCTTCAATTATTTATTATAGTTTTTACTGTTAAATTTCTTAACCAGTTTCTTCAAACTTTTTTTTTTACCTAATTATTCTGTAAATTGTACTAAAATATCTTAATACATGGACAAATCCCTTCTCTTACTACTTTCATCCACCCTGCTTTGGCTATACTGTAGAGTGATGCTGGAGAAAATGTTACAGTGATACTAATTGGTTCCATGATAAATTATAAAATCTAGCATCAAACATCTCCACTTTAAGTTGACAAATTTTCATATTTCTCTAATTATATTTTTTCTTTATACACAATAGCTGAGACCAACCTTTTTCATACTCTTTTCCATACCATAACCAGACTCCTCACTTTTAGCAGATATCCTTGCCATATAAAAGCCATCAAACATGGGCTTCTGAAGTTCTGTTTATCATTAGGGTGTAATAAGCTGCAAAAGAATATATCTCCCACTCTCAAATTAGAGAAAGCTAGATAATCTGTAAAGTTAGAATTTACTGTTGAGCACAACACGGAGCAAATTTCACAAGACAACCAGCTAAACTGAATTTCAAAGAATGGCAAGTTCATTCAGGAAGAGTTTTAGAAACAATCAATTGTTTCACATCATATTTAACAGACGATGGGAGGAAGAAGCAACCACCATAAGAGCAGATAAGAAAAAAGCTTAAATTCTCATAAATTCTTAAAGAATGGAGCAGAATACATATTTGAAGAGAACAAAGACTTCTTGTCAGAAACTATACATGCTAGAAGACTGCTATGATATTTGTAAAGTACTGAGAGAAAAATAAATAAAACTCAGATTTCTTTAACCAGTGAAAAGGTCTTTTGAAAATGACAGAGAGATGAGACTTTTTTAGACAAACAAAAGCTAATTCATTATCAGCAGACCTGAACTCTAAGAACCATTAAAAAAAAATACTTCAGACAGAGGGGTATAATATAAAATGAAAATTCAGACTAACACAAAGAAAAAGCATCAAAAGAAATAGGAAAATTGAGGGTGAATATAAAAAGATAATTGACTACTTACAGTAGAAATAAAAACAAAGTTTTGGAACATATGTAAAATAAAATGCATGAGAAAAAGAGCACAAAGAACAGCATAATGGAAATTGAAATGCACTGCTGTAAGATCCTTATTCTACATATAAAATGGTATAATATTTGAGGTGAACTGAAGAGTAAGTCAAAATGCGTATTGTCAACAATTGCATTAAGTATAAATAGTCTAAATATACAATTGAACATCAGTAATTGTCAAGCTGGATAAAAATACAAGACCTAAGTATATTTTGTCTGTGAAAAACTGATTTTAATATGAAGATGTATGGATGAAAACTAAAGAATGAAAAAGAATAAACAATGCAAACTTTAATCAAAACATGATGGATATATTTATAAAAAATAAAGTCGATCTTAGAACAAATATACTTTTCAAGAATCAAAATGGGCATTTTATAACTAGAAAGGGACCAATTCACTGAGATTTAATAATCTTAAATATTTATGTACCTAATAACAAGGTTTCAATAATACAACTTTGAAAAACCTGAAATAACTGAAAGAATAAATAAACAAATCCACAAGTATAGCTGGGGACTTCAACATTTCTCTCTTGGTTATTGATAAAACAAATAGGAAAAAAATCAATCAATAAGGAAGATTAAAAACAACTTTATAACCAACTCAACCAAGAGCAGAATGCATATTCTTTTTAAGCACACATAAAATATTCCCTCAAATAAACCACATATTGGTCCATAAACCAAATTTTAATAAAATTTAAAAAGTTAAATATTATACAAGTATGATCTCAGATCAAATGGAACTAAGTTAGAAGTCAGTAACAAAGAGATATTTGAAACATAACAAATATCTGGAATTAGTTCACTTCTAAATAATCCACTGGTAAAAAAAATCAGAAAGAAAATTAGAAAATACTTAAAATAGAACTTATATCAAATTTGTGAGACTCAGCCAAAGTACTTAAAATTAAGATCTATTAATTTTTAGTGTAGATGTCCCAGGAGGCACCTGGTTTCTTACTACCCTGAGTACTTTTATCTATTTATTTTAGTTTTTTAAATTATTGAGGTATAGCTGACAAATAGCATTGTAAGTTATTTGAAGTGCACAATGTGATGATTTGAAATATGTATCCATTGTTAAAGTGTTCCCCATACTGATTAATTAATACATCCATCCTACAGATTTACCTATTTTTTGGAGGGGGAATGGGGATGGGAATATTTAATTTTTACTCTCCTAGTAAATTTTAACTGTACAATACAGTTATCAACTATAGTCATCATGTTAAATATTAAATCCTCAGAACTTATTCATCTATAACTGAAAGTCTATAAGTTTTTATCCTTTCACCAGCCTCTCCATATTTCCCTCACCCCCAGGATCTGGTGACCACTTTTCTAAACATTCTGTTTCTATGAGTTCAACATTTTTTTCTTTTTTATACTTAAGATTCCACATATAAGTGATACCTTGTGTTATTTGTCTTTCTCTGGCTTGTTTCACTTAGCATAATGCTCTCAAAATCCATCCATATTTTGCAAATGACAGAATTTCCTTATTTTTTAGTTGGAATTATATATATATATATATAGATAGATAGATATATAGTGATATATATCTATATAGATATATATATATATATACACATATATATGTATATGGCATTAGTAATAATGATGTTTGTTGGTAATAAAGGAGCCTTAAAAACTTAACTTCCATCAGTGTGGAGAGGGAAAATTATTCCATTCTACTTCAGAAAATGTATATCAAACAGAGTTTAACATCTAAGATTAATAGTTCCATTTCTGAAGGTATGGCAGTTGCACTTGCTGCCATTTACTTTCTGTGTCTATATTCCCCAAGTCCCCTATCTCCAAGTGGCAGGCATTAGCTATATGATCACTTCCTCATCTTAAAGTGAAACAAATTGTTATCTTAAATGGCAGAGCTAAGAAACCTGTTCTAGAAATATTTTGAAGTAAGAACATCCTTCTAAGCAGGGTTTCTTTTAGCCTTTGGAAGACACTTCCAGTACTGATTTATATAGCTATAGATTATCACTAATTTAATTATGCTTCTGGAATGGATTGTGTTTTAATTTTAGAATTCTTTGGGCTTGGTTACAATTTTATGACTACCTTAAGCCTTTCTCAAGGGCATAATTTTTACCAAGCAATCAAGTGCAAACGTTAGGTAAGGCCAGAGGTCATTCATCCTCTTCCCTCCTTTCTGCAAACAGTACTTTTATAGAGCTTTCCAAAACTGGAGGGAGTACATGAAACCATTTCCTTTTACTACTGGGACTGCTTTTCCTATTAGACTGTCATTAATTATGCCAATTACATTTGAATGGTACTAGAAAGTTTAAAGGGTAAAATATGAGTCAGTATATGATTTTAGTACTTGATTTTGTCTAGAATTTTATATCCCTTTAGGGTTATTTCTGCTCAAAAATAAAGTATCTGTACAATTATCTATCTTATTATTTTTATTTCTAACTACACATAGTGAATACCTTAAAAGTGGAACCCATGCAGAGAGCTTTATAGTCTTTTATATTCAAAACATGAATATGCTTTGTAATAAGAAAAACCATATGTAAAATAGAGACTTTCCCATGTAAATGTTGAGCTTGATAAGGAATAAAATGGACAACCAGGCACCCACCGACCTAGTTAAAAAAATAGAACGTTACGATAACTTGAAGCTCCCTTTGTGCCTCTGCCAGGTCATAGCTCTCTGCAGTGACCTAAAGGTAATCCTTGTCCACACTACGAATTGTGTATCATGTTCTTTATAATTTATACATTTTATGTATATTTTAATAAACTATTGATTAATTTTACATATGTTTGAATTTATAACTATAGAATAACTGCGTATTTTTTATAAAATGGTCAAAATGGTCAACGATTTATCCATTTTGATTCATGTGTCATGCTATCGATCAGTGTACATATCATTTATCCTTACTATTGTACAGAATAAGATTATATGATTATTAAATAATTGATTTACTCTGTCAATAAACATTCATTCAGGTCATTTAAAATTTGTTACCCTTACAAGTGGTAGGACAGAGCTACCTGACAGCACCTGAGGCTGTAAGTTCAGGAAGGGATCCAGGGAGAAAAGCACTCTGATTCTACCTCCCTCACACCTTCTGATCTGCTGGTTTCCCATTGAACAAACCCAACCAAAAGCCAGATGGCAAGGGACACCCTCAGTGTAGAACATTAAAGTAACCCTTTCGGCGTTCAGAGAAAGATGATGGAGAAAAGTGGAGAGCTGGTACAGGGCGGTGAATGAAAAACACAGTAATAGCAACTTACACTCTTGCTGGTTCTTATGCTTCCCAGCACTTTTGTTATCCAACAGTTATGCATAATATCTATTGCACAAATATCCTTTCCATTTATTTAGATGTTTAAAAGTCTTTCAATAAATCCTTATGATTTTCTCCAAAAAGATCTGGTTCATCTTTTGTTAATTTAATCCTGGGATAGCAAGTGAATTAAAAACTCAAATTATCACTATAAAATGGTTGTTTTAGCTTTTAATTGTTATAATTTTAATAAGATTTTACATGTTTTCTGTTTATTAATTAGACATTTTTTATCTTCTAAAATTCTTCTTGTTTTAAAATTTTTCTATCATTCATTTTTTGGTATTTAATATGTTCATGAAATTATTAGATACTAATCCTTTTACTATGTATTTGCAAATACTTTGAGTTTGTGAAGCTTATAAACAGAAATTTTATAGTAATTAACTTTTGTTTGCATTTATTTTTCAGTGTATATGTGTTTTAAAAAATCTTTTTTCTTCGAGTCATAAATGTATTCACTAATATTCTTTTCTAAACTATCACAATTTAAGGTTTTATCCATCTGGAATTTATTTTTGTGTATGATATGAGGTAGAGAACTGATGTTTTTTCCCATGTTATTAACTATTTTATTGAGATACATTTTAAAACTTTTGATCTATTTGAGAAATACTAAAAATTTCAAATATTAACTTTTCAAAAATGCGTTGGGCAGTTTCAGGGTTCTATAGCACATTATTCCTCTGATTTACTTTATAATCTTAAACCAATAGAACATTATCTCAATATAGATTTAAAAAAACTTTGATAAAGCAGCCCATCTCCTTTAATATTTTCCAAAATATTATCTAGACCGATCAAATAGATCTTTCTATGATGATAGAAATGTTTCATATCTGCAATGTGCATTATGGTGACCACTAGCCATATGTAGCTTGAGCACTTAAATGTTGCTAGTGACTGAGAAGCTGCACTTTTAATTTTACATAGCTATTAGCTACTTTATTAAACATGCCAGACCCACTTATTCCTAGCACATATGTCTTCTATATAAATTTCATAGTCTTGTAAATTTCCATGAAATGCTCTGTTGAAATGTTGCTTGAGACTGCATTAAAGCAAAAATTCAGAATAATTATAACTAAGATCTTTAATACGTGAAAACTTCCTATTTATGAATTTGGCACAACTCTAAATTTATTTAGATATTAAGAAGTCTTTCAATAAAGCCTAAGTTTCTCTATGAAGGTGTTGTCTATTTCTTGTTCATTTATTTCTAGGTCACTTATTTCTCGTTAATAGAAGTAACATCTGAGTTGCTTTTTTGATAATTTAGTACTGGTATATAAAAACTAATTTTGTGTCTTGCAAAACTGGGAAACTATTATTTCTGATAATTTTATATAGATTTTGGGAATCCTGTTTGAATAATTTGCAGATGTGTAAATAATATTTCTTCTTTCTAATCCTTTTTAATTTTTTATTTATTTCATAGTACAATTACTGGCTAAATGATTGAAGTGTTAAAAATGAAATATTCTTGAAATAATTCTGATTATAAAGATAATTGTTTCATTATTTTATTACTTCGTTTAGAGTTTTTATAAGTATCCTTTATAAAATTTATCTTCCTGGTTTGTTGTTAAGTCTTATTTATGAGTAAGGTAGGATTTTATTAAATATTTCTCTATGTCTATTGGAATAATCATATAATTTATCTCCATTAATGTAATGTGGTGAATTATATTAATAGTATTTTTCTGAACCTGTGTATTTCTAAATAAACAAAACTTATTTTGCTGGGTTAGACATTTTAATGTTTGTTTTGAATTTTTGCTTTTATGTTGAGGAACAATAGAAATCTATAATTTTCTTTCTTAGATTATAATATTCTGGGTTTGGTATCATAGTATTCTAGAGACATAAAATATTTTTTCTCTTACGCTATTGTCTGGAAAAGTTTATATAAGATTGCAACCACCTGGTCCATAAATGTTGGGCAGAACATCTGCCTTGGCCTTTAGCTTTGTTTTCTGGGAAGATATCTAACAAGTTACTAAAATTTCTAAAATTTATCCATTTCATATAATTTTTAATATTTATTGCCATTAAGTTGTCCAAATAATTCATCATTTTTTTCAAGTCCATCCTTGTGTCATGTGTAGTTATATCTCCCTTTTCATTCATGCACTTGTTTATTTGCTACTTTTCTTTCATTCTCTCTCTCTGGTTGGGCTACAGATGATTGCACTGTCATAATCAGATTCTGATTATATGGAGAGAGAGAGAAAGAGAGAGAGAGAGAGAGAGAGAGAGAGAGAGAGAGAGAGAGAGAGAGAGAGAGAGAGAGAGAGATGCATTCTAACTTTCTTCATTTGGAGTCTTTTACTTGAGAAAAAATTGTTCATATAAATCAGCTTCGTTTAGTATTTTTTTAAAGATTATTAAGAAAAAAATGAAAGTAACCATACCGGCTCTTAAGTAATTACTGATGTTTGAAATTCTTATTAGAAATTCCACATTGGATATAGGTTTCTGTGAAATATATAAGAGTTGAAGAAAGGGGAAAAACCTCCATCATTAGGGACAGTCTCCATGAAACAGATTTGACCTTATAAAATGATGTACAAGTCATTTTTAAAAATGATTAATTTATTTAGATAGCAAATAACAGGACGAAAAAATTGAAGAAAAAAACTAGTGAATTTAAAATTTTAAAAGGTGAGTCTTAGCACTCAGCGTAAAAATTTTAAAAAAAAAACTGACACACTTTTAAGTGGACTTTCCTTTGAAGCTATCAGTTTTCTTTTTACTTCTTTTTCTTTTTCTTTTTTAAATATATTATGATTTTCCAACCTGGAGTCAGCTTCGTGTTGACAACTGTTCTCCTTGTTCTTATAATAAAGACACTGCAAATAAAATATGTTTCTTTTTTCTCTTTTCTTCTTACATGGAAGTTATATTTTATATTACCATGAATTGTTGTTTTTTAAGAACACAATATTTAATATTTATTAGAGTTGTTACTTTGCATAGAATTGTACTATGCTTTTACTGTCACATTTCATTCTCTTTATTTGTAGGAAAAAAGTTTGCATGTTTATCAATAACTTCACCACTTATAAATTACTTCACATTCATTATAACATTTTTAAACTAGCCTACAAATTAAAAAAAATATTAGATTTCTAGAGCTTTGAACTAAAAAATTATTTAATTTTCCGATTGTACAGATAAGAAAAATTTCAAAAATTTTCTTATGGACAAAGAGCTAGTTTTGTGGACATATTAGCATCATTTTAGGTTTTAATGAGGGAAGATTAAAGAAATTAAGGAGTTACAAAAGCAAAGTTAGCATGGTGCAGAGCAGACAGGTGTTCAAAACCAAGCCTCTTATCTTAGATAGCCTATATTCTTAATCATATTATCACGTCATCCTGTATTTAATCTATTTTTTTAGTTGGTTTTAAATGTCTGACAAAAACTTCATGATTTATCTAAAGATTTATTTCCTAAATTTGATATATTTTTTAAATTCCATCTATTGAGTAGAAAATTAAATATCTCTTGCCATTTTTACAAACTACTTATTGATCTCAGTCTTGGTTTGATCATTTATAGGAAATGGGGTTAGAAAAATCCCAAATCTTGACCCTTAGCTTGAACTGACCTTTATAAACACAGGAAATTTCTTAGAAGATTTATTTCCAAATGAACCAAATTGCTTTTACAGAGAGGGTGCAATCAAACTGTGCATGGGAAATTTAAAATGTATTAGAAAGTAGCCATTGCTTTTTTGTTTCTAATTTCTTAAATAAAAAGTTTGTCATTAAATATCTGAGAAGCACTTATTTATGAAAATTATCTGATAAAAAACCAAAGTGAATTATCATAACTTTTATACATTCAAATATCAATTAATACTTCAATCTTACCTCAAAAACCCAGTTCATATTATGTTTAGTGTTCATACTTTAATCTCATGAGTGGCTCTGTGGGAAAAAGAAAGTAATTTAGTTTTTTCAAAATATATTACTTTATACACACGGAGAAATATATCATATACTTGAGAATACAAATATAAATAAAAATAATAAAGCCTTAGTAAGAAAAGGAAAGGACGGTAAATCACAAAGAATTGAACTAGTTTGAGTTGGCTAAGCAAACTTGGGAAAGTTTATTAAAAGGTAACTTTACACATGAGGTCTCAAGGGACCCTGCAGCTGAAATTGCATATTGTGAAGATGTTTCTGCTTTCCTACCTTTGGAAAAGGTATGATTAGCATAGAAAATGATGATATGATTTCTGTGTTAGTTTAGTTGTATTCATCAAAACAAAGCAATTAATAAAAAAAAATTAAAGTCTGGTTATACTGCTTTATAATCATGAATTAGTCTAATTTTACAATTTGAATATAGATATGATGATTCATATTTATCTAGTAAATGAGTATCACTGGTTAGCAGGAAGCCAACTGTGCAATATGGATTAGCATATAGGAATTAAAGAATGTTCTTAGGAGCAATAATGCTCTTGTGTTGAAGAGACAGAAGTAGACTTGGGCAGGCAGATGATTTGAGTGGTAGCAGGCTCAGATAACACCAGGGGACTCCCAAAGCTGAAATGGCCTTCTGATATTTTGAGTTGAAGCAAAAGGTCTGGGTCCTTACATCATTGCATTGACCAGTCATGGATGTTGGCTACTTTGGAAGAAGTGATATGACCTTTAGTGGGTCAAAAGTCTATAGCAGAAGGTTATTCTTGGAGAGAGCTAATAGCTGGATCTCTCAGGAGCTAAAGAATTAAATCTTTTGGCCTTAAAAGGGATCCAAGAGATACAAAACAGCATCCCATGCATTGCTAAGATTCACTTGCTTCAGGTAAGTTCTATAACTTACTCTTTCCAGATTCTGCTTTGTTTCTTTTTCTGGGAGGAATAAGAAAATAGATGTAATGAAACAAATCTCTGTTAATGAAACAGACTCTCTTGCTACAGCTGTTTACAAGGCTGTAACCGGGACTTATCATCTTCCCCCTCTACTGTTCATTTTAGACTCCAGCACTGTTGTCTGCAACCTGTGTTGGTCTAGGCATGTTTTCTGGTATGGTTCCCCAGGTCTTCATCCCTGAGAAGTCTAAATTTTTAGTTCTCATGGCTTTTTCAGGCTACAGCTTCTGCATTTATTCATTTACCATCAAAATTATTTAAATGAATTCTAATGATGCACAAGTGGATTATGTGGATGCTAAAAGTACCCTCCATACTTGCAATGTACAATAGCACCCATACCTCCTCATGATGATCAGGGCCAATTATCCCCCACCCCCCCCAACCCTCACCGCAAGGAGATGATACTTTCTATCTATCTATCTATCTATCTATCTATCTATCTATCTATCTATCCTACCTACCTTTATTTGTTTATTTATTTATTTACACAGGGTCTAAACTCTCTGGCTTACAGCTGCAGTTTTATGTTTGATATATTTCTGTAACCTTATCTGTGGAAGCCAGGACTTCTAAAACCCGCGGAACCCAAAGTTGCATAGAAATAAAGCACAAGATCATCAGGTGGGTTGCTGGGAGTGTTGGTATGTGAGACCACTGCTTCCACTCCTAGATTTCCAGAATTAAGTGTTTTACTTATTGGAGGACACAGCATCACTAATTTAATGAGCATCACTAATTTAAATTAGTCATCACTAATTTAATGAGTATCCTTAGCCTGGACAATCCTGCCCTTTGTATTGTAGCTGCTCTTTCAACAGGCTATTTTATCACTCTGTTAGGTCAGCAGCTTCGGAATATGTTTTAAGAACCATGCATCCCCTTTGACCACTGCCACATTTCCTTTGTTACAAAGTGGATCCTGTGGTCAGACATCATATGGGCTCATGACTGGTGAATCAAAAACTCTTTAAGGCCTTGCATAATGGTGCCAACTAAAGCTTGTAGGGAAGATAAACCCATGTGGAGAATATGACAATTCCTGTGAGTACGAATTGCTTCTAAGGGCGGAAGAGGTACACTATAGTCAATGCCAAGTGTCTGGTTCTTTTCCTTGAAGAATGGTGCTCTACTGGAAGTTCAGGCCGGGTTAACCTCTCACTGGCACATTGGATATTCATCATCAGCAGTGGATAGATCAAGTTAGTGAGCAGAAGCATCTTCTTTGAGATCTATGCATAACTTTGTCACTGTTACCTGGGCTCCTCCAATTATGTGCCTGTATGTCAGCGCTGGGTTAGCTAATGACAGGCCGACACACATCATCTGTCCAAGTAATTCTGCTTAGGTTATTTAATAATGCTTCCTTACTGGATATTCTCTGATGGGCATTACCACATAGTAATAGAAATAATCATACTTTGTCCCCATTCCCATAGGTCCACTGGCCCACTTTTTTTGAGTATTTTATCCTGTCCCTGATCAAATGTCCTACATTCTCACCACTACATATGAGTCAACACAATTCTACCTGAAGGACCTCTCTCTTTCTAAACAAAGCAAAATAACTTATGTACCATTCCAAACTCTACTGGTTAAGAGGGTTTCTCCTTCTCATTTCTTTTCAAAACTACTCACGTTGGAGCTATGCTGAGCCAACACATCTGTAAACCAAGCCTTGGCTTCTTCCTTTTCTAGTTTGTACACAATATTCTCCTGAAGTGGCCTTGCCTAGAATCTCAGGAGGTGGTATTGTGATTTCCCATTGGGCTTGTCAGAAACAACACACAGCACCCTTCCCACCACTGATAGATCTAATAACAAAGACAAGCTGACCCAAGAGAAAGGGCCAAAGACAAGCTGACCCAAGAGAAAGGGCCATTCCATGCTCTGGACTCCATTTAAAAGTTGAGGGCATTTGCATCACCCTGTGTGTGGGTCATATTAGTATTACCTGGTAAGGAATATGTCCACTTTAGAACCCAAAGTGACCTACCAGATATTTTAATATCTTTTTTCTATGATGGACTATCTTTGGAGAAGTGTGTATACTTGGGCAAAGAGGTTGTCTTCAGATGAGAATAAATCCAGGAAAGGTCTATCATCTGAGACCAGTTGGGGACAATCTTCTGAGCTGCTAGGAGAAAAGTATACTTCAGTCCCAAAATAGAGATCTGGGTAGTAGAGCACAGAATTCATTCACTAAGAGTAAGAGTGTAAATAACTTGCCCATGTCACAGCGCCAGACATAAGGTTTTGCCTCAAAGTTCACTATCACAATGAACTAATCCTCATGTTCAAACAGACTTTGTGTTAACTTATTTTATCACATGTATATATTTCTTTTGTTGTTTGTATATATATTTAGTACCTATCACAGATAAGGATAATATTTTAGCAATTCAAAGTCTCGATGAGACCTACTTATTTTGTTATTTTTGTGAATGGGCACTTTGTCTCCTTTGCACATATTCAACAAATTCATTTTAGCAATAAAATGAAAAAGATTAAAACCGGTAAATTACTCTACTTCATTTTGGTATTTCAAAAATGAATAATAGCTAAGATAATAGTGCTTGTGAAAGCACAGACAAGCAAATATGGTGATCTCTCGGGCAGACATTTTAAATCATTTAGCTTTTTGAAAAATGGGTAATGTAATGGTGACTTGTCTCATTTTTTTTCCTTATAAGAAAGATAATGATTTCCCTGTAGGAGCTCATAATGTGGCAAATGTCTGAAGAAAATGGCAAAAGAAAAGTGAATGCATTATAGTGCTTCTTTGTCTCATTGCTAGAAAAAATAACATTGTGATAAATTATGCTTAATTCGCAATTTATCTAGACATTCTAGAAAGGATAGAATAATTATTTCCATTAATGCCAAATATCTTCTGAAGATAGATATAAGTCAGTTCAGCTTATTTTATATTTTATACAAAACTGACAAAAAAAGAAAGGTAAATTAATATAGACATATCATCCACTTTGGTCTTCATGAGTAATAAAGAAATGAAAAATGAGATTTTGAGTAAGACTTTTGGTACTTCTGTCAGCCAGTGTGTTCCAGTGAGGCAGTGAGGGACCAAATTTAATATGCGCATAATTTTGTTGTCAATTCAGTTTGCCATTTACAATGCAGTATAGAAGAATAAGTTTTGAAAATATATTCTACGAAGAAGAATTAGCTTGCATAATGAAACAATCTTTTACATATGTCAAATGACTACTAAACCTATGAATAATTTTTTATAGCAAACTACAGTGGGTGAAATAAAATAATTTGAACACTGAAGCAGGAAAAAATACACCTTAGAATTCTTTCACATTAATGAATGAGAATCATTCTTATTCCCTTCTGATGAAGTTGCCTTCCCCCCACCAACAATAATAATAAGCACATTGTCTTTATGTTTTGTTTGTTCTTTTAAAAATGCAAGTAGTGTTTCATTTACTACGCTTTCCGGATTTCAAAAAATGGTTGTAATCGGTTCATTAATGCTTCTCTCAGATAAAAGAAACTATCTTACATTTGACAGGGATAACTGAACAGACAGATTACTTCACTAAAGTGTAGATAAAACCCCAGAGCTGACACAGATGAGAGTTTGGAATGTATATCCTATAACTGAAAGCGAGTACAAATTGATACAAAGCTCCCAGTTGTTTTCTTAAGATGGAATTAAGAAGCATATGTCAAATACATTTTAATTAACTCCGACTATTTGAAAAATGTCTATAGTCATAGTTCTTGGTTAGTCAAAAATTTTACCATCATCATGACAAAGAATCCAACCAATCACATAGCTTTCCAACCTTAAATTTCTATAAAGCACTATTTTAATGATATTTTAAGATGTATGAAAAAGCTTTATTTAATTTAACTAGGTCATTATTTTAAAATATAATAACGAACTATCATTGTACAAAGTATATTAGAAAGAATACAGGTTTAAGTGCAAGATTCACCTTGTTAGAATTCCTTTTCTCTGCACATTCTCCATTAGTTAATTCTTGTATATCACAAAATAATATTTAGTTTTAAACACAATCATTTATTGGACCTTGCTCACATTATTATTGAGTGTTGTGTATAAACTACTATTAATAATCCATTTATAAACAAAAAAACAAATATAAAAAGCTTTTAAATTGAACAAATAATAAACATTTTTTCTCATTTTCAGAGTTATTGCTATAAATTCAGTTTTCTCACATTATGATAAAATAGTTATTTGAATTATTTTTATTTTATTTTTCTAATTTATAATTATGCCACATTGAAAAAAAAAAACATCTGGTAGAGTGGGCTAGGGCATTCAGGCAGGCACTTCCTAGTGAATTATAAACTTTTTGTGCTATCACAAGAAGATTTTCCCATTTATTTTTCCCACTACAAACTAGCAACCAAAAAACTTTAGAGAGTCTACAGAGGAAAAAAAAAGTTAATTTCTATGTCTTCAGGACAGGGAGAAAGAAGACCAATTGGAATTCCATTCAAAGTTACAATTATATGCTAAAATTCCTCTTGCTAATAATGTTGAAAAAATTCTAATACTTGCATTAAAATTATAACTTCCTTTCAAGGAACACAATTTTTACCACCTTCAGAAACTCCCATGTTCTTCTTAGGCCTTACTACTCTTTAATATTGTTAAAATGAGCTCAGTTTATCTTATAGTGTCCATGAATCCAAATATAGACTTGAACTTTTATTTTTGAAGAAGGAGGACAAAGAGACAGTAGACACATATAATAACTTCTTTAATTTCCCAGTTTGATATTACCTTCCTCTAACTACCTTTGTTCCTCAAGATGAGCCCTATGTCAACTATAACGGTATTGCTTTGTTTTAACATATTAACTGTCCCCATAGGGCAGATTAGTCACAATAAAATAGTTAAGACTATAATGAAGAATAGTCATGCTGAAAATTAGTTGCTTCTCTACTCAGATTTCATGCATATTATACTACCCTATTCAAAAGAGATGAGATCCAAAGTATAAAAAAGTATACTGCTCTATTATAGATTCCATATCTATTGTCTTCTCTGATCCTGGATTTACAATGGCAATACTGTGCTTAATTTATAAAGAACTCATACAACTTAATACCAAACAACAAACAATCCGATTAAAAAAATGAGCAGAGAATCTCAGTAGACATTTCTCCAAAGAAGACACACAGAAGGCCAAAAGACATATGAAAAGATGGTCAATATTACTAATCATCAGATAAGTGCAAATTAAAATGACAATGAGACATCACCCCATTCTTGTCGGAATGGCTATCATCAAAGAATCAACAAACAACAAGTGTGGAGAAAAGGGAACCCTCATGCACTGTTGGTGAAATTGCCAATTGGTGTAGCCACTATGGAAAACAATATGGAGATTCCTCAAAGAATTAAAAATACAAGGACCTTAAGACCTAGCAATGTCGCCCCTGAGTATTATCTGAAGAAATCCAAACAACTAATCCGAAATGATATATGCACTCCTATGTTTACTGCAACATTACTTACAATATCCAAGATATGGAAGTAACTTAAGTGCCCATCAACAGAAAACTGGTACATATATACAACAGAATATTACTGGCCATTAAAAAAATTGAAAGCTTACATTTGATAACATGGATGGACTTAGAGGGTATTATGTTAAGTAAAATAAGTAAAAGACAAATTCCATACAATCTTTCTTATATGTGGAATCTAAAGAACAAAATAAACCAACAAAACAGAAACTGACTCATAGATACAGAGAACAAAATGATAGTTGCTAGATAGGAGGGGTTTTGGGGGGCTGGGTGAAATGGGTGAGGGAATTAAGAAGTACAAATTGGTAGTTACAAAATAAGACTGTAAAGCACCACAGAGGGAATATAGTCAATGATATTTTAATGACTATGTATAGTGCCAGGTGGGTACTAGACTAATTGCGGAAATTACTATGTAAATTTATGTCGATGTCTATTCTCTATGCTGTACATCTGACACTAATATAAAATAATATTGAATGTCAACTGTAATTAAAAAATAAAAAATACATATTAGAAACTAAAAAATATTTACTGTTATATTAAAGATTCTACCATCAATCATTTCCTGGATTTTACACTGTGCTTAATTTAAATGCAAAATATATTAAAATTAGATTTGTGTCAAAAAATAGTAAGTGATTATTTTATAAAAAATTCAACTACTCTTTTTTTTTAAATGCCAGTTTATTTATTTATTTTTCATACTATATATACATAATTTTTTTAACATTTTATTTTTTTAAATTTTCTCCTTCCCCCTCCCTTCTGGTAACCACGAGTCCATTGTCCATGTCCATGTCTGTCTGTTTATCCTGTTCATTTGTTGCTTTTACGTTTATATCCCACATATGTGATATGTGATTTTCAACCTTGTCTGTCTGGCTTATTTAGCTTAGTATGATTTTTTCAAGGTCCATTCATGTTGTTGCAAATGGCAGTATTTCATCTCTTCTTATGACTAATATTCCATTGTATATGTGTAGCACAGCTTCTTTAGGCAATTATCTACTGTAGGACACTTTCGGTTGCTTCCATGTCTTGGCCACTGTGAGTAATACTGCTATGAACATCGGTGTGCAAATATCTTTTCGAATATGAGTTTTCAAGTCTTTGGGGTAAATACCCAGTAGAGGGATTGCTGGGTCATATGATAGATCAATTTTTAGTTTTTTGAGGAACCTTCATACCATTTTCCATAGTGGCCATATCAATTTGCAGTCCCACCAGCAGTGTATGTGGGTTCCTATTTCTTTGCATCATCTCCAACATTTGTCATTGCTTGTCTTCTTGCTTATAGCCATTCTAACAGGTGTGAGATGGTATCTCATTGTGGTTTTGATTTACATTTCCCTAATAGCTAGTGATGTTGAGCATCTTTTCATATATTTGTTGGCCATTTGCATGTCCTCTAGGAAGAAGTGTCTGTTCAGGTCCTCTGCCCATTTTTTGATGGATTGTTCGTTTTTTTGTTGTTATTGAGATATATGAGCTCTTTGTATATTTTGGATATTAGACCCTTATTGGAGGTGTTGATTGCAAATACATTTTCCCATTCGGATGGTTGTCTCTTTACCTTGTTCATGATATCTTTTGCTGAGCAGAAGCTTTTTAGTTTGACGTAGTCCCATTTATATTTTTTTGCTCTTACTTCCCTTGCCTTTGAGGTCAAATTCATTAAATCCTCTGTAAGTTTAAGGTCCTTGAGTTTTGTCCCTATGTTTTCTTCTATGCATTTTATTGTTTCAGGTCTTATATTCAGATTTTTAATCCATTTTGAGTGAATTTTAGTGTGTGGTGATAGACAACAGTCGTTTCATTCTTTTGCAGGTGGCTTTCCAGTTTTCCCAGCACCACTTATTGAAGAGGCCTCCCTTTCTCCACTGTATATTTTTGGTGTTTTGTTGAAAATTATTCGCCCATATAAATTTGGGCTTATTTCTGGACTCTTGATTCTGTTCCACTTGTCCATGTGTCTATCTTTCTTCCATACACCATGCCGTTTTAATTACTGTCCTTTTGTCAACTACTTTTTCTCAATAAACTAAAGTGCACATTAATTTCTGTTACAAGAAAACTATCTCTTCTATGTCAATTAAGTTTTTCCAGTTCCAAATATTGAAAAACTACTTCAATTTTTTCTTAAAAGTGTAAAAATATTTATTGCTCCTGTGACTGAAATAGTCCCTGTGAAACTAAAATGATATACCTAAGACTTGAATTCTTCCAGCTCTAAAGCTTTGTGCTGTACTTTTTCTGTTATCAGAGGTCTGCCTCCTATTATTCAGGATTCATTTAAATGCATAAAAGGTAGAGAAAATATCTAATGATGGCTAAAGTTAGGGTTGCTGATAAAACACAGGATGTTCAACTAAATATCAATGTCAAAAAACAACAACAAATAATAATATTGGTATAAGTATGACTCAAGATGGGACATACTTATTCTAAAAGTATTTTATATGAAATTCAAATTTAACAGCCATCTTATATTTTTATTTGCTAAATTTGACACCCTAGCTCAAGTATATTGTTCAAATCAATAGGTTGCTTTAAAAAAAAATGATGCTGAAACAATTGAATAAACTATGTAAGAAAAAGTGTAAATTTTACACTATATACAAAAATAAATTTCATATGGATTACTAAGTTAAATGTAACAAATAAAACTATAGTTAGAAAAATATATGGGAAATATATCTGATCACATGCAGAGAAGAGCTTTACAGAAATAAAATCTGCAAGAAATAAAACACTTTATAAAAATGTGAAAGAGAAATTAAAACAAAAGCTCAAATTAAAATAACAGCTACTTCTTATATTAGTATAAGTTTACAGTCATAATCTTTTCTTTGGACCAGAGTCTCCTTGAAAAGTATATCACATCCTTGCAAATAGAAAAATATCAATCATAAGTTTCTTTATGTCAACCTCAATATATTTCTATAATGCATGATTTGTCATAATTTTTATATTTGATTTGTATCATTTATAAATGTATATTATTTGTGTTTATATTATTATAAATAATTTCCACCTAGGCATTAAAGACACTTTGTTTAATGGAATTTAATTTCAAGAGTTTCTGAGTCAGACTATACATTTGTTATATTTTAAGTAGACCTCATTATAAATATATATATATGTACATATATAGTGATATGGGTAGATGATAGATAGATGATAGATAGATAGGTAGATAGATAGGTAGATAGATAGAAGAGAGAGAAAAAATGAAAGAGAGAGAAACTGACTAAAAAATGGAGTAGGCTGTGTAGTAGGCAACACTTCCCTTTAAATAGCAAACTTCCCTGGTTCTCAAAAAATAACTTGTTTTGAAATTTGTTTTAAAATTAATAAAGTAAGCTTTTGTAAATACTACATTAAAAGAATAATTGTTAGGAATTCTCTTAGGGAAAGCTTTGGAGGAAATTGGGAAAGGGACAAAGAAAATTTCTTGAGTAAATATGCATGAGAGTAGAGAGTAAGAAAGTTTCAGAAAGTGTCACAAAGTTGTTTTGTCTAAGTAAACTTAAAATAAGTTATATTTATTCTGTATTCACCAACCTCTATTTTGCATAAATGCTATAAATTTAATGAATGCCCCTTAAGGCTTCTCAAAGTCACTTTTGACAATAGTTTGTATTGCATAGTATAAAGGCAGACAGCAGATGGGAATAATATACCAAAAATTATGTCAGCGAACATGAGGATTATAACATCAGAGTAGTAAGCCACATAAAATCAATGTTTGCATACTAAAATGTATATTTGCATCTTTTTTGTGTTTTTAATATTTATCTCCAATGCAACCAAAAATAAACTATTCTTTATGGAAAGGCAATATATTTGTTTTTAATGTTCAATAAACCTAACTTATTAAAAATTATGAGCATTACATGTTTTGGTTTTCCTAAGGCTTTATTATTTAGCTCCCATGTTGTTTCTTTATAATCCAAGGACAGATAGAAACAGGAAATAGAGAACTTTCATCAAAATGATAGATACATAAATTACACCTGCACTTACACCAAGGCAAGTTAGCTACATAAACCCTATATTCTCATAATTAATCTTAAGGATAATTTTTATAAAGAAGGAAAGTAGGAAAGAAGGGAAAGAAAAAAATAAAATACGTTGAACAATTAGTATATGCTAATTGCCATCTAAACATTTGCACTTTTTATACTTTTCTCCATGCTCTATGCTATCTTGAAAATTACATAGCAATAACTTAATTTATTAAAATCAGAAAAGTAGTTTTGAATAATGAAGTAATTTCCCAAGGTCAAATAAAATGAGTGATCAAGATAAAAATAAGAAAAATAATGAAAAGGAAAAGGAAGAGATAGAAAGAATACTAAGGATAAGAAGAATATCATTAATAGCTTCACAGTTTGCCTCTACATCAATATAGTGAATCCATAAATAGATGTATTAACTATAAAATGGGAGGGGAGGGATTCAATCAGTGGTCTTTAACTATGCCACTATACCACAGAATTGTGGAGCTTTTCAAAAATGAAAATGCTTGTGGCTTCATCACATATTTACTGTATCTGAATCTCTGGGAGTAGCAAATGGATATACACACTTTAAAACTGATAAATATTACACTGATGTGTTCTTCATATGTAGAGCTCATAACAACAAAAACAAACAAACAAACAAACAAACAAAAAACCCCTGAAATCCATGTCTGCGGTCCTAGATTTCCTCTAAAACATATATGGAATTTTGATATTCCCAGACTTCACTACCTGTCTTAGCCAGATTTTCTAAATGCAATTACCTGAAGTGTGTTTTAACCACATTACTTTGGGTAAGGTATGAAGAAGCCAGATGCAGATCAAGAGAGAAAAACAAACCACGTTTTACAGTTTGTTTTACTCATAGTTCCCTGGGAGAACACAGCCATCAGGGTCACTCAGGGGAAGCACCAGAGTCCATCATGAGGCAGAGGGAGAGAAGAGAGCTGTGGACAAGAGCCTTTATTGTGGTTTCTAAGGGGGAAAGGGGGTAGGGCAGGGTAAGCGCACTGAGTTTTGGCTAACTTGAATAATTTCAGCTGGATCTGGGACACAGGGGCAGCAATCCCTAGTTGTTTGGTAAATGGTCCTGGAGCATTTAGGGTGGGTGTATTGTGGCCTTGAGTTTAAGACCTCAAAACCCCAGTAGAAGAGGTGGTTGAGGTGTGGACTTAATCAGCTGCTCAAGAAGGGAAATTGACTGGACTTTAGCCAAGGATTCAAAACTGTCAAGACAAAACAAACAAACAAACAAATAAAAAACTATAACAAGATTCTCATACAAGTGAATGGAGTGGAATTCTTTAAGGGGGAGGTGAGTAGAAGAAGCAGGGTACGTCATGAGGGTGAAAGCTAAGTGTGAATGTGGCTTCTGCTCACAACTAACTCCAGCTGGAACCCTTTAAAAAACTGAAGCACAAATCGAGGCAAGAGGGCTGGGCTTTCATACCCCATTATAATCAGTTATTGGCCAAGTTTGGCCCCACGTATGGGAGCAGGGTGGGTGTGTGGGTGAGGCATTAGTAGGTGAGATGGAACCTGTTGGTAAAATGGCAATTTTCTGGAGAAGAGGACAGCTATAAATTATCAATCAAAACTCAGATGGAAGTAAAGAGCTTAGCCTGATCCCAACAGCATCCACTGTCCAATCCCATATAAAGTTTAAAAAGTGGAGTCCTACTAATTTATCCAAAGTCCTGTCAATGTCAAAAACCCCTCCAGAGCCTCCTCCCCCAGGTATCTGAATCTGTCACCTTCGGTACTTGTGTCTTAGAGTCCTCATGACTCCCTCCAGCTGAAAAGCCTTTCTAATTCTTTCCAATATGTTTTTAAAATAATTTTGATTGCATAGTCCTATGAACATTTGATAATGCAGGTAGATATATACCTACCTTTACTCACAGATAACACCTCTGTCTACTCTAACAAGACCCTCTCTTTGTCTCTCTCTCTGTCTCTCTGTCTCTATCTCTGTCTCTGTCTCTCCCTCCTTCTCTTTCTCTCTTCCCCTCTCTCCTCCCTCCTGCTCTCTCCTCTCTCCCCTGTCTCCCTCTCTCCACATACATTGTTATACTTTACTCTGGAAAACTAGGTGGGTGTTCAACCTATATTTAAATGGTCAATAGGAGGTAGTCAGGTTCTTTCTCGAAAACTCAAAGATGTAAAATATCCACATCTGGAGACTAAAAATTAATAGTTTACTTTTAAATGATAGTTCTGCAGTTTGCAAGACAGATAAATAGATAATAGATGATAGAAGATAGATAGATGATAGATGATAGATTTAACATACATTGCACTGTAGCTGAGTTATACATGTTATTTAGCAATAAGAGAGACAAAGTATTTCCCTTCATAATGATGACTGAAAAAAATTGTTCATAATGGTAATCCTACCATTATCCAAACATTCCTATAATTCATATTTTAGAAATATTTTCAGAATTAGTTTATAAGACATGCAAAAGAAACAATCTAACATATAAACACAAATATTATTTCTTTTCATTATAAAGAAGGACATAAAATGTAAATGAATAGATATCTTATTCTTTTCTCCATTATTAAATTTCCTTGGTATATATAGTACGTATGTCACTATATGATGCTGATTTAAAAATGAGTCTACACTTAATCTTAAATTATATAAAGCAAAAACTAACAAAACTTGTCTTTATAATGGTAAATTTGTCAAACCCCTTGAAACATTGACATATATTTAAAATTATATCATGAAGAAATAAATCAAGCAGAGAAACATTAGTAAAGACACAGAAAAATTAAAATTAAGATTCACAAGCATGATCTATTTGATAGCTTTCAACTCTTATGCCACAGAAGAAAATGTTTTCCTTTCCCTGAAAACATGAAACATTTACAAAAAGTTGAACAGATATTTGGTCATAACAGAAGTGCCAACACATTTAATTCTCTGACATAAATGCAATTACTACACTAAAAATCAGAAATTATGCTAAAAATAGATAATTAAAAAAATAACTACACATATACATTTTTAGAAACCAAAAAGTAAAATGCGGTCAAATGGATGGCATAAAGAAAATGTCAAAATTGAATTGTGAAGAATAGTAACTGAAGTGCAATGTAAATTCTAAATAATAAAGTGTGTGGATGCAAAGCTGTACTTGAAGGTAAATTTAATTTTTTAAATTAAGGGATTAAATAGTCAACTCAAGATATTAATGAAAGTACAGCTGAGTAAATCCAAGAATACTGAAAGAAGAATATCATAGAAATAAGACAAAATTTGAAAAGCAAAAAGAAATAAACTGTGTGTCTTTAGAATTGCTTAAAAAGTAGACAGACATTGAAAGGTTAATCAAGAAAAAAGGAAAAAAACCAATAATTTATTTAGGACATAATACCATAACCAATAGACATTTTTAAACTATTAAAAAATTTGAAAGTAGGTGCCAATAAACTTGAAAACTTTTCTTAACAAAAATATTTTGTAGAAAACATCAATTTCTCTAAATTGATGAGAAAGGAAAATAAGTCCTATCAAGATGAATTAAAGATTAAAATCTTATGCCCATCAAAAATTTATAATAGAGTTTTAGGTTACTTTAAAGAAACCATAATCCTTATGTCTGAAAAAATAGTTAAATGATAGAAAACAGTAAAAAGTAGAACTTATGTTATGAGACTAAAACAACTTCTCTACTAAAACAAGCAAAAATCAATTTAAGAAAAATTTACAGTTCTCATTATAGAGCTAAAATAATAACATCACATTTAAACTGCTAGCAAATAAAATTCAGTAATATATTAAAAATACTTTGGTCAAGTAGATTATATCTCAGGAACATAAGAATGACACAACATGAGAAAACATTTATTAAAGAAATACTCCACATTAAAAAATTTAATGAGGAAAAAGAAGCATGCAATCATTTGAAGAAATGGAACTATACTTAGCTAACTAGGAAACAAAGGAAATTTCTAGAGAAGTTTTCCTATTTAATTCAGAAAAGGAGGATCTCTTCTATTCAACATCATGCAAGAGGTACTAGCCAATGTAATAAGGCAGGGGGAAGCATAATTATTGGAGAGGAAAAAATAACACTTTTTTTTGCAGATGATATGATTTTCAATACACATAATCAAAAGTAATTTTATATATAGAAAAGTCCAATAATCAAATAATTCTAAAATATAATTAGAATATGTATTGAGAAAACACCCAATTCATCATAAAAACAAATATATAGTATGCCTAAGAATAAATATACCACAAATGGGCAAGATCTTTATGGAAATATTCCAAAGCATGATTGAGGACAATGAACAAGACCTGGATAAGGCAGCTGTACTACACTAAAGAATGTAAGGACTAAGATTGTAAATATGTCAGTCTTGATAGTGTAATACACAATTATACACCCACATGCACATTCACACACAGCAAGTTGATCTTAAACTTATTGATTTTGATTCAATATGATCTTAAAATCATATTGCACAAGGATAAGAAAATGACCAATATAACAGAAGTGACATTTATAGAAACATGACACAATAGAGATGGCATTGAAAATTGAGAAGGCATTTGCTTTGGCCTGTTTAGTTAAGCAGAGAAAAATGAAGTAAAATCAGATTCTTATGGTACTCTAAAGGTCAAACCAATTCCAGGTGGTTTGAAGACCGAATGTGATATGTGACTTTATAAAAATTTTAGAGGAAAACATGGGCTAATATCTTTGTAATCTTGGGTAGAAATGGATACTTTTAAAAAGATCCAAAACCTAAAAATTATGAGCAAAATTTAAAAGTTAATATTTTTATTATTAACAAAAGATACCATACTAAGGTTAAAGCAAGGCTATTCCTCCAAAGAATTTTGCAACTTTTACACATAGCAAGAAATAGTATTCAGATAGAAAATCTACACAGGCATAAATCTGAAATGACATTTTACTTTATTCCCAACAGTTGGCAAATATTATTAATAAAAAGTGATGGCAAGACTATAGAGAGACAGAACATTTCAAACTGTTCATAGGAATATAAATTGATACAAACCTTTGGGGAAAAAGTTGGTCATTTTTAATAAAGCGAAGATTTCTATAATTTTAAGTCAGTAGTTCTCCAAAATTATATTTTGATTAATTTCTTAGAAGAACTCTAAATATTTCCAAAAGAATATTTATTGTAACATTGTAAAAATTAAAAGTGTCTTAATATACATAATAGGAGAATAGCTGAATTGTGGATTGAATACAGCTAAGCTGTAAGAATGAAGTTGAATGACAACAAAAAAAATCAAATTGAGTATTGCCACATGCAGTAAAAATTTTTACTTTGTTTATGGATACAAACATAGAAATTTAAAAAATAAGAATATGTATGGGGAAGATGAACAAACAACCTCAGGTTAGTGGTTTTTTATGAGGAAGAAAGATCATGTCACTCCCTTTATTAGCTAGCTACCATATAAAGTTATATAGAATTAAAGTTGATGTAATCTTATTAATTCATTTATAGAAAAATTAAAGTCATATCTATTTCAGTGTAGAATGGATTAAGCCCTCTGATCAGTAATAAAGTTGGTTTTTAGACATCTGATGGGCCGTGAAAATTTTGATAGAGAGAAAAGCCTATCAGTCTGCAGAGAAAATATTTCTTCTTTAAGAAGGCAGAGTGAAGTTTTTATTCTCTTCATGCTTCCATAAGCATTTTAAATTTTTTTTCAGGATACTGCTTATTGTAGAACACAAGAAACATTTACTAAGAACCTAATAGCAAAATGAAAGTTATTCTAAAAGTTACATAAAACTTTTTTGAAGAAATTCATAAATTCTTCTCTTTAACAGTCTTCTAGTAAGTTTAAAGGATTTTTACCTATTGTTTACTAGCTTCGAAATGAACAGTAATATGCTTTCCCATATTTTCTTAATTCATTTCTTAAACCGATCTTTCATCTCTTTGATCAATCAAACTTCTAGGAAGTGGAGACAATGAATAAATTTGCCATACATCATCACCACCTAAATTTTTACATTGTCAGCAAGAAACACCAACAATTACCTACATTTTGCAAAGCCCAAGGAAGTGCATATAGGCTTTTACAAAGATCGACAGAGTGATCATGTTGTAAACCATTGAAGTATAAAAGTATCCTACAGTTTGGGAAAAAAATATTAAATTGTCCTTACTAGAGATTTTTAAAGCTGCCTATAGTAAATCAAATATCCATAAGATTGAAAGTACAAAATTTAGCTTTCAGATTGACTTTCAGAAAAAATAGGAAACACATTAAATAATATTTGAATGTAGATATTTTGATCTCATCTAATCCAAATGTCTTGAGAAAAACATTTCAAGAAAAACATTTTATACTTTAGTAAACTGCATCTAATTTTTAAACCGCAGGGGATAACCCACTGAAATTCAATATAAAACTTTTTAAAAAGTAAGCAATAAACATAGTGATTTGTAATATCCTGTTTCAAAGAATGAGAGAATCAGGGTAATTTGTTATATCAAACTTCACCTCAAATATCAATTTGTAAGAGACTGCACCTCAAATACCTGCTCTTCAGGGAAGCCTTTCCTACAATGATCATGAGTAGCATGCTCTACTTCAATGTTGTATTTTTCACTGCAGCATTTTTCACACTAGCTCTTTGCTCAGAGTTGGTATTGATGGCGTCTGCATTTTCTCACCATTGAAACTTCAGTTATTGCCTTCCATAAAGCTCGAAATATACCAGACATTTTTCCAAACAAACTTCAAACATTAACTCATTTAATCCTCACAACAATCTTAACAAGTAAATATTATTATTTGTCTCATTTTACACATGAAGAAACAGAGGCAAGAAGTTAAATAATTTGTCCCAGGTCATACATCTGCTTAGTGGCAAGTCCAGATTTAAATCTAGGAATTAGGAGTTGCCCATAAAGAACCAACAACTAGAAAAGTTGCTGTCCCATTAGGAAAAAAATAAATAAACAAAAGCAAATAAATAATTTTTAAAAACTAACAAAGAAGTAGTTAATTTGTATTGAACAAGAGTGTTTAGACATTGGCCAATGAGCAGGGCAAGAATATTATCCCAAACAGAAGGAAAGCAAGCAAGGTGATCCCACTCATCAGCTAAGCTTTTTGGCCAGAAAGCTACTTCCAGATGTTAGTACAGAAGGGTCAATATGATAAGCGTTCAGCAGTTTTGCCAAATTAAGGAGTCAGTGATCAGTGCTTAGGAATCCAAGGTGGCTAACAAGTATGAGGTCTATTTACCAGGGGGCGGTGGGGGTGGGAAGAAACAAAAGAGAAAGAGCTTCAGTTCTCTTGCATAAGCATCTTCTCAAATCTTTGTTTGAATATCAGAATACCAACATGTACAGGCATAGGATAAAACTCTATGAAGTTTGAAAAGAGTTTACAGCAAGAGAAAGTACAATTGTCAGGAAGCTAAACTTAAACCACTGCAAAAACTTACATAAGACTGAGGATCATTCATTTTTTTTTTTTTTTTTTTAATGTACTGGGATAAAGACACCTTGTTGAGGACCTCAAACGGAGATGAAGGAGAAGGAGGCATCATGTCTTAGCTGTGGGGCTAACCTAGCCGTAGAGTAAAGGCTATTCCAGCCTCACGCTAGACACACACACACACACACACACACACACACACACACACACACCACCTAAGAAGGATCTTCAAGTGTGAAAAAACATGATATATTGATATACATATACCTGAATATAAGAAAAAAAATGCAATTCTCAGGTTAAATTGAAATGATGAAAATTAAGTGAAAAAAACTTTATTTATACTATGTTCATACAAAATAAAACATCTCTTTACATTAAACATAAAAAAGAATGAAATAGCAGGTAGCCAAACTATTATAATAAATACAAAAAAAAGAAAGAGTATAGTCAAATAAAAAAGGAAAAACCATCTGGAAAAAAACAAAAAACAAAACAAAACCAAGATGAGGGGGAAAAATTCTTCCTTTGAGTGTTTTTTTAGTTTAGATGAAATATAGGAGGATATAAATTCAGTAGAAAAAGGTATCAATTGCATAGTGATAGAAAACCAGAGATGGAAAAGGAGGATTATAATGCTAGTAACTGAGGAAGAAAAATGGCATATTACATAAATGATTAATACATTTAAAAGAAGAATATGTTTAAAAATAAAAATAGAGGAATGGCTTGAGACATTCACAGTAAATGTAGAGGGAAAAAACTAAGGTAGATAATAAGAAATAGATAATGATGACAAATAAAGTTTATCATAAAACAATTAATAAATCGATCCTAGAAAACAAATATACAGATAGTTTAAAATAGCATTCAGATAAATGCATTTCAAATGAGCCCTTTCAGATTTATTGGGGATCACAGATTATTTGGTGATCAATAAATGGGACTGGGATAATTGACTATGTGTTTGGGAGAAAAAATTAAAACTGAAACTCTGCCTCATTTTAATATAAATTAAAATATAGATCATTCCTTTAACTGAAACAACTGAAAATATGATAAACCTATGGTTTATTTCCTTTAATTAAATGAATGTATACCAAGAGCATTTAAAACTCTAATATAAACATCAGATATTAGCAATTCTTAAAATAAACAGCATTTTTGTATACCATAATAACATCAATGTTTGCAAGTATGAAAAGAAACATCCATGATAATAAATTTTATATATATATAATATATATATATATATATATATATATATATATAGATAGATAGATAGATGTAACTCTTTGGTATGCATTTAGTAACATACCTAAAAGTTTAATATATATGTGTCTGTATATATATATATATATATATATATATATATATAATATATATATATATATATATATTCCCACTGACCTATGAATTTACAAGAAAACATATCTAAATGCTAAAATGTTCAGCAATTTTTTAAAAAGCGTTTTCAACAGCAAAAAGAAAAATCGAATAAAGTTGGGAAAAATAAGGGGTCCATTTTACCTATGTTACACTCATTTGATGGATTCAACTATTAAAAAGTATGAAATAGCTTTCCGTGTCCTTATTAGAAAGAACAGAATGATAGACAATGCTCTGAATAGAGCTTCCACTTTACTCTTGAGAGTGGCCTCATGGATACCTGCCTCTAAGAGGTGAGGGGAGTGGGCAACAGTGGTTACAAGATTTAATCCCTGATAGAAATGCCAAAGAATTCTGTCATTAGTGCCCTGTGACGTTTAGGGCCATAGTAATTTGTTTCCACATAAGGACAGTTCAGCAGACTAGTTCCAAATACTTCTACTGGAAACAGAGTCTCCAATCTGTTATTCGAGTCCTCCCACTGACTCAGAGAGCTATCTAAAATCCTTTGAAGTACTACTATTTGGTTTAAAGTAAAAAAAGTTAATTCTGTCATTTGCAGCTAAGAAACTTGTTCAATACAGAAGATTATTTTGGTGGTGGGAATATGCTTCATTTTGTTTATTACTTTAAACTTTAATGTATTTTAAAAATCTACAATATGTTATATGAACAGTCAGTGGAACCCAAAGTTCAAAGGAAGGGGAGTATGAGAATCAGAAAGTGCTTAGAAAAGTTTCCCAAGAGAGAATTCTGGTGAGTAGCCTGCTTCAAAAAACTAAAATATGCAAGACGAATTTTGAGTCCATGAGAGTCATATTGTTTTAATAGATAGAAAAAGATATACCAAACATACCATATTATCTATCATACTAACACATCAGAATTGTATATGTAGTAGATATGTGGATTCTGAACATTATTAGAGAGAGTTCACCTACTGTTCTAGGAATATATCTGTGAATGAATTTCAATTGTTATGAGAAAATAGGTAAATCTGATGAAGAAGAGATCAAATTTAAAACTCCAGATATCTCCTAATTCTTGACTTTATTGTTACATGCCATTGAATGTTTCATATATTATGAACATGAGTCATCATGTTTTTGTTTTAATAAGTAGCATTTTATAACCATAGGTTATTTTGTTACATAAATGTTTCCAAACTCTTAATAGGATATATGAGTATTTTATAGTTTAACTTAATGTTTTGGGATACAAAATGAATTGTTCTATATATCTATAGAAAAAATATTTTAAACTAGTTAGAGTTTGCAACTTTATGATTGATACAGTCTTAAAAATACATAAAGTGAAAGTATGTTTAAGAGCTAGACAATGCCTATTCCAATCTATCTGCTATGATAGTAAGGAATCAATATTTCATCATAACTTGGTGAGCTACTATTAATGATCCATAAATAGTTTAATCTCTTACCACTGCATTTATTTATTTACTATATTACAGATGATTTTATTGACTCGCATTTCAGTTGAAGCTTAGGTCAAAAAATCATAAAAATAAATGGTTGAAAATGTTATTTAAGATCTATTATTTAACTTCTATATTATAGGCTCAACCAAGTCAAAACATAGATACTGAACATTCAAGACAATGTTCCTATTAATAAAATAATTTATAAACAGACAGGTATTCAAAGACACATCAACAAATATTAAGACTTCAATTTATTACTTGGAGAAAAAATGAAAAGTTTTAACACAGTATGAATTTTTGGCAAAACACAAAGAATCAATGGGTCTGGGAATAATTAGAACACCATTCTGAGAGATACTGAGGGACTATCATAAAGTATTCCTCTAATTTACAGCCATTTTCTCTAATATAACAACTTTTTAATACCTTTTCAAATGAAGGCTTTTACTCTCAAGATATCTAATTATTACTCACTAGGTAGTTATAGCAAATTTCAACTTAAGATACCTTAATTTTTTAATTAGTAAATTTCTTATGCAATAATTATACTTTTCCTATACCTTTATCAATATGATGTATTACTCTCTTACTCTAAGTAAATAGAGCAAATTATTGGTTCTTTAACTGATGTTATATTCAGGGTATTACTATAATGAATAATTATGTTTCATTCTACGGTCATAAAATTGAATAAAATAAAACTCTTGCTCCAAAACATTTTATTTCTAGTTATTAAAGAGTTAAAAAGAGTAAACTCTTTTTATAAAAAAGGGAATAAACTCTTGCACATAGCTGCAAAATATAAGCATAAACTCTAATGGGGATGCAGGGATATGAGTGCTTAATTCTACCTGAGATTAAGTGGTTGGGGATTCAGAGATGATAACACCAACGTAGAATTGACAATAGAGTTCTAAACTAAGAAAAAGCAGATGTGAAGAAAGATAAATGCAATAAGTGTTTTACATATGAAACTCAGAAAAATAACTTTTAAAAACCAGAAGGAAGATAAACATGATGGCAAATTTTTGACCATTTATTATATGAAGATATAATTGAAATTTCCTCACATGTCTTATCTCATGCATGTCTCATAATAAGCTTATAAAATAAGCAATATCATTATTCTATTTTGTATATGAGGAAACTGTGGTACAGACCAGTGAACTATACAGGTCACATAACTAACTAGTAATGGTGCAACATTTTAAATTCAAACTCACTCCGGTGCTCTTCATAACCTCACTATATAACATATTCAAAAATACATGTTTGCATACATACAAAAACAAACAAACAAACAAACAAACAAAGAACAAGAAATTAGGGAAGAGTAAAAATTAGAAAAAATAAAAATTGGTTGCTTATGGAAAATTAATAATAACATCTAATCTAGAAAATAAAGAAAAGCACAACCACCCCACTTTAAATACAAGAAAAAAAACAACCCAAGGCATTACTTTAAATTTTGAAAGAATAATTTGTATAATAAAACTACTTTAAAATATTAATAAAATAGATGAATTTATGGGTAATACAAATTGTTAAAAATAGTTCAAGAATCAACATCATTACAATGGCCATGCCTCCCAAAATAATCTATAGATTCAATGCAATCCCTATTAAAAAACAATGACATTTTTCAGAGAGCTAGAACAAATAGTCCTAAAATTTATATGGAACCATAAAAAAACCCTGAAGTAGCTATGGCAATCTTGAGAAAGAACAAAGTTGGAGGTATCACACTGCCTGATATCAAACTATACTACAAGTCTACAGCAATCAAAACAACATGGTCTTAGCATAAAAACAGATACATTGATCAATGGAAAAGAATAGGAATCCCAGAAATAATTCTACACCTATATGCTCACTTAATATATGACACAGAAGGCAAGAATATACAATGAGGTAAAGACAATCTCTTCAATAAATGGTGTTGGGAAAAATAGAGAGATACATGCAAAAAAATAGAAACTAGACCACCTTCTTATACTGTATACAAGAATAGAGTCAAAATGGATTAAAGATTCTGAAATGTAAAACCTGAAACCATAAAACTTCTAGAGGAAATAATAGGCAGTAATCTCTCTGGTATTTCTACTAATGATTTATTTTTTGACATATTTCCTTAGGCATCAGAAACAAAAGAAAAAATAAACATGTGGGACTATACCAGACTAAAAAGTTTTTGCACAGCAAATAAAACTATCAACAAAATGAAAAGACAACTGAATATCTTCCCCCACTGAATGGGAGAAAATATTTGCTTATGATACATCTGATAGAATTAATATACAAAATATATAAAGAACTCATATGACTCAATTACAAAAACAAACAAACAAACAATCCAATTAAAAAATGGGCAGAAGACTTGAACAGATATTTTTCCAAAGAGAAAATACTAATGGCCAATAGACATATGAAAAGATGCCACTAATCATCAGAGAAATGCAAATTAAAACCACAATGAGATATCACCTCATACCTGTAAGAATGACTATCGTGAATAAATCAAAGAACAAGTGTTTGCACGGACATGGAAAAAGGGACCCTCATACGCTATTGGTGGGATTGGAAATTGCTATAGCCACCATGGAAGATAATCTGGAGGTTTCTCAAAATATTAAAAATGGATACACCTTTTGACCCAGCAATTGCATTTCTGGTATTTATCTACAAGAAACCAAAATGATAATTTGTAAATATCCATGCACCTCTGTATTCATGCAACACAATTTACAATAGCCCAAGATATGAAGCAAGCTAAATGCCCATCAACAGATGATTAGATATAGAAGTTATGGTTCATATATACAATGAAATATTAGCCATTAAAAAAATGAAATCCTACAATTTGTAATGACATGGATGGACCTAGTGGTTATTATGGTGAGTGAAATAAGTCAGACAGAGACAGATAAATACCATTTGATTTCACTTATATGTGGAATCTAAGGAACAAAAGAACAAACTAATCAAAAATATACTCACAAATATAGAGGACAATCTGGTAATGGCCAGAGGGATTAGAGGGGATGGAGAAAGGGGTGAAATGTTAAAGAAGTACAAATTCATAGTTGATAGATGGTCATGGGGATGGGGATTGCAGCATAGGGAATGCAGTTAGCATTAGTGATATGGCTAGGTGTAGAGTCAGAGGTGAGAGAGAGCAATCAGGGGAATCATTTATAAACTATATAAATATCTAACCAATGTACTGTATAACAAACTAATAATAAATAAAATTAAATTAAAATAATAATAATAATAATTTAAGAAGATTTATAACACTTGAATAGATCAATGGCAAGGACATAAATTGAAATACACATCAATGTATTACCTGAAAAATTTCCTGCACTGAGCATTCTTTTAGGGATAATAAATTTTAAACTAGTGAAGAACAAAATTCCTATTGTATAAAATATTCCAAACTACAAAAAGAAGAAAATATTTTCAATTTATTGTTTAAAACTAGTGCAATTCTGATAACAAAATATAGCAAGAAAGTGCACATGATTTGTGTGATAAAGTAGGATTTATCTCATATCTTTTAGAATAGTTTGAAATTAAGCTATATATATTAACACAAACTATCTCAAGAGTAGGTCAAATAAGGGAAACTATGATTATCTAGACAGTTTCCAATTAAACTTTTTAAGAAAAAAATAATATTCTGATTAAAATTTTAAATGAGTTGTCAAAAGCATTTTTTAAGTGAAGAAGGCTATTTCAAAATAAAGCAAACATGAAACTTAAGCAGAAAACTAGAAAGACATTTTCCCAAGGTCTAAAACAAGATCAGGATCTCCACTAACTACCCTCACTGCTGTTTAAGAAAATTCTAGAAATTCCAGCCAGATTGAAAAAAAAGTTTTTAAAAAAGGTTAGAAATTAGAATTATAAGTATCGATCAATATTATAATAGCATAGTTGGAAAAACTAAGAAATGAGAAGATTGTTGTTACTCGTAAGAAAGTAAAGGCAATTTTTTAAAATAAATATACAAAAAAATCATTTTTTGTTTAAAAATGTAAAGTGATACTATGCAAAATAGTAACAAATAGATATAAATCACATTAAAATATATATATATAATTTAGTAGCAACTGTGTTTGAATCTCTGTTATTAGAACTATAGAAACAGATATGAAAGATAAAGTTCCTATACTCAAGTAGTGTATGTTCAAAAGTGTGTTTGGGGAATATGATTCACACATAATATGCATCTAATTTTAGATAATACATATTACTTAAAGAAAATTAAAGCAGAATAACATTGGTAAAAAAATAATAGCAGTAGGTCGTATAGTGTTAAAGAAGTAGTTATCCACATTGGTCAAGGACGACCTCCTAAGGTGATGACATTATTTGTGCAAAAAGAGAAAATCATTTTTTGTCTTGGTTTAAATTTAGATGAATATTTGATATCAAAGTAATAATGTTAAGTAAACTAATGAATATGGATCAACAATTCATTGGAAAGGTCGAGTCTTGAAATATTAATTCAAACATGTTTAAAATAGAAATATTATTAAAATCACAGAGACAGGATGAACTTACTTAACTTGTACTTAAATATGATCTAAATAAGGAACATTAATGAATTATAAAACAGATTTTAAAAATCTACAATGAAGTTAAGAAATATCAAATTTAAATAATTAGAGATTAATTTGTCTTTCTAGATTTAAAAGGTCAAAAACACATGGTTATTAATTCCACCAAAATAGTGAATATTTTTAATACCACTGATATTCCGATGAATTATTTTTAATAGTAAAACATGTTTCTAAAATCACATGGAAAAACAGTAGAATCGAAAAAACAGATAAAATGTTGAGTATACAGAATGATGACTAATATCCTACATAATATTTTAAATTGATGTTTATGATGTAAGAATTAACATAAGTTACTTGGAACACAGCATAAAGTTAAGGAGAAGATCCAGACAAGTATAGGCCATTTTGTATAAATGTGGCATTTTAAACAAGTGTGTGTATAATGAATCAACCAATAAACAGTTCTGGACAAATACTATTATATTGTCCAATTAGCCAATATATGTCCAGATGGCTTTGAAAGTTAAATGTAAAAGCAAAACAATAAAAGTGCTGAAAAAAAATCTAAGTAAACATTTATTTGATCTTGGAACTGGAAAAGTTTCCCCTCTAAACATAAAAACAGAAAGGAACAATAAAAACAAATGCCGGCGCTCTTCTGCCGCCGCCGTCTTCGTCTACACCACAACCATGCTGCCCTACACCATTGTCGACTTCCCAGTTCGAGGGCTCAGTGAGGCCATGCGCATGCTGATGGGTGACCAGGACCAAATCTGGAAGGAGGACGTGGTGTCCATGGAAACCTGGCCTCCTGTCTGTATCCGCAGCTCCCCAAGTTCCAGGATGGAGACCTCATCCTGTACCAGTTCAATGCCATCCTGCGCCACCTGGGTGGCTCCCTCAGGCTCTATGGGGCGGACCAGCGGGAGGTGGCCCTGGTGGACATGGTGAATGACACCGCAGAGGACCTCCGCTGCATATACTTCACACTCATTTACATTAACTACGAGGCGGGCAAGGAGAACTATGTGAAGGAGTTGTCGGAGCACCTGAAGCCTTTTGAGGCCCTGTTGTCCCAAACCAAGGGGGCCAGGCCTTCATCGTGGGCAACGAGATCTCCTTCGCTCTCTACAACCTGCTGGACTTGCTTCTGAATCGCCAGGTCCTGGCCCGGCTGCCTGGACTCCTTCCCCTTGCTCTCGGCCTACGTGGCTTGCCTCCATGTCCGGACCAAGCTCAAGGCCTTCCTGGCCTCCCCTGAGCACGTGAACCTACCCATCAATGGCAACGGGAAGCCGTGAGAACTTGTGGCACTCTCAGCAGGAGGCAGAGGCCACTTGTCAGCCAACCTTTCCCCAGGACCAATAAAATTCCTGAGAGAAAAAACAAACAAACAAACAAAGGAATAAACGAATGAATGAATGAATGAATGAACGAATGAATAAATAAATAAATAAAATGTTGAGTTTAACATTAGAAAAACACAAATGAAATGATCTTAAAGTGCACAGTTGACTGGAAAAAAAATTTACAGTGTGTATTTCAGACTTTGACAAGCTTATAAATTAAAATACAAGTGCTCCAAAGAAAAAAAAATGACCAAAGGACATGAACAAATGATGCACAAAAATAATTATGACAATAAATATTTAAAAAGAAATGTTCGATCTTAAAGACCGTTAAAGATACACAAATCTAAATAATTTATTGTTATTTACCTATCAAATTGACGAGGATTTAAAACAGTAAAGACATCCAGAGTTTGCAACATTTTAAGTGACAAGCATTTTTATAGAGATGTAAAGTAGTGGTTTTTTTTTTTAATTTTCAATAAAGATAATCTGACAATTAATGTTAAGACTCTTGATATTACATGTGCATATGCCTTTTAAACCACTATTGGTACTAGGAAGAAATAGTCATAGTTAATCACAAAGAGTTCTTCACAAAGATTTTGCTTCAACAAGTTAGTTAAAAGTAGATTGCTTGATATAAGTAAATGTACTTTGCATCTCTTAAATATTAAGTTCTCAAAATTAGTTTGAATTTCAGAAATTACTCCTGGTACATTATTTAGTAAATAAAATATACAACTCCAAGTTCATAATTAAATGTATAAATATATAAAGCCATGAAAATGTTTACTGTATATCTCTTGTTGGGCTTATTAAGGAGGATTCTATTTTATTCTTTTTTTTTCATTGTTTTTCTAACGCTTTATAATGACCATGCAATAATTTTATAAACACAAAAATCTTCTTAAAAAAATAAATCAAGACACACATGTAAGATTACGCTGAGAATAAGGCTTCGATGTTCTTGTCTATGATGAAATAATAATCTGCTTCTTGATTCTTACAGGATTATTGTGAGAGAGAAGAGAGGTATAAATTTTTAGAGAGTGAATTAAGATACTCAAAGAGGTTTTATGCTTTCTTTTAGAATACTAACTTGCCACTTAGGAATTTTATCAGTTGTTTTAAATCTTTCACATGGGCACCATTACTGCACCAATTATAACTGGCGACCTGAAGAAATTAAAACCCTTTCTTAGTAAGTAGTTTACTCCCAGAAGAAGCTGGGTTTCAGCACGTCAGCAAGACCACCCGTTTGCTTAAGGATTCAACAAGCAGAGCCTGGCAAGTCAAGTTTATAAGTATTAGTGAAAGGTTGAGAAAGGTTCTGGTCTCCTTATGGAACGCAAGAGATACAAAAATGCTAGTATGTATAATCATGGTCCACTAGGCAAGAAAGCATTTTACAGGCCCTCAGGGGCGACCCGAGGCTGAGTGTGGTGCTCTCAAGCAGAGAAGGAAGCAAAGGGAATGAGAGGTTGAAGGAGTTTAACAACGGGACTGGTTTGCTCAGGTTAGACTCAATAAAAAACTGCTATTTGCGGGCAGACAAATTGTAGAACAGAGATTTAGGCCACTTTTGGTTATTAAAATAATTGCGAAGTGTTGCTTCTCGTATCTGGCCCCTTTCCAACAGGAACACATGACATTCCTCTTTACTCTAGAGGTGCAGGTTGTTTAATGTAGACTCTGTCCTGAACTAGGTTGTAATTTTCATATGAAGTGTACAAGAGTTGATGTATTTGCTTCACAAAAAGAATAATTTGAGACCCATCATGAATGTTCATTATGCTCGGTTTGCAAATTAACTGCAGTAGCTGTTCTCTGCCCTGAAGGTTTCAGCAGAAAACAGAACTGGGAGTTATGAATATCCCTTCTATTGCAGTGAGTAACCTATTTTTTTACCGATCCCCTACTTGGGCTTACTTTCTTTTCAAGTAAAACATGCATAACAAAGACCATGATAGGATACAAGGGAATAAAATCAGGAACTCATTGTAAGAAAAACCAATATGAAAAATTAATTAAGAAATCATTTTATTTTATTTTCAAAATGTTCACAGTTATTTTTTTAAAAATAAATAATGTATGTAATTAAGCACTCAGTTTTTCAGAACTCCTGCTCATTATATTTGTTCAACTAACATATATGTCTCCCTACTAGATCCCTATTTCCAGACATAGTTCAGTGAAAGAGATATAAAAGTGATTGGTATGCAATCTCTATTCACAAAGAGCTTGAGGGAACAAACATATAGACAGATGATTTCACCATGAAATAAGTGCTAATAAAAATATGTTGAAAATGCTACACTTATTTTAAGATATATTGAAATATACAAATGTGATAATGTTCTATTTTATTTTATAAAAAGTGCTACAATATATTAAATGACATGTCATTCCAGGTAGTAAATTGCTGCCTCACTATTGTACTAAAGGAATAGTCTGGCATGGAACAATGAAAATGGGCTTTTGAATGTAAAGGATTTAATTGACATAGTACCTTTAATTTCTCTGAGTCTTGGGTTTCGTGTTTTTAAAATGGGCATAATTTTACTTACTTTCATAACATTTTTTTAAAATAAGAATCTTAAAACACAGAAAATAAGAGTTCTATGTCCTTTAAGAACCCACATATATTTTTTATCATTATTTAAATTGTAACAGCCTTCTGAGAATCCAGAAGAGTCAATACAACTTTCAAATTATCAGATGCATTATATTTTGAGAATATGAAAACACAATGAATCAATATATATATTAGATATATATATTTGAAAAATCGTGTTGCTTGTATGAATCCTGTAATTCTGATGGATAGGGGAGCATGTGAGGTGCTTGTTATTTCAATATGAATTCTACTTCTGCAGCTGCTTCTGCTATGGCTATTTCTACCATAACCACCATTATTATAAATAGTTTACATATTTTCAGATGCTCTCTTTTGAACTGCTGACTATCAATTCTATAGAACACGATTCAGATAATTCTGTTAAAAAAATGTTAAGTTCATTATTGCTGTAAAATAGAACATCACCCGACGTAGGCTTAATAGTGCTCAAAAGAGAAGTCAGAAGATAGTTATATTGTTTTAAGGTCTGGAAATATGTGATTTTTAAGGTGACTGTCAAGGACTTGAAACTCATTGAATTAGAGAGAAATTATGACATTAAATCTTTAGACTGTGGTGGGCACAGTAAAGAAAAGATCTTGAAGTGCGTCTTGCACAGCAGTCATCAGTCTCTGTAGCAAGCTATTTTTGGGTGTGTTCGATCTTCTCTCTCAAGAGCAAGAATTTCTTGGAGCAAGTAGTGATGTTAATTTGGTTTGTTTTCAGTGAATTTTAGCATAGGCCCAGGGAAGTATGTCAGTTTAATATTCATAGCTATGAGTTTTAAGGGAACATTTCAGAATTAGGCTACCAATTTGGATTTTAAAAACTAAAAGATATGAAAAAAGTAAAGTAAGTGTAATAGCAATCAAAAATATTGCTAGCAACCTCCTCTCCAAATCGAATTTATGTATGTACATATATGTAATATGTTCATATTAATCAGCTATACATATTTGCAAGGCATGAATATTATATATTTATAATAGAAATGAATGGCTTGCAAAGGTTTTATAATAAGACGTGTTAAATATTTTTTCCATGTTGGAAAATATAATCCAAAAAAATATGTTATTCACTTCAAAATGAAGTAAAAGAAGAGTTTCCTGGATTACAGGTGAGGTTTATAAAATAATTTGTAAGCCTGTATCTTGGTTTTGCAAGTATCATTTGAGTTACAACTTAGTTACAAGTTTGGATATTATTTTCTATTTACTGCTTATACCCATGCAGCAGAGAGATCAGTGAAAAAAAAAAAAACAAAAAACAAAACAAAAAAAAAAAACTTTGAGGGATAAATAGCAATATTTCTTTTTAAAATAGCTACATGTTATTTCTCTACAGCTGTCTTTTTCTCTTTTATGTATCGCTCATTTTTGTTTATTGTTCTCTATTGCACTACTTTTTTTTGAGGTATGACTGACATACACAAAAGCTGTACATGTTTAATGCATACATCTTGATGAATCTGAAGATAGTATTCACCTGTGAAACTGTCACCATAAACAATGTCATAAACATAACTATCATTTTAAATCTTGCTTCTTGGAGAAAAAATATTCCTACTTCTTTCAGACATATGTCATTAATGAAACTTATTTGAAAAGTAGTAGTTTGTTTAAAAGTGTCAAAGTCATTCTAAGGACATGGGGTTTGGAATCAGGAACACCTGGATTTGACTCCTGGATCTGGCAATTGACACTTGTGTGACTCTGGATAATTTACTTAACCTTTAAAGTCTCTGTTTTCTCTACTCTGAAGTGGAAATAATGATACTTCTCATTGGGTTTGGTTGTGGGGATTAAATGAAGCATGAAAGACAAGTGGTTAACCTGTAATAAAGATTACGGTCCTCAAAAATTCATAATTGAAGTTCTAATCCCCAATACCTCAGGAATGTGATCTTATTTGGTAATAAGGCCATTGTGGATATAATGGATATAATAGTTCATTTAAGATGAGGTCATTTTTAAAGGGCCTAATCCAGTATGACTGATGTCTTAAAATGGGGAAAATTTCTACAAAGAGAACACACAGGGAGAACACTATGTGAAGAAGAAGGCATGTAGAGATCAGAGTGATGATGCCTCTATAAGCCAAGGGATGCCAAAGGTTGCCTGTAAGCCACCAGAAGCTCTTTCATGGCCTTAGGAAAGAATCAACCAAGGTGACAACCTTGACCTTGGATTTTCAGGCTCTAGAACTGTGAGACAATAAATTTCTGTTGTTTAAGTGACCCAGTCTGTGGTTCTATGTAAGAGTTGTCCTAGCAAACTAAACATTAACTTATCAGCAAATCTTCACCCTGTGGTAGCTTTACTGCTGATCACTAGATGATTCAAATCTTTGAGTTTCATAAAATATTACAGAAAATGATTTAATTATTATTTTAATGAAATTGTCAAGGTAATTTATTAATAACAAATAAAATATCTAGTTTTCTCCATGTTTCAACATTCTTATATTATGCCATTTATGTTTTATTTCATAGTGTGAAACAAAAAAGGGGCACATATTTTGGGCCCTATAAACTCAGTGACCAAAATTAACCATATAGGCTGATCTGAACATCATAAAATTTCTAACTAAAAGTACGTCATGGTAGGTAGTCACATCCTGGGCCTATAGCTTTCTTGATTAAAGGTTAATCTTTACCTTAAGTGAGTCCATCTATTTTCTTTTGCATCTAAGATAACATATCTTTGGAATGTGAGAGTAATCCCTTTTTTCCAGACCCTTCAAGGCACAACTCATGCACCAGAGCAGGAGACCACAGACCCTCCTTGTTATCTTGTTCCAGAATACTATCTGTATGTGCTGTAAATGTTACTTATTAACTGTCCTGTACTCACCAATGTAAAAGAAGTATATGTCTCTTTGTTTTTACTTTTCATCCAATCCTAAAGACTCCCTATGTTGCTTTTTTCTGTCCCCTTGATCTACCATCAGTGATTTTGTGTGATTCTCTTTCCATCTCCTCCTTTGATTCTAATGTATAAAATAAGCTGCAAAACTGCTATTTCTCCAGAGCATTTTCTCAATCTGTTGAAATTTTGCTTTTTAATAATTGTCATCAGTTTGACTCAAATAAACTCATAAAAAATTCTCTACAGGTTTGGATGTTTCTTATGTTGACAATAGATGGAAAGAGACGTCCCCAGCATCAAATTTATGTAGAATAGCAAAGCTTTTTTATGTTCTGATGGAAACTGAAATGATTAGCCTGTGTTTTAACAACAACTCATTAATTTAAATGAATATTTATAACCAAAGTTAATTGAATTTTTTATAAATGTCTTTTAAAATACAGATTTAAATATGAGCATTTTTAACTGATTACTAAGTAATTTCTAAACATATTCTTTGCTTTTTTTTACACGCTTTTTTAGAAAGTGTAATTAAAAAAGGGTGCATTCTATTTCTTTTTGCTAACTTTGAGACTATGAAAATAAACTCACATTTAATTGCTATATTATGAAAAACTGGAGGCCTTGGGGTTAGAGAAAGAGCCCAAAAAACATTTAGAAAAATTCAAGTACTTATTGGCTATTGCCAGCTGGGAAGGTTTTCTTAATTGAATGGTGTTAGGCTGTTTGGAAAGTAGCAGGAACATACTGTTAAATGTATAAAAGTAAACATCTCTCCAAAAGGGAAAACAAGTAAGAGACTAACTTTTTTATTATATATATTTACTAAAAGACATGTTAAAGTAGCTGTAACATAACATTTATATTGACCTGAATTGCAGGATAGAATGGATTAATTTTTCTAGAGAAACTCATGGGAAATGACTTTCAAAGACTTTTGAAATTAAGATAGAATAAAGCAATTTTTCCCTTATTACTTCTAATTAGCATGACACCACACAACACACACACACACACACACACCACCACACACCACACAAGTCCAATTCCTTGGGAGTTTATTGCCTAACAAGAAATCCTCTTTGCCTTCATTTGAGTCAATGATACAATTAGAAAAAAATATTTATCAGGATTTTTCATTGATTTGGGGGATATAGGAAATAGCAGTAAGATAAGATGCCCTATATGATATAGTGATTATAATAAGAAACATATATTTGGTTTTCATCTCCATTTCTGGCACTGAGCTACTTTGAAATTTTCTAAGCATTGAGTATGATATGATGTCTTTTGTCATGTCAATGAGGTGACTTCTGGAATACCCCTAGATCACTTAACAATGGAGTCTGGTCACCAGAGGAGCCAACCTTGTTATGAGAGGGTTGGTACACTTTCAGTCATACCCGATCCCACCTCTACCTCCAAGAAGAGGAGAGGGTTTGGAAACTGAATGAATTGCCAATGGCCAATGATTTAATCAATCTGGCCTAAATAATGAAGTCTCATACAAACCCAAAAAGACAGGGCTTGGAGTGTTCTGGGTTGATGAACACATAGAGGGGCTGGGAAAGTGGGCTCCTGGAGAGGACATGGAAACTCTGAAACCCTTCCACATGCCCTATGCTTCCCTCCATGTGCTGTTCCTGAGTTGTATGCTTATATATATATATAACAACAACAACAAAAAATGGGCAATCCGGTAAGTGTAATGTTTCCCTGAGTTCTGTGAGCAGCTCTAGGAAATGAATCAAGCCAAAGATGGGGATTGTGGAAACCTCTGATTCACAGCTAGTTGGTCAGAAGCACAGGTGACAACCTGTACTTGCAAGTACATCTTGAAGTTGAAGGGATAGCCCTTTTCTCCCACTGTGTGCAGCTGCGCGCTGCGCGCACACACACACACACACACACACACACACACACACACACAACGCACACTGTAATTGGTTCCAGGAACCCCAAAGACATGCTCTTCTTTGAACAATAATATGAGGACAACAGAGGCCCATTCATTAATTCACTTAACAATATGCACTGAGACCTGTTAGATGAAAGGCAAGTAGCTAGGTGCAGGGCACACTGTTATGAAAATTAAATAAAGAAATTAAAAAAATTCATTATCTACTATGGGAAACATGTATTAATGATATTTATATAAACTACTGATTCTGAAATTCTATGGGGAAGCAAAGCAAGGTGCTTTTTAGTAGAGATACCGGGGGCTGGAAGGAGGGGGAAGAGTTGTTCTGATCTTGGTCGAGACTCTCGAAGAAGAGTAATTGAGGTTGAGATCTGACAGATGAAGAGAGGCAAGATTTGCAGAACAGCATGCGAAGAGCATTCTAAATCACTAATGAAACAGGTGCAGAAGCCCTAAGGGGGTTCACTTGTTATATATTCTTGGAAAGAGGGCAACCTGTTATGCGAGAGATATAGCAGGGAACATATCACAGAAGGTCATAGTGAAAATCCTGATTTTAATTTTTAAAAGTATTAAAATGCTATGAAAGCTTTACAGAGGGAGATTTTTAAGCCTATTACTTTGTTTGTCTGTTTTTGATTTTTGGTTTCTGTTTGTAGATTATTTTAAAAGAAGACTTGAGATTGAATGGGAAACTGGTTAAGTGGACCACCATAGAAGTGGAAGTCAGATGATCATGGTTTGAACCAGGATGGTCAGACGAAAACAGAGGAATTTTGGTACGTGTAAGGTGTTATTCAGGTGGAATCCACAGAACTTGATTCTGGATTGGTTTGGGTGGATGAGCACACCCCAAAAGTAAAGTTATTCAGTTGATAACCTTAGAGGATGGTGGTAACATTCACATGGATGAAAAAAAATCAGGAAGGAACGTGAGCCAATATGAATGTTTTCACCTTACTAATGTTTGTTCTCTACTTTAATTTTTTTGTTTATTTTACTTAATTAAAAAAAATTAAGTTTATTGGGGTAACATTGATTAATATAATTATATAAATTTCAGGTATACATTATAATTTGATATCTATATATTCTATTGTGTGATTACCGCCCAAAGTCTAGTTTCCTTCGGCTACCAGATATTTGATTTCCCTTTACCCACTTCACCTCCGTCGAACCCCTATGTTTGACCCCCTTTATCCATCTACTTCCCCCTCCTCCCCACCCATATCCTCTGGTAACCGCTGGTCCATTGTCTATGTCCCTGAGTCTCTGTTTGTCCTATTTATTTGTTACTTTTAAGTTTATATCCCATATATAAGTGATATCATGTGATTTTCAACTTTGTCTGGCTTATTTCACTTAGCATGATTATCTCGAGGTCCATCCACGTTGTCGCAAATGGCAATTTTCATCTCTTCTTATGACTAATATTCCATTGTATGTATGTGCCACAGCTTCTTTAGCCAATTATCTATCATAGGACACTTCAGTCCTGGCCACTGTGAATAATGCTGCTACGAACATCGGTGTGCAAATATCTTTTTGGATATGGGTTTTCAAGTCTTCAGGTAAATACCCAATAGAGGATTGCTGGATCATATGGTAGACAATTCTTATTTTTGAGGAACTTCCATACTGTTTTCCATTGTGGCTGTACCAATTTGCAGTCCCACCAGCAGTGTATGAAGGTTCCTTTTTCTCTGCATCCTCTCCAACACTTGTTATTACTTGTCCTGTTGATTATAGCTATTCTAACAGGTGTGAGATGGTATCTCATTGTGGTTTGTTTTGCATTTCCCTAATAGCTAGTGATGTGAGTATCCTTTCAAATGTTTTAGACCATTTGTATGTCCTCTAGGGAGAAGTGTTTGTTCAGGTCCTCTGCCCATTTTTTGATTGATCGGTTTTGTTTTTTTTTTGTTATTGAGTTGTATGAGTTCTTTGTATATTTTGATATTAGGCCCTTATTGGAGGCGTTGCTTGCAAATATATTTTCCCATTGAGATTTGTTTCTTTACTTGTTGACATTTCTTTTGCTGAGCAGAAGCTTTTTAGTTTGATGTAGTCCCATTCATTTATTTTTGCTTTTACTTCCCTTGCTTTGAGGTCAAATTCATAAAATCCCCTTTAAGTCCAAGGTCCTTGAGTTTTGTTCCTATGTTTTCTTTTATGCATTTTATTGTTTCAGGTCTTACATTCAGGTCTTAATCCATTTGAGTTAATTTTGTGTGGTGATAGACAGCAGTCTAGTTTCATTCTTTTGCAGGTGACCTTTCCAGTTTTCTCAGCTCCACTTTTGAAGAGGGTTTCCTTTCTCCACTGTATGTTTTTGGGTTTTTTGTTGAAAATTATTTGCCCATATAAATATGGTTTACTTCTGGACTCTCGATTCTTTCCATGGTCCATGCTGTTTTGCTGCAATACCATGCCTTTTTGATTACTATTGCTTTGTATATAATTTGAAGTTGGCAGAGTGATGCCTCCAGCCTCATTCTTTTTTTCTCAGGATGGCTTTGGCAATTCGGGGTCTTTCGTGTTTCCATACAAATCTGATGATTTTTTGTTCTATTTCTTTAAAAAATGCAATGAGATTTTGATGCGGATTGCATTAAATCTGTATAATGCTTTGTTCTCTACTTTTAAAATATGTGTGTGTTTAAAAATGCTAGAGTGTTTCAAGTGGAATCTGAGTTGTGATATTCTTTCAGATAATTAAAAAATTGAAACCATTTGATTTGTTAAATATCCAGTGTGCTTAGAGCAAGTACTTACAGTTCTCCATCTCTTCTCATTTTCACTTCAATTTCTCACCAGAGTTAAAAAAACTGAACTAATACAAAAGTGAAGTTCTAACAATTACCATCTTGGCAATTTACAACTGCTTGTTAAAATTGCTAATTTTGTGTCTATAGTTTTCTGTTATTTTTTATTTAGTTGCATTTGAAATGTGTAAGAACAAACCTTTTAAGCAAATGAGTTATAAAACAAATTTGCCAAGATGTGCTTTGTAGAGTTGCTTTAATTCTTTAAATTGAATTGTGAATATTCAATGATCAAGTACCTATTTTTTGTTATTAGATATACAGAAAATTCATATAATTTTCATATAAGGTTTACGATGCAGTTTAAAAATTTAAAAAATAAGTAAAACTTTCAAACCTCGTAAAATCAAAACAAAACTACTACCAACAACAACCTTAGTTCTATTTTTTTGTTTTTAACCCACTGTAGTGCTAATCTGGCTTTCTTATGACCACCTAAACCTCATTCTTTGTAATAGAACTCAATGCTCTTTGAAAAAGTATATTTTCACTCATCATGTGCATGCATGTTTGTTGGTACAATCAACAAGTTCCTTTTTTGATTGGGTTATCAAGAGATGATATCTGCTTCTTGCAATAAAAACCTAGCTTAAGGCTTCTATCCTTTTTTATGTTCTGGTATTCATGGAAAAAAATTGCTCAGCATTCTGGGATATATAAATGAAGCTGGTCATATCTGCCTCTAGCCTCACAATGGCTAACTAGGGCATCCCAAAAGCTAAATTATTCCAAATCTTCTCACTCTCATCCGATCCTTGGCATAATAGGATGGATGTGTAAGAAGCTCTGTCCTAACTGATAGATTGTTTCCTCGACTTATTTCAACAACAAATCTTTTATTAAATCTCTTAAATACTAATAAATACAACTGAGACCAATATCCCAAGTAAGACCATTGGCAAATAATGATATAAGGATCATGTATAAAGATCATGGGAAGCAACACCATGTGCCTGACACAGTAGTTTCAATGAGCATATGATCATCAATGTTTTTCTTTCTTTTCCTTGGATTCAAGCGGACTTTAACAATTATCTATAATTGATGTATACAGATGTCATGCAAAATAAATTTAAATTTAAGAAGACTAATATTGATGTCCTACTTTGTTAAGTACATAGGTAAAATATAGTGTTTTATGGTTTGTGCTCTCACATTAATTTTTCTGATGACCTGGCTTTGAAAATTATTTTCTTCAATCAGTGTTTCAGATATCTTTGCTGTTCTTTTTTTTCTATTTTTTTAAAACTACTTTATCATCCACAAAATTGCTCCTGTTATTCTTTATAGATATTTTAGATGAAAAGTGAACTTCATTGATTATTACTTGGCAAATGCCTTTCTTTTTCCTCATTTCATTAATCAAGAGTCGTTAAGGCTCTGATGAGTTTATAGTAAAGATGTTTGATCTTCATCAAATGTTTACTGGCTTGATTTCAAAAGTGACACAAGCTTTCTTTGGGATTCTGGCTCTGGCATTTACTACATGTGTAATGAATAAAGATATCTAAGACAGAATTATTGTGATAAAATAATGTGTGTTAGAGGGCTTATTTAACACAATGCCTGGCTGTTATAGTCATTCAGTAAAGCTTAACATAAAAAAAATTAAAGCTACTCTGTGCCTACTCTGGTTGTCACAATATTATAAAGATTAAAAATCATAATCCCTTTGATGACAAGGCAGAAAATAGATTAAAGGAGAGAAAAGAGTCTGAAAGAGTCTTGGCCAAGAGATAATCAAGTTCTAACTAAAGAAATTTTGTGGAACTGGAAAGTGGGGTTTACAGGATGGTGTGAAGGACTGGATGGTATGAACAAGAGATCTTGGACTTGGTAACTTGGTGGATGGTGCTGCCCCTACTATGTGAGTTGGGAACACCGGCTTTCATAAAGTTATATTGAATCATGACACCATGACATTGTAGATAAGTTTTTGTGGCAGCATCTATGATTTCATTCCTCATAACTTTTCTTCCGAAGATCCAAAGTGAATACAAGCTGTCATCTATGAATATTTGTCATGTACTGACCTGTATTAAAGTCCATATCTATAAAGTATAACATCCTTTAGGAGGAACCTGTCTTATTTTGTTTTGTTTTGTTCATGTTTACAAATTAACTTCTTGTTATGATTGATAATATTAGTGATCATATGAAGATTGTGATGATCTATGTTTGGAGGATTAAAGAAATAATAATTCATGATTTTATGAGGAGTAAGAGGAAGAAAAAGGAGAGGCATTTATTTACTCTCTTACAAACTTGAAATGGCTGTCTATTCTTCAAGTAAAAAAAAAAAGTCATGCAATCATCATGTTTAAATATATAATACAGAAGAAAAGAAGAATTTTAACTAGAGCTAGTTTTTAGTGAAAGCTGGTGTTTACAGATTTGGCTAGTGCAAGCTGAAGGCATATTAGGTCAAAAGTAATTTGATTTCCATTAATACTTTTCCTCATTTCTTCCAGATGATATAAATATATTTTACTCTTTGAAATGACTTTTTTATAACCCAAGTAATGGCTAAGATTCACAGCTTAGGTTCTACTATAAAATTAGAAATATTTAGATTATGTCCACTCTTCTATTAGTTCTATGTCCATATTTTCTTTTCTGTCTCTCTCTACCTCTGTTATCTATTTCTATCTCTTCTTCTTTCCAAAAATACTGGGCCAAAGTTCAGATAAAACATCTAAATACAAAGAAAAATACAGCTCCTTTAATAAAGAGGTGTCAAGATCACATATGTAATTCCAATTCTTTCTAATACTTAGCTTTATTGTAATAATTTTTATACTTAGAAAGGTAATTCATTACTTTGGGATATTAAGGTAGCAATTAATTATCCCAGTAACACCAAAAAATTGCTGTAGAAATACTCCACCAAATAATTAGCATAAGCGATAATATCATGGTAGTGTGTTATTTACTCCATTTCATGTACTACTCTAAGCACATTTTTTTTTGCTTTTATATTTTTCAGTCAGAGGTTCTTTTTTGAGAATCTAATACACTATGGGAAGGTAAGAAATAAGGAGATTTATTATAGGTATTAAATGTTTCACAGAATCATTAAGAGGACTGAAAAACACAAACATAGGTTTTTCTTTGGGAACCCCCAAACTCATCCAGATTGGTGTCTTCATAGGACCCACTACTTCTTCCACTCTCAGAAGCCTGCTGCTGAACTGAGAAGCTGCTGTTTCGGTTGCCAGCTCTAGCACCATGCTGCCTCTGACAAAGTTTGTACCCACAAAATGTGTAATCTGCAGCCCACCTCTTTCCCCACAAAGCTCAGTTTCAAGTTAAAGTCCCGCAAGATGTTATCTCGCAGAGCAAGAAGGCTCACTGGGATGTCACTGGAATTGATGACAAATAAACAACTTCAATATCGCTACGTGTTTATAACATCATTTAATTATCACCATCACCACAAGAGATAGATACTAGTTGTGCCCATTTTACAAACTGAGGACAATGAGGTCAGACAGGTTCACATCTTTTGTCCAGAGTCTCCCAACTGAAAGGAAGCAGAACCCAGATATATTGCCTTCTGAGTCTTCTCTCTGACCGTCTTACTTTGCTGCCTCTCCAGGATGTCACAGGGATTTGCCACTGTAGAAAATCTAAGGGGGGTTTATGTTTTTAAAGCTATTTCTAAGTTGTTTATTTTTCCATGCCTGTTGGCTATAACAATAGAGACCATATGGTAATGGAAGGAGAAATGACAGGAGGTTTGGAAATCTGTATTTTAATGCCGGATCTTTTCTGGCTATGACCTGTGTTAAGTTAAGTGAAACATCTTGGCCTTACTTTGTTTTTTAGACAGTTGGGATAGAACTGCATATTCTGTGAATGCTATTTTCTAAGATGCTCCCTTAGAAAGAGTTCTATGATCACATGTGGTGCAAAAAGCTATACAATATACTATGTTCTTAGAGATTAACAGTGCATGTGGTATTTTAAAGACTCAGAATATAGAAAAAAAATCAGTAGATTACACGAATTTTTGGATGATAATGAAGGAGAGGGGTGCAGCAGAGAGACTCAGGAATAAAATAAACTCAGGCAGTTTGAATAAAAATGAGATTCTATCCTCATCTTGTATCTGATTTCTTCTGCATTCCTGGGCCTAGCATTATCTTTTTACTTAGTTCACATAGTTGAAGGCCTGATTATGACGAATTCCAAGTTTACGTGTTCTTGTTCAGTCTTCTGGAGGAGACCCTTCATAAAATTTTTTTGGCTCCAATATAACATTTTTAGGGAGAAAACTGTTTACCAGATAAATACATTTATCTTATAAAAACGTAATGACTCCTATTGTAATGTGTTAATGGAGCAAGAAAAAGCAAGGCGATTTTCAGAAATGAGGGATGAACTGGGCACAGCAAACAATAGTTATAAATATTTGATGAATATAGGATTTTATTGACTGAATAGTCATATTTTAGTCATCAGAAGAGACCGTTAAGCCAATTCTGATCCAAATTCAAATTTGGGCCCAAGGATTTTCATATTTACAGCAAAATTTAAACATGTAATCCATTCCTTTTACATGAACAAGAGAAATAATGAGTGTTCAATCCCAAAATGTTGTTGTATAGCTTCCCTGATTGATCCAAAACCACAGTATGCATACTAGAATATTTGAGAACTGCTTAAGTCTAAAAATAATTAATTCTCTCCTCTTGTACTTATTTAAGTCTTTGGAACTATTGCTCAAAAATTTTGACTCAATTTTCAAGGCAATAGTCAAAAAGTAGTGAGTGCTTTATGAGTCTGTTGGAGAAAAGTCAACCACTGTGGCACCATTCTATTTTACTGTTGACTTATTGACAGCTTGGCTGTCACAAAGGAAAACAAAATTTAACTTAGCTTCTTAAGGACAAGAATTCAATATGTTAGGTCAGTACATGCACTGAAGTGAATTTTTTATTAGGAATATATATATTTTTTTTCTACTTTCATATTATTTGTACTTTCTCTAGATGGGGAAAGAGCTTTCTTTAAAACTCAACTTGATGCTATTAATTTCATTAAGTGCATTTAATTAATTTTAGAGAATAGCTACATTTGTCATATTACTAAAATAGCTAAAAATATCACATTACACACATTGTGCTTCTGAGAGAGAAAATAAAAGCCATTCCAGAATGTTCAAAAATGTCAATCCTTATCTCTCAACTTTTCTGCAAGGATGATTTAGTGTAACACCAATATCCTGTGGATATATGGGATTTCTTAGAAGACAAATGTTATCAAGTACATGTGTCACAGAGATTACCAAGGATTGTCTATTTCCTAGCTTTTCTTAATCACACCTGAAGCATCTTTCCCCCTCCACTCAAGCTTTACACCTCCTTACGTGTCTTAAATTAACAGATCACTTTCAAAAGCTCTAGATCACATGACTTAGTACCAAGTAAACATGATTAAAAATCTGAATTTGATTTTAATTCAAATGGGAGGAACTGGACGATGGCTTTGCTCCAGAAATAAAACCACATTTAAAATTATAGTTTTCATAAACACCATAATAATAATAATAACACTAATGCATTCTTCCTATTTGTTAGATTTCATCTCTCTCTCTCTCTCTCTCTCTCTCTCTCTCTCTCTCTATATATATATATATATATATATATATATATAATATATATATATATTTAATCATCATATTATTTCTACTTTAAAAACAAGAAAACTGAGTTGTGATAAAGTTAAATAACTTGAGCAGAGTGATATGAGCATAGGTGACAGAGACAGACTGAAACAAAATTCTGTGTTAGAGAATTGAAGAAGATAACACACAAACAGTTTTTGATAAACACTGTTTTTGTTATTTTAACTATGCATGCTGTCTTCCTTTCTGGGTATTCTGTGCTTTGTTTTCTGACCTAATCGATTTCCTAGAAATCTAACTCTTGTAAGACCTGCTTCTACCTTGCTTTTGCTAGCTGACCTTGTTTTAATGTATAAGTTACAGCCCTGTCTCAGAGCCCCATCACATTTCCTGGGGTCAACTACCAAACTGCATTCGTACATGCTATAGTGGAAATCCAGATTCCTGAACTGACTACAGCTTCTTTGTAGGCTCACTTTACTAATGGAAACATTGCTATTTACTCTTACTTAGGGTTCCATGAAGGAACCTCAAATACCTCCTCTAGCACCACTCTCCTTGACTATGTCCCCTAAGAGTGGCCCAAACTTTAAATTTATCACCTAAACTTTGAGACTTGAGAATGAAAGGGTGTGTTTCGACTAATTATTGTGCTGGATCTACAGACATATTGGCTGTCTCCTGAGGAAAACAGGAGGCATGTTTTACTCTACTTATGCACCCTCTAACCCTATCAAGTAGCACTAAGTACAGATTCATCTATTGAATCTTTGACTGGAATTTCTGTTTTTAATAATTACTTTAAATTTTAAGACACTAATCATAATCACTATAGTAACTGTCCTATCCAAGACATACAAAGTATTATGCAAAGTCCTTTATCAGTAATTAATTTATCCTCATATCAAAATATTGCACTGTAATTGTGCCCAATTTTTGATATTAAAAAATATTGCTTAGAGGTTGGTTCCAAGCTGTATACCTACAGTTGGTGCTGACAATGTTTAACAGACTTTGACAAAATTGAGAATATTTTAGGTCTTGCTTATCTTTTGAGACATATTCTCTCCATCTAAAGAAATGAATAAGATGGTCCCTATCTTATGGACAACTTGTACGACTTGTTTGGGTAGACAGGAAAATAGTCAAAAGCCCCCAGTGTGTGGTAAATTCATGTGGCAGGCTTTGTTTCTAAGAAAGAGGGTTCAATAGACAATTTTATAAAGGTTAGCAAAGAACACTGTTGACCATATGATTGGAGCCAGGAAAAATGATGCCACCTGCACTGTAGGTGACTGTCCCCGGGAGAGATAAATATTCTCAATTTTGTCAAAGTCTGTTAAACATTGTCAGCACCAACTATAGGCATATAGCTTGGAACTAACCTCTAAGCAATGTACGGGAATGAGATTTGTTTTTATTATCATGATGTATCTAGAGGGGTTATCCACAGATAGTTTATATAACTAAACGTGACTCTTAAAATGTGTCAGAGCAAAGTACATGCTTAAATCAGAACATCAATGCTTCACGCCCTCACTTTTGAATCAATATTCAGCATTAAATTAAAGTAATAAAAAATAAAGTGTTAGGGATAACATATATTGTCATGTGGACCAATTTTCTAATGGCAAGTAATACATAAACCTTTCATTTCATTGAAAGGTATTAGAATTAATCCAGCACTTTCAAGCTGTCTTTAAGTAATTAAAAAAAATGTCATTCTGCAAGTTTTTATCCATGTATGTCATTTTTGTTTGTTTGTTTTTTTTTCACTTAGCGTGTTTCTGTAAACACTGTTTAAGAATTACATCTAAATAATAATTCACATTTCTGGAAGGACGTGGTATGAGTGCTATAGCCTGGTATAATCTATAAAGTTTTACTGGATAAATGCACAGAACCTATAATAAATAAAGACTATTTCAATTATTAGTCAAAACAAACATGTTCACTAGAGAGCAGGGACTGTATCTTTAATTAGCTATATGTGTGTGTATATATATTATAATATATATATATATATATATATAGTCTCTCTCTATATATGTATATATACTATATACTATATAGCTATATGTATATAGTATATAGAGAGAGACTATATATTATATATAGTATATACTATATATAGTATCAGAAATAAATGGAACAAATCAAAAAACTTGGATCCCAAGAAAAGTGTTTAATACTTTATTATTGACAATCCAATGTCATGTACAAAGGAGAATATTGAGACATGGCATGACCCATAACTAGAAGTGAAAGTAGTTCAATATGGCTAGATAATAAAAAAAGTAATAAAAGCCCAGTGGAAATAAGTGAAGATACAAAGGGAAAGGTGGAAGCCAGATCACAAATATCTTTGTCTACCTGTAAAATAGAGTGGTCATTTTCTAGAGTGATTGGGAGCCATTATGACCGTTACAGATTAAATTTAGTAAATTATAGTCTGAGGCTCAAACAAAAATGTAAGTTTATATGTAATGCAAGAAAACTTATGTTATATAAATATATGTAATATATACATATACATATATGTATAATAATGCCTTAAACTCACATTTAAGGCATTATGCTAGACCTGTAGAGAACAGAAAAAAAATTATAAGTCTTGCCCACAGAAAATTTGCAGTTTCAAAACTCCAAGGAAAAGACAATTTCTAAAGCACAGGAAGAAATCATATTATTTCAATGAAAAGAGGAAACTTCAGGGTTACATTTGAATCAGGACTTGAAGGATGGATTTTATTTCAACAAAGAGGATTAGTATAGAGGAATCATCATGAACAATGACAGTAATGTGGAAAATTGCACAGGCAAGATAATGAATCAGCCAGGAGTTAAGTTTTGGCTTGAGTGTATAAAGTGTGTTGAGGTTGGATAGCTTTGGATTTTGTCTTCTGTCAGGAAGGCTCAGGCCTCAGACTTCTCATAGTTGATTTCCACAGTCATTCAGATCTTAGTTCAAATATTTGCTCCAGAGATAGGTTTTCCCTGGTTACCTATCTAAAATGGAAATGTCTCTCCTCATTTATCCTCTATTATATCATCCTGTTTTATTTGTTTATTTTTGTTAACTTTTTGTTAACTTTTTGTTTGTCAACGTTTCTTGTTTATAATGTAAGTAGAATGAAAGTAGGAACCTTGACATACTTTACTACAATAATCTGGACACATGTAATAGACCCTCAAGACCTATGAGTAAGTTGATATGATCAGGAAACAGTTTGAAGCAGTAACAGAAAACTTGCATGCCGGGCAGAGACAGCTGCTAAAGCAGTGCCCATGGAGAGGCCTTTGCTGGGGGGAAGGCCTGACTGGACCTCTGTTTCTGAACACTTAGAAACTGTGAAGAGAATGAATTCAAGACTGGAAAATCAAAGGGAAAGAAAATATTCAGGAGCTACTGCAATAGTTGTGGCAAAAGAGACAAAGCTGCAGAGTGAAGGCTGTCACAGTAGAACTAGGAAGGAAGAGACATGAAGCAGCCAAAATGGCAAGATTTGTAACTGCATGTTGAATCTGCAGGGAGAATTAAAAGGACTCTCAACTTTCTGGAGTGGATAAATGAGAACACAGTGATTCCAGGCCTATTTTGCGTTTATGACACTGGCAAAACGTTCAGAAGATGATATCCATTTGGAAAATCAGCTATTGAGTTCAGGAGAGAAATAGGGACGCAGACCTATTTGCAGACTCACATCTGACAGCTAATTTATGGAGGTGTGTTCAGGTTTCCCACCCACAGTCACCCTCCTGATATGAGAACCTCTCAAGAGTGGCCAAGGATTTAGCAAAATTCATGAATTTATTGTACTCATTACCATCTTCCTTATATCATTTTTTTTTTCAACTGACAGAAGCATTTAAGCTACTTAAACTCAAAATGCATAATCTTGATATCATACTTTATAACCCCTTTTCTCGGCAGGTCTTTTTTCCTGATGCACGGTCGCACACAGCCAGGTACATCCCTGTATAGTTTCTCTCAGATGTCTCCTTGGCACTGATGCACTTTGGTTTAGTTGTACTTACTGAAACTTTAATTTGCCTGCTTCTTGCTGGAGACATTCAAATTTTTCCTGCTACACAGCTTTTCTCCTGTCTCACACTCCTTTCTACCCAAATCTACTTCCTTCTTCTAGAAAAGTGCTGTTTTTTTCTCTGTTCAAACCAGACACTAGATTTATCTAAAAAAAAAAAAAAATCTGAAGAAAAAGTTTGGTGTGGGAAACTGGTGTACCTTTAATGATATTGGTGTTCTGCGATACCAGCAATTCAAAGTAATTGAGTAGAATCATTTTAATGTAGCAGGTAAGATACAATCTCATTGTTGCTGAAGAGAAGTTAAAATAATGTCTGCCTATTTTTAATGAGAGCTAATTTAATCCTTTAGGATGGATGATATTTCTGTGAGACTTAGGTGAAAAATTAGTAAGGCCATGATCAGAAATGGGTGAGTTCATTAATTAAAATATAAAAACAGAAAAGGAGGCAGCAGAGAGGTAGGAGTAGAAACAAAATAGAATAATGCCTGTGAATAATGATAATGATGATAGCTAATATTTACTATACTTTTACCATGGACCTGACATAGATCTAAATATTTTATAGATATTATCCTATTGAAGACCCACTAGAATCCCATTATTTTAATGTCCATTGGATAGTGGGAAGATCGGGATGAGAGAGGTAAAGTAATTTGTTCAAGGTCACACAGTTAATGTGTAGATATAACTGTGGGTCTGCTGGACTTCAAATTCCCAAGCCCTTTATCAGTAGGATGAAGCAAAGGCAAAAGATTTAAATTAGAAAGAAAAAAAAATGTTTTAAGGAGGAATGAAAGGCAACTGTTTCAAATTCTACAGATAATCAATGAAAATAACAACAAGAGAAAAGACCATTAGGTTTGATGATTGAAATGTCATTATTAATCTTTAAAAGAGCAGTATTTTTGTGTCCTAAAAATAATTTTCTATAAATTGGGGGTTTTAGGAAAGCTAAAATCAAAGTATTAGTGATCCAAGCATTTGATTCAAATTCTATTGTTTATTTTATTCCAAATTTTTAATCACACATTCATCATACAAAAATAAATACATATTAATAAATCTGTAGTTCATGATAATCTTTCAGAGTACTTTGTTTTCATTTTAAGAGAAGAGAGAACGACTATATGACTGGCTAATTTGAGCTGCATGTTAAAGGGCCAGCGTTCTGTGTAAAACAAAGTTTAAAAAGAATAAAAAGGATTTCTTTAAAAATATAAGTTAGTACTGTGCAGAAGTTTCACCATTTATCTTCATTTCTAAGGTCAGAAGCTAATTCAATTGTGATTCAAGATTCGGCAATAGACCAACCTTTAAGGTGAGCTGCTCCAGTCTCCAATATGTCCTTGTATGTTTCTTAGTCTAAATGTTAATGCATTAGGTAATAAGACCTTGTCTTTTTTTGCTAGAATTTTGTTACGATAGTTTCTCTCTCTCTCTCTCTCTCTCTCTCTCTCTCTTTCTCTCTCTCTCTCTCTCTCTCTCTATATATATATATATATATACATATATATATGTGTATATACACATATATATATACATACATATTGGTTCACTCTGGACATGGATAACATTTAAAAAGTCATATCTGTATTTGACATTAGTATTTTATGTTTATTGCACATACAGTAAGCTTAAGCGTCGTTGGACATATATTTACATAAAATCCAATTTTTTTTTCTTTAGGGAAATGTGAGAGATTCATTGGGTCTTAAATTTGTGAAAGATGCTGGTTCCCCAAGATAACGGTAATGGCAGATAAATTGGGTTTTCTATTCTGGAACTCCCTACAGGCTCCTGCTATAACACATAGAGTGGAATGGCCGCCTCGGAAAATTTTCTTGCAACAATGCTTATTTCATACACTTAGTCACATGTATGAAAGTCTGCCATGAATTATGGAATACTGAAATTTAAAAGAATATCCTGACCTGTAACTGTGTATTTTTGAGATTTTGCAATATACAGATGCATATAAAAAGAGAAAATTGTTTTATTTGAGAATTAGAGTCATTGAAAAAGACAAAGGGTGCAGTGGTTTTGATATGTGCTTAGAATATCTCCAAACAATTCACTCTTTGATGGCAACAAATACATTTTATTTAACTTTGTATGAAATCCTGAAGAGCTAATGTGCATACCTCTAAAACTACCCAGGACTAAATAAAATCAGAGGTAGAAAAATAAATTATAATTGTGTATTTCTTTGTTATTGATTGGTAGGTCAGGAGAGAGACAACACAATTGATTTTAAATGAACATTGGCTTATATTCTAATCAATGGTACTAATAAATAGCAAATTGAACTTTGAATTTTATTTAGTTGTGACTCAACGTCAAATTCTTGAAAATACAATTGTCCCCCTTTATTTCTTTCTGTTATTTAAGTTACCCATGGTCAACTACAGTCCAAAAATATTAAATGGAAAATTCCAGAAATAAAAAATTCATGTGTTTTAAATTACGTGTGGTTCTAAGTAGTCTGAAGAAATCGTGTGCCTTCCTTCTCTGTCCTGCACAGGAGGTGACTCATCCTTTTGTCCAGTGTCTGCACACTGTAGATGCGCCCATCTTGTTAGATTCACAGTAGCCATCTGAACTATCAGATCTGCTGTTACAGTGACACAATGCTTGTATAAAAGCAACCTTTATTTTACTTCACGATGTTCCCAAAGCACAAGAGTAGCACTGCTGGATAAAAGTTATGCTCAAGAGAAGCTGTAAAAGTTATCATAGGTATGTATGTGTAGGAAAAAAGATGTATATATAGGGTTCAATACTATTGGAGGTTTTAGGCACCCACTTGGGGTCTTTGAACATGTTCCCCATGATAAGGACCGACTACTCAAATAAATTACTTGAATAGTCAGGAAGTGTGGATAATTGAAAGCATCATTTTAATGATTATTGTAAAATATATTCAGTTCCTATTTATTAGCTCCCTAAGGTCACTTAGCTCAATGCTACATGATCAGCCTCAAATTAGAGGTATTGCTTTTCTTTAAATTAGTACCGACTTTAAAAGGAAAATACATTCATGATAACAATATTATAATGGATTCTTACCTGAGTGAGCTTTTAAGTGTTATTGTTCAATTTATTTTTCTAGGCATTTAACTTTTCTGTATTCTTCCTTTTCCCTCCTCCCTTTCTCCACAATATATATTTAGTTTACGCTGAAAAATCATTTTATTATTAACATGCATCAAATTCTGTACTTACTTTATGTTCTCTAATATTGTTATTTCAAAATTTCAAATCATGTTAAAAGGTTTTGCCATGATATTTCAGTTTTCTCAGTTGAGTCCAAATCTCACCATTATCCCTCATAAATACCAAAAGCTTATCTTTAACAGTCAGTACAGCCATTGGGATTTCAATTTCTATCCAAAGAGTCAACAGACTTCACTCCGTCTCTTCTGTCTCTTCTATATTTTAGGCATAATGTTGGTGTGCAGAACAACTGCATTTATCATAGCTGTTGCATGCTAAACAAAAATTTTTTTGAAATTCATGAGGTATTGGCCAACTTTTTACTCTGTGCTTTTGATATCCTGGTTTTGCTTAAACTACTTTCTTCTCTGAATTTCTGCTACATCGTATGATGGTTATAAAAATTTCTTTTTCCAGGAATGCGATTGTAGTTTCTGTTTGTGTGGCTTAGCTAAAATTAATTTCGAAAGACTCATCCCACACATGTCCTTTTCTAAATACTCTTGTCTTTATCACAGACATTGGAAAAGACAGGTCATCAAGCCAAAGGAAATTGTCACTTTGGATAAATATGTGAGCCTTGATCTAAAACATTTCTGTTTATAAACATTCACAGTTTTGTCCAGCAAATAAAAATGACTTTTTATGGAGGGCTCAGAATATATAGCACATTTGAAACTGAAAATATTTATCAGTGCTTAATCAGCTTCATTGAATATCTATGTAATAGCCAAAGAAGTTCAGTGCAATCACTTTTGAGGAAGAGGGAATCATTTTCACAGCAGCAGAATAATATGATTTGGAGAGATTAGACAAAATAGAGGAGCTGAGGTTTTATCAAATTCTATTTGGAATTTAAGATTTAAGATTTGTCTCTATATGGAAACACCTTTATTGAATGTTGGAATTTATTAGGGCAGCACCATGATCTGGAGAAGAAAACTACACATTGGCAGGAGCTGAAGTTAGGGGTAAGGGTACAATCTGTGATAGCAGTAGCAGATCTTTCCACCAGATGGCGTTGATGGTTTAGCAGTTAGTTTTAATTAGCATGTTCAAACTTTACAGTGTTGACATCACCAAACGCAGATACGTGAATGTCGCATATATAAATATGATTTAATTTTCTACTGTGTTTTATAATCTACTGTATTTTCAACAGACACATACCTTTCTTCCCCTCTATGACACTGAAACATTAAGTTACAATATTAAGGGAGTACATTATGCAGGCAGTATATATACTCCTATGGTTTCTTCTTGGCTCCACACTATGGCAGGAACCACCAACCCAACCAGAGAAATAGAATTAATTTTGAATGTGTAATGGTAGAGAAGAGAGACAAGATTATGCAGCAATCAGAGTATGAATCAAAGCAAACCTAAACAGGAGTCTGGCCCTTAGAAGAGTGGGTGATGTTTTTTGGGGGGGCCTAATATTTGCTGAAGCTCACTCCTGAATTCTTATTCCTCTTATTAGTGAATAAACTTTGGAAGATAAAATAGACAGTCAGCTGTTAGGGCCCTGCCGTTCAGTCCTGAGTCTGGAATCATCATTAGTTTATTCCAAGTTGACCCATATTCTGCCTCTGACTGACCAGGCTGACTCAAATATAGAGGACATCTGTACCTACTAGTTGACATAAATCGTGACATTGGATTGACGATAAAGAAATTAATCAGGTCTACGACCATGCCACCCTGAACAGCCGGATCCTGTCTGATCTCGGAAGCTAAGCAGGGTCCGGCAGGATTAGTACTTGGATGGGAGAACAACTAGGAAGACCAGTGCTGTAAGCGTGAATAATAAAAAATAAGGGGTTATAAACTGACAAGGTCCTTGCGATCTATGAGGTCAACCAAGGGTGACCTCGCCTAAAAACAACAACAACAACAACAACAACAAAATTAATCAGGAGCTGATTGAAAATTTGAATATAATTGATCGGAATCATCAATAAAAGATAAATATAATCTAAATTATGTTTTATTGTGATAAATTAAGATGACTACTATAAAATTTTGTCTCTGACAAAATTTAGACTTTTTATGTATTATTCTTGAACTGTTATAATTTTTCTTTTAAATAAAGTAATGAGACTGTTAAATGACAGTATTCTTACAGCTCGAAATTCTCGTTCATATGTAGAAAATATTATTTTAAGAAATTTTATCTAAGTTAGAGTATATAAGTACTGTTTCACGGGTTGTTGATAGTTAATGTTGATGTTAATCATTTACATCAATTTTCTTATAGTTCCAATCTCAAAAAAAGATTGGTTTTAGTAAGTTTTAGTAATGTGTGTGTATATATGTAAATATAATCTCTACAGCACCTTAGACCTGTGAAGATGCATTATTTTTTATTTGGAAATTTCCTCAAGTGATCAAGAAATTTATGGCTCTTAACTCTGTTGTACTTAGCACTTGGCAAAGCCTATACCTACTATCTATACAATAGTTAATTAGAGGATATTATCTCTAATGAAATCTCGATTTTAGGAATTACTCAAATTTTAATTAGCAAAGTTTTTATCTTACCCTTATTGATTTTTTTTCAGAGAATCTTCCATATTGAACAAAACTTACCTTTCTTATGCTAAATCTTTTATTCTGAAACTGAGAACTCCTGTAGTCCTTCTGTTTTAGTCTTTTGACTGAGCTCAGGCATACTGATAGAATTTTATTCTTATCAGAGCTAAATAACACTAGACTTTTTATTCTAGATATTTAATATCTTTTCCTATTTTTTTTTCAATTGTTCTCTGAGTCTCCTCATATTAGTATTTTTAATATATAGGTATAACATATTAATAAGGTTCTGACCTAAGCCAAGGGCAATAAAATGACTATATCATTGTTTTTTAAGTTAATATTATATGTGTGTGTGTGTATATATATGTGTATACATATGTATATGTGTGTATATATATATATATATATATATATATATATATATATATATAGCAAAATTCTTCTCCCATAAATAGTTCTCTTTCTTATCAAGTCCAGAATCATGAGAAGAGGATCGGTATTCACCTAAAAAAATGCCTTTAACTTTCCTCTTCCCAACCCTCTTTGACTGCAATACTTTTCCATGCTATCTATAGTCCCTTAATGTCTTTAAAATTATTTGCCTGTTTTCTCATTCTCACTATTAATGCCTTAATCAAGTACTTCAATATCCCATTCTGAATGTTTACAAGCATTTTGCAAGTGTTTACTACAAGGTTTCTAATCTTAACCTTGGCCCGATCGACTCCACTTTCTACATAGAGAGCAAAGTACATATTCTTTCCAAAATAGAAATGTGATCATATTACTTTAAAATTCTTCAGTATAACCACACTTATTTCTGATGTAAACTCTAAATGCTTTAGTATGGAGTACAAGGGAATTCAATCTTTTTAAGAATTTATTCCATCAACATTCATGCACCCTATAAGGGAGAAATGTCACAGTGCTGTGACAGTTCTACACCTGCAAGATTTTACATAATGTGTGGTCCTATTTTCACTGCTTAATTTTTGCCAAACCAATAAACTAAATTAGTGTTCACTAAATATCATTTATGCTCATACTACTTTAATGATCATTTCACTTTATAAAGTAATACCTACATTCTTATTTACATAATACTTTTGCTTGAATATATTCACTCTTTAAAATTTAGTCTTAATCTGAACAGAATACACTGAAACTATGGCTTCAAATAAAATATAAATTTTATTGGTCATGTTGGAGAAATTGGTACTATTGGTATTATACTGGGCTTACCTTTCTACCAAAACAACTAAAAAATTAAACAAACTGTGTGAACAAGTTGAGTCCAGACAGCAGGTTTTCATGACTGTGACCCTAGAGAGAGAAAAATCAAACAAAGTGAGCTATACAATCACCTCCAGTTTCTGCCTAAAGACAAATATTAGTCCATGGTGCAGGGAGGGGGGCCTCAAGCAGAAGACAGCAATCTTGCTGAATTAAAAAGTTAGAAATATGATTTCAGGGAGGCTGAGTCACATGCAATTTATAAGAAAGAATTGGGGAGAGGATACAAATGTAAGCAGCACTATTCTCAGAGTTCAAACTGTGCCCAAGATTTGATTTTTGACAAGACATTTGGAGAAAACACGAATGCATTCATTATGTCATAATAATATGTTTAGATTAAACCTAGAGAAAGGCTCCTCAATGGACATAAGATCATTTAAAAATTATCCTCAGAAAGACCAAACTGATCCTCAAGTTACTTAACTAGAGGCCCAAACAGACTTCAAAACTACTGAAAAATACAAAACACAGATATTCAACAATGTAGCATTTACAAAATCCAGAATCCAATTTTTAAAAAAGTAACTAAAATAGTAAAACAAGGAGAAAAATTTGAACTGAAAAACAGCCGAGAGAAACACATCATGCAATTGTAGAGACGATGGAATCAGCACCAAGGACTTTAAAATATTTATGATAAATATACTCAAAAACTTCCCTCCTGCAATTTATATAGGAGAGAGAAATCTTGAACAAACCATTAACTGATTTCTTCCTCAATACCACTTCTGGAACAATTCTGCCACTCCTCTTATATCTGTCTCTGGAGACTAAGTGATAGACAGTAGCTTCCTGGACAACTGCAAGACAGTGCAGCAGAGTCAGGGGTAAAAAGAGGGTCAGAGAAGAGGAGAATACAATTTGAAACTCGATCAATGATTTGTGGGAATACCGTCATGATTATAACTCATTGAGTATAAAAACAGTGTTGAAAATAAAAAAGAAAGGATAAAAAAACACACAGTAATTAAAAATAAAGAGAAAACAGGAAACAAATGAGTACAGTATTTACAAGAGAAAAAGTGTGTGGGAAAGGAGGTAGATTTAAATTATATTATGCTGATAAAAATTATGTGATGCAATTGAAGTACAAAGTTTCTGCCTTCCAGATGTTGTTTTCTTATTTTGGTACCTAGATAGTCATTCATCTATAATTAACATATTTGAAAATAACAATAAATCACTATAATTCTCTTTATCTTCCTGCTAATACAACTTTTCTTAAAAATTGCATATACATATATACCTGTATATACCTATATATGTATATATATACATATGCATGTGTTTAATACTCCACAAGTTAAAAAATATATGTCATTATGTGTAATAGTCTTAGAGATAACTGGTGAAAAGTATATTCTTTCTTTTTAAATTTTTACTAATTTAAAAAACTATTAAGTATTTACTAAGGTCTGTTATAATTATTTGGGATAGAATGGAAAAACTAATTATTTTACTGTGAAATAGAATTTGTTCTCATTGCCCTCTACTAGTATTTTAACATTCTTGAACAATTTTACATTATCTAATACAATGAGGTTCGATTATACTCTAGACATTACCATATTTTTTCAAAAAAATCTGAAAATATATTTTTATGTAAAATCCTTGCATGAATATCTCTCAAAATCATGGATTAGGCAAATAGTAATATTTTCTCCTATGGTTTTCCTAATATCACAATAGAAATTTATTACACAAATGCAATATTTGAAAAATTACAAATAGGTATTAGTACTAATTAATTTTATCAGCGAAAGGAATGATTGACCTCTGAGTTGTTTTAATCAACTTCAGTTTTCATTGAAAGATCTATAATGAAAACTACATATTCTTGCAGACTGTACTTCAATTTCCCTAACTCAAAATTTCATTTTTTAACATGAAAAATTATTTTTAACACTCAATAAATTCATATGTTATAATAAACATTTTTTTTCCTGGTGAATTCTAAGCTTATTAAAAATTCTCCTTTGCCCAGACTTCTATTTACTGAACTACCAAGGACATATTAAGGTCTAATTTTAAAATTGAAGCACGTTTTTATATCAAAATTGCCCCAAAAGTATAATTATAAAGTAAAAGACATAAGAAGTAGAATCTTTGAGAGCAGAACAGAGTTGGTAGAATTCTGAGAAGTAAAATAATTCTTTTAGGTAAACAAAAAAATATTAGTTAAGGAAATTAAAACAGTGAGATCGTATTAAATTTCAAAGACCATGTTGTAATAACCAATATTGTAAAGATACCCAGGCTTTGTTTCAGTGACAGAAACATCTGTTTAAAGGCCTGCTGGGTTTTTCGTTGCTGTTTTGAGAATGTGATGGTGGCTGTAAGTTGCCTTAATAAATCTGGGTACACTATCATTTTTGAAAAATGACATAATTTCAAACTGAAAGGAATCATAAAACTCAAAGATTTAAGAGAAAAATTGGATATTTGGAAAATATTTTGTGGTTTTCATTAAAGGCAAATGCATCAAATAAATAGTTACATGCTCCCTACCTTGATTGTGGTGGTGATTTCATAGGTATATAAATATATTCAAACTTATCAAATTGTACACTTTAAAGTTGTGTGATTTATTGTACATAAATTATATATCAAAAAAGGTACTAAAAACAAAACAAAACACAAAAGCACACTAGAATCTCACTTTAATATAAAACTCTCCTGAGGTCTTGCTATTTTAATAGCCCTTTTGGTGAATTCCAAAATATAACAAAAATCTTGCCATTTTTTCAGTTATAAAGCTCTTTTAAACAGTTTTATTCAGAACTATACATTATAATAAACAGTTTGAAATGTGGTTGTAATACATGAATATATATTCATGGTAATTTTAGTATATTCTTATACAATATAATTGTCTCCTGGATAAGTCAGGAATTTTAAAGATTTTATAACAAGTTCATGCTTATTAAAATTATGTATAATTAGCTGAATAGTATAATGTCAGATTAGCAATGTACAAATTGATAACAAAACAGTAAGAATATTTCATTTGTGAAAACCATTTAAATTATTAAAAGCCAGAGAAAATAATTAGTAAAAGGTTTCTATTGATGGGCATTAAACAGCAATAGATGGCATATTATGTCTATTGCAACTTGAGACTATTTCGTGAGATGACCAATTAACAATGAACTACAGGCAACTCTTGATTCCTTTTCTCGGTTTTGAGAAGGAAGGGTAAAGATCAGGGCTTACTGGACCTCGTTAATTCTTAGGAAATAATTAAACTTACATAGAACGTCTCTTGTGGGTGTTGAAGACAAAGAGGATATGAAAAAAAGAACCTCAAAAACACAACTCTGCTTTACAAGTTGTAGATACAAAACTGATAAGTCTTGCCTTAAAATAATTTAATTTATGCACTTCTTGCCTTATATTAATGTAGAAAAATAATTTCTGAGGGATTATGCTAATGGAATAATAATTTAGTAATGAAAATTGATCTAAATATTAGATTTAACTTAATGAAATGGCCATTTTGTTACATCAAAAATGGTTGTATATCAGAACTTTCTCCAAGATAGAGTACAAACTAATTCATATGTTGAAAACTAATTGATAATAGATGTTATTACCTCTGGGAGATAATTAGATTGTGAGGGTGGAACTCATAAATGAAATTAGTGTCCTTATAAAAAAGAACTCATAAATGAAATTAGTGTCCTATAAAAAAGACCCCATGCTCTTTCCACCAAGTGAGGACATAGCAAGACAGTAATCTATGAACCAGGAAGTGGGCCCTCACCAGAAACGAATCTGCCAACACCTTGACCATAAACTTTCCACCCTCCAGAACTGTGAGAAATAGATGTTTGTGGTTTAACGCACCCTGTCTATGGTATTTTTGTCAGAGCTGCCCAAACGGACTAAGATGACAAGTATGTGGAGACAGGGAACACTTGTACACTCTTAGTAGGGATGTAACTGATGCACTCACTATGGAGGTTCCTCAAGAAATTAAAAAATTAAACTATCACATGATGCAGCAATTCCACTTACGTGTATATATCCAAAAGAATTGAAATAAGGCTCTAAAGGTGAAAAACTACACTCCCGTGTTTATTGCAACATTATTCACAATAGCCAAGACAAAGTACACGATGCCACTTATATGGGGAATCTAAAATAGCCAAACTCACAGAAACAAGAAGTAAAATGGTGGTCGATAGGGGCTGGGGGAAGAGGAAAGCAGGGAGGAAGCATTCACAGGGTGCTAAGATTTAGTTGTGAAATATGAATAAGTCCTAGAAAGCTACTATCAAGCATAGTATCTAGAGTAAACAATACTGCATTGTATATTTAAAAGTTTGCTAAGAGGATTGTACCTATGTGGCATTCTTATTACAAAAAAAGAACAATAATAATAAAGAGGGCAGGAGAAACCTTTATGGGATTATTGATATATTTATGGCATACAGAAAATATGTACAGCTTTTTGTGTCAATCATACCTTAATAAAGTGGTTTGAAAAATTACATTGTCCTGAATGTGAATAATGAATATTGTGAAATCTTCCATTTGGCTCGAATTAACACATACATAAAATACAACTACCCCACCCCCATGAAACATGCATTATGGGTACTTCTAAAAGTATTACAAAATGTTTCTAAAGTTGATCCACAGAAGCAAACAGGCAAGAATAACTAGAAAATTATTTGAAAAACATAAAACAATGAAGAAAACATGATAGATATCATAAAGGCCTCATATAAAGACTGTGAGGCTGCTCCAAATGAGACAAATAATGAGCATAACAGAACAGGTAGCCCTTAAACAGACCTACTATGTAAATATTATGTGTTCCGAAATTAGGAAGCACTAAAAATCAATGGGAGGCACTCATTCATTACGTTTGGGAAATGGCCAATTAATTTGAAATTTTCTAAGGGATTCTTTACCCATCCCATAAAATAGCATTATTGATCATCTTTAGAAAAGACTATTATTAAACATGAAAAAAAAAACCTTTATATTTTACCTTATTGACTCTAGTAAGGCATAATTAAAAATTTTTAACACTTGTCTAGTGATGGAGTGCTATGAGTGCCTTCCTAAATGACCCTCAAAATATAGACAAGTATAGTAAATAGATATTTACTAGAATAGGTAAGAGGGTGATGATGCTAAGAAAACAATTAAAAAGTAATTTCCATTAATGATCATGAAAAATAGTCATTAATACTTATAGAATATAATTATTATGATAGCTAACCTGTGAACTCCTAGTTATATTTGTTAGAATTTCATAATTTATCTTAGTAAACACACATTACTGTCACATCCAGTCTTACAAGTGGGCCTCATAAAGTGATGTGCTTTCTATTGGAGCATTTTATTTAGAAATATGATGGCTTCCTTCTCTTTATCTCTGGTAGATATAATAGAACTATAGTACATTAGGCTTTTTTTTTTTAATCTCTGAAGATTTTTAATATGGCTTTTTAAAAAGTTTCTCATTTTTTAAAGTTTAAAGCATGACAATTGAAATAAATGAATTTAAGTCAAATATCATAGTTTATCATTTCAATGAGATGTGAAACAACACTTTCAAAATTCTTAGCAATCAAACATATTTTGCTTTCTCTCACCTAGTTTGAGAAACAGTGTGTAACTAACTTAAAATAGCAGCTTTTTTTTGTTACTTGAGATTATTAGTGTAGATAAGCAGTAGACATTATCATGCTGCTAACATAATTATAGGTTGTATTCAATTTAAACTTGTCACTAATAGCAGCCTTTTATTACGTAGGTCAGTATTGAAAGGTATAAAAGATTTTCTCTCACTGCTTTCAAAATTGTCAGATATATAATTAAAAAATGCCACATTAAAATGTAAATGCCACATTTATATTTATTGCTTTCTTTATATTATCTTCCCCTTCCCCTAATAAACATTGAGAGCACAAAATATGTTGTAGCTGTAAAGAATTTCTCAGGAAACTGGGAATAGAATTTCTTAGAATTAACCATTCATTTACACTGAAAGATTGTGGTTTTGTTTGTTTCAGAGAGATTATTTTGAGATTTTAGATTATAATTTTGATGATTTTTTGCTTAGAAAGTTAATAGGTTTTATGGATCGCAAATAATAGTGATTTCACCTGAAAGTAAAATTGATATTCAAGCTTAGGTTGAACTTGTTTTTTTACTGGAGAGGTTCAGCATGTATAGTATCTAAAAGAAGGAAACATGCACTAGCATGTTTCTAAAAGAAAGAACATGCCCCAAGCCTTTTTTCCCATTACCAAAATGAAATGGAATAAGAACTCAAGCACATAGTTTGTGAGTTTGGGTGGATTGCTCTATTACCCAAATTAGTTCTCTTTATTTCCTTTGGTTTCATATTTTAGATTAGCTCTAAGAGCCACCGGAAACTCCTGTCAGCCTTGTTTTAATGCATTCCTTGCAGCAATTGGGTAAGTTTGGCTTATATACTCAAACAGCAAGGAATCTCATATTAGAAACCTTTGGGAACTAGAACAGATTTCCCTGACTTAAGAGAATTAAGGAACTTTTTAAAAACTGGCTCAGAGTTTTGGCTTGCTCTGATATAGCCCCACCCTGGGGTGGTTTTTAGGCTCTCAAGACAATCAAGATTCTGTAACCTGAGCCAGTATATCACCTCCAATGAGAAGATTTAGAAACTTGGCTTAGAAATAACATGTCCCTAATACTAAGATAGTAGTTTTGTCATCCCTCTTACTACCTACCCATACTAAAGTGTTAAATTAGCTTTTATGTTGTATTCAGTAAAGAATTAGTAGTGCTTTCTTATTAAATAAAACCCATAGTCATAACAGGTGAGAATATTTAAGGTGTTAGTGAGTGTAATTCACTGGATTAATTAGTAACTGAAACTAGCCTTACCATTACCTGAATCTCAACACATCCAAAATCCAACTTTTTTATCTCAATTTGTTCCACGATAACTCTCTTTTAATATTAGAAATGTCGACTATCTGCATTTTTCTTTCTCAGTCAAACATGAAATCCTATATACCCTTTCTTGGTAATGTCTTCTTCTAGGTAAAATATTTAGGACTATAGCAATTCCCATAAATATGGAAAGGCTTATATAAATAAAAAAGGAAAAGTAGAGTTTTGAGGTAATAGTAATATAAAAAGCATTTGGTTAACTTGTTAAGATTTATATTTTTCTCAAGATGCAAAATCCTTATAAGCCAAGATGAAAGCTAACTTTTTACCAACCAGCTGATGCAGCAAGGGCACTTAGAAATCATACCGGGTTGATATGGCCTTATATCGTTGGATGGTCAGGTGTGTGTTAGCTGAGTAGCATTCCAATTTATGAGTTACATAATATATCATACTCTCAAATGAGGTATTTATTGTATATTTTTTTAAAGTAGGGTATTAATGTAAACATCTTCCCATTCAGTGCAGTGAGTTTAATTAAATTATTCTTCCACGGTCCTATATTCAGTATACATTATATAATTAAGGGAAATAAAGGTGACTTTCCCGAAGTCTTACAAAAATATGTTGGTACAAATGTATGTAAATATCTTAGAGGCTGTATTTGAGAGCTGTGCAGTAATTGTCAGAATTCAGCATATTGATAGATCAATTGAGGAAATATTCTGAGGCTGAGTCTTCAAGTAAATGCTTACAATATTTGCCATGTCTTATCTCTCTAGCACAAAAACATAGGTTAGCATTTGAGGCTTAGTGATTCTGTGAATACAACAATAACAACAAGGATAACAACTGTGAACATTTTTTTTTTATTCTGTAGTTAGATGCATGAGAAGATATGCAAAATACAAAGCAAGGCAGACACATTAAATTCTTTCAAACAAAGTAGAGTATGAATATATCAATAACAATAAATTAAATACCTAACAATTTGTTTATAAATAATTTTTTACTATTATATTTTTTCTCTGTTTCTTAATTTATAAAAAATCTACATTTCTCCTTTATAGTATTTTTGCTTGAGAGTGAAGAATGTATTGAAAAGAAAACAGGCCTATCTGTGTAACCATAAGATGAAACAATCAAGTGATTTTTTTTTCAAAGAAATGTGAATCACTGTTTAAGTGGCTAAGAAAATATAAGAGCAGATGCTGAAATAATAAACATCTTGCATTATTTCATTTAGAGGAAGTCATATAAATACCATCATAAAATAAAAAAACTTGGTGCACTCTGAGAAATATGTCATCATCAAACAAATGCCTTTTTTATTGCTAGCAGGAAGAACACAGATGGCTCAGTCTGTTCATTTCAGTATTTATTAAAATAAATTTACTAAAGATCAGGTAGGTGCCTCATTATTTTCAAGATACATTCAATGCTGTTCAAATATACTGAGATCTCCTTCAGAAAGTCTGTCCAGGACCCATATGACATTGTCATCCATTATGAAGACATTTGACAAGAAAATTATTTTTTCTCCAAGTAATCCTAATGATCAGTATGGTTGAAATATTTTGACATTTTCAAGTGGCACCAGGGTGAGAAGTAATAGAACAAGTTTAAGAAATAAGTCACCTTATTCATTCCTTTTTTATTGCAAAAAAAGACAGGTGTATATGTATCTTACAATTTTCATCCCAGCACTTCACTTTTAAACTGAGTCACAGGCTGAAAGAGATTTGCTTTCAGTTTTTACAAGGAAACCAACTCTGTGAAGCAAAAGACACTTCCTGTGCCTTTCTGGCTTGTCATTGTTTTAGCATTTCTATAACTAATCTTCTTTGTTAAAAAAATAAGAATCTCTGTTTCATTTATCTCATATTTTTTCAATGTCTTTCTCTCAATATTACTTTATGTGATCTTGTCTTTGATTTTTAATAAGTTATTATACTATATTTAAATCTTATTTCTTATTTCTAAAAGATAAAATACAATGCCACTTTTGAAAATAAATATCCAGAAAAAATTATAAGTTGGATTGCTTCAGAGATATAATCCATAAACTTATCTATTTCTATCCTGGGAAAAATACAGTGATAGTTTATGAAATGATAACTTATAGTTTATGCACTGTTGAATATAAGAATAGTTGAGTAAATAAATCATGAGTGTATTTTGGCTTGAAGTTTTTAGATAATTGTCTCTCTTCCCTATGTCCCCGAAGTGAATGCACATCAAAAGCAGATGTTGCTTTTGATGCTCATGGAATTTGAAATGCAGCCATCACTATGAGAAAAAGAAAGAAATTTCAAGTGCATATTAGTGAACATTTGCAATACAAATAATTCTGTAAAATTAATTTTCATTGGCTTAGTGGTTATTTTCTCCAGCCAAGAATTATATTTAGTCACTTGTATATTAATACCCAAATCTGATGTGTTATAAATTCAATTTCTTCTGGTCTATTTATGACAGAGAAAAATCATTCTCAACCAACATCCTGAATACATGAAGTTATTCTCTTCATTTGCGCAATAGCACAATTTTGAAAAAAGTATCCTATCATTTAAAATGATACTTATGATGATGATTATTATTTTTAATCTGGAAGAATTTCCTCATTTGCCTCAAGGCTTTCACTCCTGAGATCAGTGCCTTTCCCTATTGGTAATACTACCAGATATATATTTGATAAATAACACATACTATCTTTCCAATGGTGGTAACACAGTTTTTGATGATGAGAAGTATGTTTAAAAACATCTGTTCTGAGGTAGAAATTATATTTTACTGAGCAGAGTTTCAATCCACTGTTAATTCAGAAACTCCCTATATAGCCTCTAGGTTTAGAAATGCGTGGCCATTAAGAAAGATTTAATGTAGCTTTTATATCTGCCTGCCCTGGTGTTTATATAGTGCAGCTTCAACTGTCTAATCTATATAACATAGCAATATTTTTTTTTAATTATTTTTTTTATAAAATGCTAAATATCATTTATGAGAATTGAAAGTATAGGCTTATTAAATTTATCTTTTTTAATTTCAAGTTCAGAAAAGAAAATGTAAGTCCCTTCTCTGAAGGACAAGGGTGGTTTTTTTTTGAGGTCCCCAAGTTTCCTCTATAAGGAAAATGTCTTCACTGAACAGACAATTAGATTGTATTTTTCTTGTTCATTTGCATTCTCATAAGAGTTGGGATAGTTATTTATAGAAGAAAATACTTTATTAAATTTATTTAACCAATAAATTAGCAGATAACCAAGAATACTTAATAAGTAATAATAAAAAGGATCTAATAGTCTCAATATATTGCACAATTCATTTCATTAAAGGTAGAATGGGATGTTTCACTCAAATAGAAGGAGAGGCTTAATATTTTAAAAATAAATTTTAAAATTTAAGAAATTAGAAAAAGAAGTATAATAGCATTAAATAAAACAGAAAATAAAGACAAAAATTATCAACCAAACCTTATTTTTCTAAATGCAAAATAAATACGGCTAAGACTCTACAAATTTGCATTGCTATTAACTTTAAAATATACTTTGACAACGCGTCTTTATTAGCTGAGAACCATTTTTTAAGTTACCATTTTAATGGGTGTTAAAATAATCTTATCACAGCATGGCCTTTACTCTAGCCTCAAATGCCTAGATATTTGGTCTTTGGTCAAATCCTTCCTGCAAGACTAACTCAAGAAAATGAAAGAACACCGGATGTAACATAAGTGAGAATCCAAACAAGATCAGTTGTACCTAATTACTGTGATTACTTATCAAATAATAATACCTGAAAGTTAACCACCTGCTGAGGGTGCAGCTTCACTAGATAATGGAGTTCTTCTCACACCCATTGCTAATAACTTTCTCGAACTGAGGTGCTCCACACCTTTGTAATTTCATCTCCCATTATTGTTCTCGTCCTAATGTGGAATTACTAAGAGATTTAGAAGTCATGTCTGGGACCTCTACTATGACATTTTTGTTCATGTTGTATTGTATTTTCAGTATTGTATTTTTCCTTACACCTAAGATATTGCTGGCTGGAGCCTGTATTGTCTTATGAATAATTTGATTGCTCAGTTCAACCTAAGAGCACTTCAAATTTTATTGAAATACCTTTATTAATTGGTTCTGTTTTACAAATTTTTTTTTCCTCTCATTGTTAAGTGTTTTGGGTTTTTTGCATACCACTAAGGAAAATATATTCTAGGAAAATATCTTGTACTTATTTTTTGTGTTCCATAATAAGACTTTGAGACCCAAGTAATTATAGAATTGCATGTGATGAAATAATAATGTGGTTCTGTGAATATCTTCTATTTACAAGTGCATATGGTTATGCACCATGTAACATTTAAACATTTATTTTGATTGCTTTGAGGGTGCTTTTGTGTGTGTGTGTGTGTGTGTGTGTGTGTGTGTGTGCTTTCTAATTCAGTTGTAGAGTACTGCATTTGCTAAAAACATTGTCTCCAGAATATTTGACTTTTCCTTTATTAGTTTGGTTAAATTTAAAACCCAAGAGATATCATTTAAAGATTGAAGTTGTGAATGCTGATGACATAGCTGAGGATTTTAATATATTAACTTCCAGTACTGTGATTTAATATGGAATCAAAGAAAATAAAGTATTTGGGTTGTAAGACAGTAAAATAGATATTTCTTATTAGCCCATTTGAGATTTCCAAGATTACTGTATCCAATAGGAAGTGTGTGTTTGTGAATTTGTGTGTGTGCATGCACGCGCTTGTGCTTTCTTGCTCTTAATAATAGGAATTAAAATAGAGCTCTGTCATAGGCAATATTCTTTAAAAATATCTAAATGGCTTAGGATCATTGAGATAGTATACAGACATTGTTATTCAAATTAAACACAGTCCATATATTTGTAACTTCTTATTCTAAGGCCATTAATGTTATTTAAAGAAAAACAGATCTTTAACAAAAGGTACTGGTAGTCTTAATGTCATATGCAAACAATTCTAGTCATAAAATTTAGTTTGTGAAAAGGACCATCTTTATTAGTGAAATTACCAAATGATAAATTCTTCTTTGAAAAAAATAAAATTGTTAACACTTTCTTACATACATGTAGCACAAAACTACATTAACAGATTGCTTGCTATGTGGGATTTAGGAATTATTCTTTAATAAACAAATTATCTTCATTGAAGTACTCCTGATTTTGTAATATATGTGAACTTTAAACTACCTAAGAATAAAGACATATTCCAAAAAATTTGTATTGTGAATTTATAATTTAGAAATAAATTTTAATAAGAAAATTAAATATTAACTATAAACTGACATCTGTTCAAGTATTCATAAAGAACAAATAACGCATCAGAAATCAAGTTTTCTTGTGAGATTAATATGAATTTAGTGAACTGAAAAATTAAAATGTTTTTTCAAATTTTCTTTAAACCATATTTTAATTAAACACAAAGTTATGAAAACAAAAGAGTAAGTATTTCAAACAATATTGCTCTTAACGAACTAATATTCGGCCTGCTATTTGCATTCTAATTTTTTTACTGGAAAATAGTTGTAAAGGTACATTAATTTTCATGCTAACTCAAAGTTGGCAGGTTCCTTTACTGTTACATCAGAGTTGACAAAGAAGCCAACCAAATCAGAGTTTTAATTATAACACATTTTGCAATATATACAGTCTAACATATATGAATCAAAATATAGCTCATATAGTTTGAATGCTTAAGTGTTGTAATCATTGAAAATGCTTTTAATAGTCAAAAATATATTTTGGTCTTGTTAACAACAATAACCATTAAGATAATAAATTAAAAATCCAAATAGAGATATCTATTTATCATTATGAAAAGTGTCTACATACATCTTGCTTGGATATGTTTTTCCAGGTATTCAGGATAGCTTCTCAAATTCTCAGCCTCTACAAATTCAGTTCTGTCTAATGTACAGTTCATCTTCTGTTCAATTGGCACACACAACAATACAAGAAGGAAAGCCTCAGTTAAAGACAAAACTTCTTATAGCTGAGTTTGAGAAACTAGGAAAAAATTCCTTCAGCTAATTATAATAAAGTGTTTTCAGTAAGCTTTACATTAGCATTTAAACTCTGACTGTTTGCTATCCTGATGACCAGTCACCCATGCAATATATACTTCTTGTGTTGATATACATGCAGGTGGAGCGGAATTGGAAAACATATATGACTCGGTTTAGGGACTATAGAGGGGATCACTAAAGTAAATATTTGACACACATATACTGTGCTGTTGTCTCACTATTCCACAGACCATGATGACCTGGGCACTGGGTGCCATCTTTGGCTCAGATGGCAGAATAACATTTTTATTTGATGGATTAACATGCTAGCTTTACAGAAGCATGAACAAGCAAAAACAATTGAGGAGGACTTTAAGGTAACGTGAAGTGAAGTTTATCCATCATAAAAGTAAGGGCCAAAAAGTTGTCTTAATATGATCTCATTTGTACCCACACTGGTAAAGACTAAGGATATTCAAGTTGCCCTTCTTTAATTGGCAGCTTCTAATGAGACTAGAGGTGAGCATGTCATATAGTTTTGCCTTTTTAGATTTCCAATTTATGATGTTTTGGGCTTCCAAATTAATTTATGATCTTTCTCTCCAAAACTGCTCCTTCTACTCTTCTCTTTTGATTTAAAAATGTCAACTCCAGCTTCCAAGTTATTCAGACAAAAAAGCCCATAGTCATCCATGATTCCTTACTTTCAAACTCCATATCTAATCTATTCTGGTGGCTCTACATTCTAATACATCCAGAGTCTGATAACTTCTCAATAGACTAGAGTTGCTGACTTAAAATAAAATGCAGCCATACACATAATTTAAAGTTTCCAGTAGCCACATTAAAAAGGAAAAATATAGAGGTGAAATTGATTTTGATAACATGTATAACTCAAAGTAATCAAAATATTTCAAGATTTAATCAATTAAAAATATTAATGACATAATGCTATTTTTTTTCATATTAAGTCTTTGAAATCTGGGATGTATTTTGCACTTAGAGCCCATCTCAATTCAGACTTGCCACATTTCATGGGTTCAGTAGCAACATGTGGCTTGGAGCTCACACACACCACAGCTCCAAACAAAGTTTTCTAATGTCTCCATCTACCCTTGCTTTTTAAAATTCATTTTCAATACAGAGCTGGAATCCTAATCAAACATATAAAAAAAGCTTTTTATAAAATATAAAAACACAAAATGACTCACATTCTGCATATATGATGCTTATTTCTTTAAACATGTAATTTTACATTTGTAATAAGTGATGTGGTTCATGACATGCTACTCTAAAATTTGGTGCCTCTACATATTCAATCTTAAACTGAAGGAATTTGAAAAAAATGGTAGAAGCAAGAAGGTCACTTTGACCCCCACATCACTCTTCTCTGAAAGCCTGAGATAAAGTTCTCAAGTAAAAGGTTCCTTCTCTGTTACAAAAGGAAAAATACATATTTATCACCAGAGTTGGGAAATTTGGGACCCAGAAATCTGTACAAACTAAACTTCGTAAACCAAACCTTATCTTTGCAATCAGTTCTTCAGAATTTACTACTTTTAGCTCAAATCTCTCTGCTTTGTCAATTCTTCACAGATGTTTTGTTTCTGTGTCTTAAAGGTATAAAAGCTTTCTGCTCTGGTCACTTCCTTGGGTCTTCATTCTCATGTGAAGGATTTCATGTACATATAAAAGTCAATAAAATTTTTATACTTTTCTCCTGTTAATTTATCTTTGTCAATTTAATTTGCAGACCCAACCAGGTACCCTAAGAGGGTCTAAGAAAACTTATTCCCTCCACTACGTAAGTCAGCAGTGGTCATTAATAAATAAACTATATTAATATTTCTAAAATATGTCTGATTTTAATAACATTATTGTTTATTGGCAGTGTAGATCATCACTTTACAAGGGGAAAACTCTAACCAATGCATAAAATAAGGTAAAACTATTTCTTTGTTACAAAACAATTTAAATGAAGAATAAATTAATTAGAATTTTTTTTGTCTTTTCTGTTTCACCCTGTGCCTCCAATACACCTATCCATTTTGATCTAGCCACAAAACTATGTGGCCTTAACTTTTATAAAGTAGAGATATTTTACCACACGAAAGAAAAACTTCCCAAAGGAGATTTTCGGGCCCCACAGGATGAAAGAAATACATCACAAATGTATTTAAATAAAAATAAAGTCAAAACAAGATATAAACATGATTTTTTTCTTTAAAAATTGGCTCCAAAAAACAATGAGATAGAAGAGCTTGTTACTTTTTTGATTGCATCATTTTACAATGAAATGGTAGCAAATAATATTTTTAAAAATACAAAATGTAGTTTTCTCAACACCACTTGTTAAAATAGAAACTGAAAATTAAATTATTTCAGTACTAAAAAAAATACTCAAGAGAGTATAAATTTTAAATCTTACATCTGCAAGCTAACTCTTTGAATTAGGAAAAATGACTGATGACATATGCAAAATGATAATTATACAACAATTCATTTTCCAGTTAGGTATATATAAATGTAAAGCTTATTCTTATCAAAATCTGTATTTAGATATTGCTAAAATAATGCTTTATTTAAATCAGTAGCTCTCAAATACATCATATCTAAATTATCATAATTAAGAAAAGCATATCACAGTATATTCATTAACTAACATTCAGGAAAAAGATCTATTTATTAGTCCTCTCAATGGGTCTCTGTTGTCTTCCTGTTGTCATCCTAAAAGTGTCTTCTTCGATTATTAAGAGTAGAGATGAATCAGAAGGATTAAATTGTTAGTCTATAATAGATAGAAGGGTTCTATTTTTATCTCCTTGATAATTAGGACCTACACGGCAGAGGGAAATACTTTGGCAAAGCAGGAACTGCTGCATCTCGTTTATGACCATATGTTCTATCATTATCAGCAAAAAGTCGACCAGATAAAAAATTTCATGACATGATTTTCAGTGAAAGTCAATTGTATCATTGAGCAGTGACTGAAGAGGAAAAATAAAAGGTGTTGGCTCTCATGTAAATAAAAAATTGATTCAGAATCTATTCCTTTTTGCAAAATGATTCACCATTCTGAGCTGTAGCACAATAAGTCATAAATTCTGAAAAAAAAAGTAATTTAAATAGTTTTGACTACTAAAGGCATGGTAACTCCATATTTCTAACATATCTTTATGGCACTAATTATCAATTTAAACATCATCTATTAACTTCTTTTTGAGATTTTTGTCTCTTTTTAATGCTTTTTCCCAACTTCTTCCCACACCTCAGTATTGTTACATAATATCTTTTTGATTAAATCAAGAACTACTGTTTACATGATAGGACCTATAAGTATTGATTATTTCTGTAGACCACCATTTTATTTTTTTCCTTAGAAGTAATTTTTTAAGTATTTTTTTTCCATTGGCTTAGTTTTTCTATGTACTTATCACTATTCATCTTAGAACTACTTTCACATTGACCTACTCTGAATTTTTAATTTTCGTATCATAAATCTATCCACCTATTTTTTATTATTTGGAGACCTACTCTCTGCAGCCCCTGCTCCAATACAGATTCTTTTACTAGTCTAGTCTTCAAGCATGTTCCTCTGTTGGATTTTTTTCTTTCCTAGTCTATTTCACTTAATCATTCTGAAATATAGTCTATAATAACATAGAATTATATGTAGTTTAGCCCTAGGATATTTCAAAATATTTCTAATCTATCATAACATTTAAATGATAGATAGTATGGTACAGGATTTTACTTCAAAGATCCTTTATCCTATGAAATTAAATTTGGCTTCACCATCTTTTAGAATCTAATTATGCTGGACAGGATTCTGAAGCCACTCTACAACTCATCTTTTCATGTCCCCTCTACCCACTCACGTTTGCAAGCTTATAGGATTTTAAATTTATCTTAAGTGTTTTGACATTTCATGGTTTGTTCATAAGACAGTTCTTTTCTTTCATTGTCCTGAACACTCTTTTGACCCTATCAATTGAGAAATTTTCAGTTAATGGAAAATTTAATTACATAGTTTTTTTGATAATTTCTACATTCGTTCTTCTTTTTCTCTGTAACACATATCAGACAGTTATTGCAACACTTGGATATTGATTATTTTTTTTAAAAAAACAAACATTGTTCTTGTCTTCATTTTAAAACATTTTCTTATTCTCTGACTTTTCCTTTTTCTTGTCTTTTTATTCTTTTTCATTTTGATGTTTTCTTCATCTTCTCTCTCTAGTTTCCTTTGTCTCTGTGTTCACGATTTGCACTATCCCTGGCTGCAACAAGCCTGATCATCTAGTGGTAATTCAGAGTAGAATGGCTCAGTCATGGTCAGTATCTTCCTTGCAAAAAAAAAAAAAAAAAAAAAAAAAAAAAAAAGTGGTGATTTTCTCTCCTGTGTCAAAAGAAGGAAACATTTTCCTGTTTTCAATATTCTGCAGTTTTGCTGAAATAACTTTGCTATTGTCTCCTCCCATATTCATGTCATGTAGGTTGAATACTTTATCATTTCTTTTTTCCCTTTTTTCTACAGATAGAGGCTATAAAATCATGTTTATCTGGAAGTTCCTTTTCAAAGTTTTGAGTTTATAACAAAACACTAAGAAAAATATTATGTAATTTAATTTTTCAGAAGATGAAAATAAGCCAAGAGTTAAATTTGTTCTAAAAAGACAAATGTGCTAAGGATACAAAAAGAACTTAGTATTTTAAAATATATTTCTCAGGACATTTTTTACTTTATTGTGTTGTCATTTCTTGAAACTACTTTTTATCTAACAGTTATCTTCATCATTTTGCCATGATTTTGTACATCTATGAATTCACATCAAAAGTGTAGGAACTCCCTTAACGATGATAGGCAGCAATATCTGCCGTTTTTTACCTATAGTTACTTTGCCCATGTTATGTAAGTTCTATCAACTGAAAGTAACAGATGACAAATAGCCATTAATCATCCATTATATGTAAGGTGGTATACAAAGAACTAATGAATGTTTCAGGCACTGATAGTGTCCTCAGAAGGCATTATTATATGAAATGGCGGAGATTAGTGCAGAATATATAGTACTGAAGCCAGACAAATTTATGTTGAAAATTCTGTTATTTTACTAGAAAGTAGACAAGACTGAAATTTCAGTTTTTTAATTTGTAAAGTAAACATAACAATTCCTATATGATGAGACTGAACATGGGTTACATAAAATGACAAGGAAAATGCAGAAAATAATGTATCCATTAGGTTTGACACTACAAAAACAAAACAAAACAAAACAAAAATATCAGTGGCATTATTGTGATAGAAGCATATTTCTCTCCTACACAAAGTGTGATCTAAAGGCAAAGTATGATCCTGATGGGTTTATGATCTAAGTTCTCAAAACCAAAAGGTGGGTGTTATTGGTTTTTTGGATTCATGGAAAAGCACAACCCAATATAAGAAGCCAAAGAAAGGTAGATAGTGAGATTTACAACAGCATGAAGAGACTGTGTGTATTGGACTATGTGAGAGGGAGAGAAGTGTATAGTGGATAACAAACTTGGAGTAATGAAATGAACTATGCTACTCTTTTAATACATTACCTACAACTTCAGGTAGAGACATACCCTAAATACTCCAGAACAAGACAATCCTCCATAATGAAACATTTATACCTTCCACAATAACCTCTGATTCTTTTGCCTCAATGTTTCATCATGTTCTGCCCTAATAGACTTGGCATGAATACAAGACAATAGGGTGTGATGCATTTTTAAGAAAATAGACTTAAACCACTGGTTCAAATGTTAGCTCCACTATATGTCTATGTGACCCTAGACATATTAAACTCTCCAAGCTTTAGTATTCTCATCCTGAAGATATGGATAATAATAATATTGCTGATACAGGGTTGTTGAAAGAAAAAAACAATAATTTCAAAAAGTAGCTTAGCAAAATCCTTAGTAACTTATAGGAACTCAAAACATTTTATTTTTATTTTTTTTTTATTTTTTTTTAATGCTATACTCTACATCCCCATAACTGTTTTGTAACCTTTAATTTATATTTCTTCACCAATTCAAAAAATTTTAGATACATTTTTTTACATGATGGGAAGAAACTTCCAGTCCTGGCTATTATGAAGATATATCATCTTCGCCATCTTTATTGCAAAAGAGAGAACTGAATTATATAATATTATGGTATTCCCTTGTGTTTAAACTTTAATGAAACTATGATTATCAAATTTTTAAATTGATCAAGTGATGAGTCCAGTATTTCATAGTCTAAGATTTACAAAGTAAACACTATAGCAAAACTACACTTTATTACAAAATGATTCAGAAATTTCACTTAAATTAAATAATATTAATTCTATATTTTGGATATTTGATAATAAATATTGCTTTTGATGCATAATCAAATGGTAGAAAAATTATTTTATTTATACTGTATTTACATTAAAAATATATATGATAGAACAATTAATTGTTTGCTCTTATTTATATTATCTTTCTACTTTAATATACTTTTATTATATAATGTTTATCAGACTAAAGAATTATAACTCTAAAATTGATATTATTTTTTACATTTTACTTACTTGGATTGTTCTATAATTTTGTACATCTGTAAATATTCAAATGTAGTATAAAAACTGAAGACACTTTTATCATCCATAATCTGGTTTAGCAATGCTTTCCTAAATGCTCCTGTAACAAATAATTAGTCTTTTCAATTTTTTAATATCTCTTGAGAAGCTATCCATTTCCACAGGTTTGGTATCAAAAGTAATAATCTGAAATAATAAGTGATGAAAGTTGAGTAAGTGATCATATGCAGTCTGCTCTGTGAAACAACAGTGAATTTTGAAAATGAGATCAAATTTGTATCAGTTTTCTTCACTGTTTTACACATGATGTAAATTGTGGATTTGTGAATGAACAGTAAAGAAACCAAACTTATGTTAACTATTAGATAATATGAAATGATTTCAGTTGAAATTCATAAACTCCGCAGACTGAGACAAATATGTTGAACTATTTATTTTAACAAGCATTGAGTATAGCAGTTCTGTACCATAACATGATACTTCAAATTAAACTTTTGCATCTCAGATGACCTTACAGCACTTTTACAGTTCATAAATTCTGTATAATGCTCTGTAGAATAGTTTTAATAAATCTTGATTCTGCTCTAAACATTAGCACACCTACTTGAAGTGGCATTTTCAGTCCTAACAAACAAAACTGCAGAAATGGATCTCCTCTGCCATATGGAGTTTTTGCCATAGAATTTATGAATGAGAAATGAGGAAAAGGACTACAAATTATTTATTGTTGCCACAGGAAAAACAAATAAGTCAGTTGCTCATTATTACATATATTTAAAACAGGTTTAAGAGTAATAAAGACGGTTTGGCAACTATGAGGAAAATAATTTGTTAACGTTATGAAGATTTGAGATTACATGATGGAGAAAGAGAAGTTAAGATATGAAAGTCTTTACCTCTTATATATGTATCTTGTAAACTTTCTGTACTAAGAACATTAGAGTGTTCAGCATATTGGTTATATTTAATTGGAGAGAGCTCAGTCATTCTATTTCTTCTGTCATTATTTGTTTCACTTGGAATTTTAAGTTTGTGATTATATTTGGAGAAAATTTATGGAAATCTCTGTGTTGGCTAAGCAGAACATACCCTTTTACATCTGAGCTCCTTGAAAACTAGAACAATGTTGAATGAAGGCAAATGAAAATGTTGAACTTTAGTTAAATATCAGCTTTACCACTGTGTTCATTTTACAAGATAATTTTAAAAATTAAGAATGTAAATAAATACTATTTAGTTTTTTCAAACTATGCTGAAGATGTTAATACAGACAAGATAATCTTTAGAGTGAACTGAAAGGGAGAAACAAAGGACTTGGATTATATATTTCCTTCTCATTCCTTTTAGGCAGCCCCTGCCCAATTTTCCTATTTTCTTTCCTGAACTTCAGTTAGAAAGATTGTTGAACTTCTGGATCTAGCTTCCTTAACTCATCCCCTATTTGCCCTTTTTATTCCACTTTTTTTTGTCTCATATTCTAAGAAAATTCTTAAGTTTAATCATTTTTACTTGATTAATTTTCTCTTCAGCATTATCCCTTCTGCTATTTACTCCATCTCTATATGTTGAATTTTTTTAAAAATGAAAATTTTATTTTCCAACACATGGCTTTTTAGATTCTTTATTATGGAGGAAAATATCCAGCTGCATATCTCTGAAGATATATGACACATTTATATTTTTACTCAAGTCTCTGTTGGCTCTATTTATTTTATTTTGTATTAGTTCTGTTGAGATTGGTATTGTATTTTTATAGTTTTGATTTTATTCCAATGTTGGCGATTTGGGGTTCCCTGATCATATAGTGTTTGAGAATTCTTATTCATCTTTCTATTATGTTTACTTATGTTTGAATTAGTAACTGAAAAATGGGACTTGGTTCCCTTGTGAGATCCCTGATCTTTCTAGGATCAACAATTTCCTGGAAATTTCCCCTATCCGGCCCAGTTCCTGCATTTGTGTTAAAAATGTGGAGATAATTGCATCACTATTTGCTGCTTAACATGAATGTTTTTTTAAATTTCTCATAGCACGTACCACTTTTTTCATCCATTGACTCTGAACCTTAATCTTCCACACATCATTTCTATCTACAAAAACAATCTTTTTTCACACTTGTCTTAGAGATTTCTTATGACTTTATTTCTCCATAGATTAGATTCCTGTGTATTTTCAACTTTTCGAGTATCTTATAAATTTTTTGTGCTTTAATAACACTATTTCTTTTTTTCCCACTTAGTGTTGATTTCATCACCTTAAAAATTAGTTTTCCTAGCACACCATGGAACTTAGGGCTGGGGGATATATGCTTCGTGTTAATCCAAAGTGTTTATTAATTTATAGACTAGCTAATCAAGATGTTAATCTTAATATCACAGATTAGTATAGCAACCTCCTTACATAAAGTTTTATTACCCATGTGTCTTATCATTTACCCAGTATTGTGAAAACTATGAAAGATAAAATCAAAGCTCCGTGAGCATTGTGAAGATTATTTAATATTGGACATTCAAATACCCGATCACAAAGTAGGCCCCATAGAAAAGGATTTGGCCATTAAGTACCATTCAGAAAACCTTGCTTTTATTTTAAATTTATTTTATTTTTAATGTACAATCATTTTTTTGTATACGAGTCCTTAAGAAGTCAGTTTTTCTAAAGGAGGACATTGCAAACAGTTTCACTAGATAATAATCTTTTATTAATGCCATTTAAAATTTTTTTCCCACTGAAAGTATATTTGACTCATAAAAATGCTACATTGATTAAGATTTATAAATTTACTGTGTCCAAATGAAAGGGAACCATCAGTATGCATTGTTAAATTATTTAAAGTACTTTTCAATAACTTTACTGTTTATCCAAGTACGAGTTAGAGCTGAAAATTGACTTCTCTCATGTAGAAATACAAAATTCAGTGAAACGTGTGATGGTTTTAAGGATGATTTTTGCATGATAAAAAAAAGGTAAGCCTAATGTTAGCCAAAAGCAAAGCAGGGCCAATTATACTGGAACTGCTTCTAGTGAAATGATTCCTTTATTTATGCTGGTATGTCTGACCTTCCTTATCAGACCACTACAAATCTAAGAAGCTTCTTGAGAGAGAGAACCACACATAATGTAGATTCATAATTTCTGTGTTTACTACTAGAGACCCTGAGTAATGATAAACAATCAATAAAAGTGTTGAAGCTTCTTGCTTTCTCGTTTCTGGACCCAGGTTCTTTAAAGAGGTGAGAAACCAGAAGCATAGATCTTTTAAGCAATTCTTCCTTGTTCCAAATTAAGGGAGCATGGTATGTCCATGTTTCTGAGATGCAGTTGGAAAATTTCTAATTTGTGAATATTTGTGTAGTGGTGATAATGGTATCTGTTTCTAGAACAGAATGTCTGGGTTATATGATTCCCAATTAGTTTTCATGATCCAAGAATCGGAGCGAGACATATGGGCTGAGGATGATAACAAGCAATCAAGGGGTGGCTTCTGGGAAATATACCAGTATCTCTCAGTTTACATCACAAAAACGAAGGTACCTTGGTCCCCTGAATTCATCAAAGACTGTTAGTATGTGAAGCTTGTAGAAATTATATTGATTTATAGCTTCTGTGCTTTTATTTTGAATGTGAAAGTGTTCAAAGTTTCTACATTTGATTTCAAATTCAAATTAAAAAGAGAGGAGTTTCTATTCATTGTTGTAAGGAAAATAAACTCTTAGGCCATAGACAAGGTGAGCTAAAAATAGAATCAAGGTTTTTAAAGGTCAGTGCCTTAGATGCTAACCTACCACTTCAGCTGCAGCTTGATGTAGGGTCAAAAAAGTTGTAGTGACTGCATATTATTTAAAGATCTGTTTCTAACCACATATGGAATGAAAAGGCAAAAAAAAAAAAAAAAAAAAAAAAAAAAAAAAAAAAAGAAGAAGAGTTTTTTAAAGCACGGCAACCCTTGGTTGACCTCACAGATTACAAGGACCTTTTTGGTTTACAATCCCTTATTTTTAAAATTTTTTACACCTACAGCACCTGCTCTTCCTACATGGTCTCCCATGAAGTATTAACCAGCCCCAACCCTGCTTAGCTTTGAGATCAGACAGGATCAGGTTTGTTTAGGGTAGCCAGCAGGATCAGGTTTGTTCAGGGTAGCATGGCCATAAGCTCAGATCATTTTTTAACACTGCTGGTAGTTGATGTCTCAAGAGAAGATAGCAAGATTATCTGTGAGTGCACTTTCAGACTGTAGAGGAAGAAACACTAAACTAGAAATGCCAAATAACTGCAGTGGAGCTACTGCTTAAACTAGTGGCTGCCAAACTTTGCTGCACATTAGAATCACATGGGCTCTTAAAATACACGGATACCTGTAATCCACTCTCAGATATTCTGATTTTTTTGTAGAGGATGTGACCTGCACGTAAGAATTTTAGAAGCTTTCCAAATAATTCTAATGTGCAGCAAAGATTAAAGACTACTGGCTTAAGCCACTATTAACATGCAAATTTTCAGCAATTCCACTTTCTCATTGATAAATGAATGACTAATAAAATTCCTGCCTTGTAGCCTTCTTGGGATGATTAAACAAAGATACAACATGAAAACACTTGGAAAGTGTTTAAGTGATGTTTAAAAGTAAAGAATCAACTGGTAGTTGATGCGAGTTTTAAAAGGATTATTAAGATTTTCTAGATAAATTTGCGACTCTAGTGATGGTCATATATTATAGGTTTATAATCCTTAAAAATTTAGAATTCCAACTGCATCTCAAAATGGGTTCCTCTTTATATTGTACTCATACGCTGACATCGAGTTATTTTATGACTTACGCAGCACGGCCCGAGGACCCATGAAGCTTGGCAGTCAGAGGTTGGTCCAGTTCTCTTTGCATCACCTTGACATCTTGAGCAAGTCATTTAACATTTCTGTGCTTCACTCATCTATTAACTATTTCAGAAGTATATGAGGAGAATCAAATGTGCTAATAGATGAAAGTCCTTGGAGAAGTAAAGTTATATTAACCTTTTATAAAAATAAAAATCAGTAATAATTTCAAGCTGAGATATAGGCAGCAAGATATTGTGAACAAATATTGACCTGGAAAAGTCATTGTTCTTTCCCTTTTCTTATTAAAGATAGAGATAGAAATAAATACAGCAAAATCTCATCATCTGTTAAACACATCTGGGATTCGTACATAGCTAGTTTTTACACTATTTTCTATTATATGTTTGAAGTATGCTACAATTATTTTTTTAAATTAAATTAAAAGTTAGCATATGAATTCTAATTATAATTGTGTGATCTTTGATAAGTCACATAATTTTCTGGTCCTTTGCTTGTCATTTTACGAACAGATCATCCCTTCTAAACTATAACATTCAGAATCAAGAGACTTAATTATCTGGTGTAAAATAAAAGTTATTAAATAATTATGGCAATTGCAATAGATATAGTTATGTTTTGATAAAAGAAAAATAGAATATTTATCACCCAAGCTAGTTGAGAAATTAATTCAGAGTTGTGGCCATCCATGAAGAAATGGCCACATGTAGTAGTCACTCCTTCACAATAAAGACATAAGATTCTAAAGGTAATGGCAAGAGACATTGAATTTGGGCAAATTATATATATATAATATATAATATATTATATATATATATTAATACATATATATATATATATAAAGAGAGAGAGATTTATATATAATGAGACTATATATATATGTGTGTGTGTGTGTTTATGTGTATATATACATATATATATATATATATATATATATATATAGAGAGAGAGAGAGAGAGAGAGAGAGAGAGAGAGAGAGAGATATGTATATATAATGAGACTAATATGTCTGGAAAACCGAAGGTTTAGTTGACAACCTCAGTCCCCCCCCAAAAAATCGTAGGCTACCAGTTACAAACCAGTGCTGGTGAACTTCTAGTTCTCTCTATATGGATGTATATAATTAAAGCTAAAAAAATGCCTGAAAATAAACATTAATATGTGTGTGGTGTATAATATAGTTATAAAAATAACTGATACATTTGGTCTCATTCTGTTCAGCAGTGTTGCACATTTGTGGCCTTAGTGTAAAGCCAAGTTCCCTCACATAATGTCTGTCAACATCTAATAAGTTCAGCCTGGTTTTTGTAATCTTTTTTCTATGTTTAATCCATGGATTTTTATCTTTTAGTAAGTATTTCACTATAATACATGTATTTTTAATTTTAATTTTCTTCACATCTGGTCTTAAGCTTTAGATTTAATTTTTCTAGGTTATTTAAATTATATTTTTTCTTGACTTTCTACTCTTTTCTTTTACTTTCAAATATATGCCGAAGAGAAATATTTTCTAAATAAATGTAGATTGTTCCTAAAACTTTCATTCACAGATGTGTTTCACGAAATGTCCTTAAGCAGATATTTCTTTTCATAATTGCCCTATCTGCATTTAGTGTCAAAGGTAAGCCTTCACTCAATATGTATTTTTAGGCTTAACCATATGCTTAATTGATTGTGCATTGATGAGAATTCAAAAGTGATGGAAAAAATGGTCCCTATACTTCTGCAATTTATAATCTATTGCAAGAAGTTAGACAAATATGAAAAAAATATATAAGGAAAGTTTTCAGTAATAAATAAAAATGTATAATCCATGCACGAGGGCTATAAAATACAAAACTAAATGATTAGTTTGTGCAGCAAGAGAACAGGCAGGAGCTGGTCTTGAGTCAGAGGACCCTGAGCCAGTTATTGAAGTAATTCTGGCTGTGAGTCATTAGAGAAGAGGATGTGAACATTCCACAAAAAGTTGAAGGAGAAGAAGGATATCTGGATTATGGCCAGAGACAGCATGAATAATCATGATAAAAATAATGTGTCTAGAGGTGATAAGAATGATTAGCAGGAGGTTAGGGGGCTAATAAAGCAAAATATAAATATTTGCCTCATTTTCATGTAAAATGAAGTCATTTATTACCCTTTCTTCCATCTTACTTCAAAGTATGAAATCTATCATCTATCTATCTATCTATCTATCTATCTATCTATCTATCTATCATCTATTATCTATCTATCTATCTATCTATCTATCTATCTATCTATCTATCATCTATCTATCTATCTATCTATCTATCTATCTATCTATCTATCTATCTATCTATCTATTATTATCTATCTATCTATCTATCTATCTATCTATCTATCTATCTATCTATCTATCTATCTATCTATCTATCTATCTATCAACTATCTATTTATCTATCTGTCTACCTATCTATGTCCATCTATCTGTCTATCTATCTATGACTTAAAAATTTACCTTTGCCCGTCCCTGAGTTTTGGTTTGACAAAGATTTATAGCTGGGAGAAGTTGGATGAAAGGTGCATGGGAACTCTCTATACTGTTTCTACAACTTATTGTGGATCTGAAACTACTTTAAAATAAAAAGTTATGCTTAATTTTTAAAATTTGCTTTTTTCTTGAATATGGATATGGGTATCTAAAAATACATTGGAAAGAAAATGAGAATGAGGTTATTCACTTAGATAATAGTTCATAATTAAGAATTTAATTTAAAAAGTTATTTTGTTTTTGAGGAAAAGGTTATAGTTTATAAATATATAATCATAAATATATAACTAACTTACTAAAGAATTATCTGTAAATCTATCCATCTTGAGAAAGCAATGCAACTTCATGCAGAAGAAAAATTTAAGTCAATGCAATTTTTTACTAACATGATTAAAATATAAAACAGTATTTTTACCTATTATTATATCACATTCTCTTTTCCAGTATTTAATATAGAATCAGCATCTCCTATGTTATTTGTTACTTAAAAGTTATACTGAAATAATTGAAAAATGAAATGTTTCATGATCTTATTTTTATGATTCTATAACCATACTTTGTATTTTTATGAAACATGCTTATTTATGCTTTCTTTGGCACTTTTTTGTTTACCTTCTTATACAGTAACCAATCTTACTACATTTTAAATTTAGGAAACAAAACATGATTTTTAGCAAAGGTGACATGTTTATGACTTGGTTTTTTTTTTTTTTTTCTATCTGACTTGGCATTTTTTAACGTCTTAAAATAATTGCTTGGACTTTAAGTACTAAATTGAAGCACTTCTTTAAGCGCTCTTAGAATTAACCACCCTCCCCCTTGTGAACAGCTATTAAATGGAATGTTTCACTAAAATTTTTTATCATCTATGCATCTCACAGCAACTTTTCTGGAAATCTGCTAGTGTTTTAGAAATCATTATTTCATTATCTACTATCCTCAAAACTCTTCCTAAGTGTTAAGCAAATATTTCTCTCTTAATTTTCCTTCATTTCCCAAGGAAAAAGTTAAGACAGAAAAATAAAAGTGGCTTTCCTGGAACAATTCTCATTTTCTGCTAGAGCAGGCTCTTATGAGAACATGATGGCCCTGTTCATCTAGTCAAAAGAGAGAAAAAGGTGTATTATAATTTTTGTGTGTCTTCTAACCAGAGATGACAGTTATGAAAGAATATTTCAGGTGAAGAATAGTATTCTGTAGGATCTGAGTAACCTTAATGTCCAAGAGCACTGAGCACTTTTACGTAAACAGCAAAGCAAAAGCATGCTATAGCAGGCCCTTAATAAATTTAATTTGAATATTAATTGGAGCTAGGCACTGCTTTTGATCTTTGAATTCTGCCCATGGTAGTTCTTGAATAGTATCTTTATTATAATGTCAATCTAGAATAAAACACACTACTGATAGTTCATACACTCTTTAAACAACATTTAGAGAGTGTGTATTGTATACTAGACACTATGTATTAGGAATGCAACATCAAATACTTTAGTAGTTAAGAGTGTGAGCATTGGAATCTCATTTAGTGTTTATATGCTACCTACCACTTACAGTGTGGCCTTTGTTAATTTTTATATTGTCTTTTGCTTAATTTATTTCTCTGTAAAGGGGGTATAATAGTAAGAATAATGTCTTTAGACATTTTTGATTATTAAATAAAGTAATACATGCAGATAAATATTATTTGGACATAACCTGATACTGAAAGATGGCAGTGTCAATATGGAGATAGAGAAAAATCATCACTGTGATAATGTGCACAGGATATAATGCAAGATTAGGAAAAAGCATAAGTAGGCACAGGCTGCAGAACAGAAAAGTCTTTGAGCAAATTGGACGCTAGAGCTGATTTGAAGGGAAGACAACAATTAGAAAGGTGAAATGACTGGAGAGCAATGCCAGAACCGGTATTTGTGAACACAGAAACAAAAATCTTGCCAAAATTGTAAAGTTGCAAAGAAGTCCATTACTGGAGAAGCATATATATGGCCAATGTGGGGGGAAAAAAAAATAGCAAGAGAAAGGTAAACGAAAGAAAGAAAGGAAGAGAGAGAGAGAAGGAAGGAAGGAAGGAAGGAAGGAAGGAAGGAAGGAAGGAAGGAAGGAAGGAAGGAAGGAAGGAAGGAAGGAAGGAAGGAAGAGAAGAAAGAAAGAAAGAAAGAAAGAAAGAAAGAAAGAAAAGAAAGAAAGAAAGAAAGAAAGAAAGAAAGGAAAGAAAGAAAGAAAGGGAAAGGAAATGAAAGCACCAAATTTTGGCTACCTTCAAAAGCAGGAAACTTATAAAGCAGGAAATGGACTGATACAAATTGTGTTTTAGAAAAGTCAGTCCTTCAGCAGTATGGAGAATGGAGAGAGGTGCCACAGTGCATGCAGGAAAACTTGTTAGTGGAATTTAGCAATTGGTTAGGTGAATGATTACGGTAATGGTAATGGTTGTGTGGAAAGGGAACTTTCTGCAAGTTGCTATTATAGATGGAGTATGTGGAATTAAATATGAGTGATGGAGTCAAGAGAGGACTTAAAATACTGTACCTGAGAAATCTGTGATATATGCAAATGAAGAGAAATCTGTGGGATATGCAAATGAAGATATGCAAATGTGGTAAGGGAATCTAGAGTTCAGAAGAATATACTAAGCTAGAAGTATAGATTTGGAAATCTTGAGCAATTAAGTGTTAGTGGAGGACAAGTGAAAGCATCAGAAGGTTAAAGAGAGAGCTCTGGCGAGCACTGATCTTTAAAGGAAGAGTTGAGAAAGCCAGTGATATAAGAAAGGTCCAGAAACTGTAAGTATCAAAATAGTTTGAAAGACTTGATCATAGTCATCAGTGTTAAATGACTCCAGGAAGGTAAGTTTTCACTGGATTTGCCAATTTGGATGTGACTAATACTTTTATCAAGAGCAGCTCCCCTAATATGAGAAGGTAACTAGCAAACATATTTCTTTGCATGCATCAATTCTAAAGTCTGCTCAAGGTTTTTAAACAAATATATACCTTTCTTTACTGTTGCATTTTCTAAAAAATAAAAATTAACTAACCTTCATGTAAACTTTATGCAAAATAAAATCTCTTATGTTGTCTGAATTTTGATTTATCACTGATTACCAATGGTTGCAAACAAGGTAGAACCTCTTGAATAAAAATATGACTGAAAAAAGTATAAAATATAAATAAAATTTCCTGCAAAATATAATAGTAAGCTAGCATTTGGTCTTGGTTAATTTAGAAAAGCTACCTATTTTTATTTTCCAGAATCCAGACCACAATTTCAAGCTTCCTTATACTACACTCAAATGAAAATATTATTGTGAGTTTATTTCTTCCTCATGGAGTTAAAGACTATGACAGATTTTTAATTCTACACATCAGATTTATTCAAACCTGAATCGTTACTATGTTTATTAGAATGAGATTCAAATTTCTTCAGAGAATTCACAAGAGTGCTTTTACTCATCTCAAAATGAATAAATAAATAATCTATTGTCCAATATGTGAAAGAATATTGAAAGAAGATACTAAAAATATTAAAAGAACAAAATAAAAATAATTTCACCACATACACCCTATTATTTAAAATCTAAGGGTTTTATTCCTAAATAGTGAAATTTAAATTTAACAATATAACTGATTTTCAGAGAAACCATTTATTTGAATGTAGTTTTAGACATACAAATATTAAGTAGAAAATAATGTAAACAAAATGTTAGATAATTATTGCTCATAACAGCTATAAAAAAATGATATGATGTGTTTTGAGGCAGACCAAAAATGTCAACTATAAGGGAGACAAAAGGTGACCAGCCCTTGATTTGGACATCAGGGTTTGAGGGATGAAGACAAGAAGTTAATGAAACTCTTTTCATGCAATAGGAGGTGGATTTTATGGCTAGTGTTAAAAATAAACATGCATTTAACTCTTTTCCTGAGACTTTGTGAGGTTTCAGGCATAGGCTGAGCTACTCTGAGGCACAGCCACTCTCTAGCTGACCCAAAATTGGAAATTTAGAGAGGCTGTTTTGCATTTCACAAAGAGCACTCCTAAGTGAGGTTCCTGCTATGAGCTTCATGGTCAATTGACTGAAAGTAAGATAAAAAAGTAGTTTAAATAAACAGGAAAACACCATACCAAAAAATCAGGGTTCTTGGTCTTTTGATCCCCTGAAATTTTGCTGGGAACAATTCTGTCTCCTAAGTTTAAGATATCGCAGTGTTGCAGAAACAACTGCTATGATCGTGACTCACTCATCTCTTTCCTAGATCTCCCCACCCCACCTCTAGAGAAGACACCTTCCACACATCATAATGACTCATCTCAGAGTTGACCCACTGGTCTTGTCTCTTTTTGAAAGGTTTATTGCAGGTTTATTGAAAGGTCTTCTTGGCCTTTACCTCCACAGTGAGAGGACAAACCCATTTTGGTCAGTTTACAGTAAGGGTCTTACATATTTCTGCCCCAGGCAAACAGGGCCAGGGCTCCACAAGAAGTTTGCAGGATTCCTTATGCTAACTGGCTTACCTCTAGCCAAGAACTCTGCATAACCAGTTAGAAAAGCTGTTGCTTAACCCAAGAAACATACTGTTAACACCTTTCCTCCGGTTAGCAGTTCTGGACCTTTTTGGTACCAGGGACCAGTCCCCCTATGAGAATATAAAGCCTGGTGATCGGAGGTGGAGCTGAGGCAATGATGCTAGCGCTGGGGAGGGCTGCGAATACAGATGAAGCTTTGCTAACTCACCTCAGACCTCCTGCTGTGCAGCCCAGTGCCTGACAGGCTGCAGATGGGTACTGGTTTGTGGCCAGGATGTTGGAGAACTCTGCTCTAGATACTTTGTCTTCTATTTTGTATAATTAGGAGGAGTATTGCATTGCAGACACAGTTTAAAAGCAAATGAAGTTCAACAAACCCCAAAATACCACCGAGTTCTGTTGCTCCTCGTGCAACATTAAAGTACTAGAAAACCAAATAGTTGAAACCAAATTAATGAAATTTTATGTGTTCTGTATAAAGACTGGTGAGTTAATCCTGGTGACACATAAGGTGGCTGTTTTATACATGTATGTAAATTTCAGTAAAGTAGGTGTTCGAAATACTTTAAAAAATTTAAAAAGATATGTATCATTTATTTCTCTACTTTTCTTTAGGTGACTGGGCATTATGAATGCAATAAAATCTGCACTAGGTTTTAACAGTAACTAGGTACCTGAAAAAAAGTTCCTAAGTGATTTGGAATAGGAGAGAAAATAATCTAGCAATCTTTTTGTCTTGCATTGCAAAGGCTACTCTCACCAAGAAGTGGCTTGTGGAACCTCAGAAACCAAAATTCTTCTAAAAAAAACCTATTACCGGAAAATCTCCCATTTGTAAAACATAGTATTTTTAAAAAATAATCAACAACATATAGAAAATGTGAAGAAGGGAGAAATAAGCAATATAAAATGATGAAGTATTCGCTTCTTAAATTGTTCAATGAGACTGCTTAATAGAAATGTACCAGCTCATTATTGAAGTTCTTTAAGATGCTACATTAGCAATAATTTGTAGCAAATGTTTCATCTAATAAATTCTAAGTAATTGTGAAAAGATTTAATGAAGTGACTATTGGATATTAGAGTGCTCTGTGGGTTGTTTCAGTTTGCAACTCATGTTATTCTTATTTTAAAATAATGTTCAGTTCTCTCTACAGGTAAATGTAAGGCATGAATAATTGCCTTTTTATAATTTCAATTAGCTACTTTAAGGAAAACCAAATTCACTGAAAATGAGCTAAAACTCAGCATGCATATTGAACCAGAATCCAGAAACTAAAAATGAAATAAAATACATTTTTGAGAGATCCTTTGCTCCATGAGAGTTCTACATTATCAGTTCTCAAAAGAGAATTACAAATATATTTTCCCCAAAATGTAATAAAGAACACCCTTTTATGGCAAAAATCAAGAAATCATCGATAAATACTAAAATTTAATACATTTTAAATCTATATAAGTATTAATATATGTAAAATATTCTTTACTAAGATCTTCCATTTGATAAAGATAGGATATATTGCTTTCCTCTAATATTTAATATTTTATAGATTTATTATTTAATATTTTCTTTACTAATATTTTCCCTTACAATAGCAGTGTTTGCTGGAGGATAGACCAAGTGAGTGAGGCTATTCTGTACTTTTTAAGAGCAGACTGTGACCTAGAGAATATCTTGTTCTCCATTTAAGATGAATAAATAAATGCAAACTGGTTATTTGAGCTCACTAACAGGTTTCGCAGCTCACTTCAATACCTCTGGAACTAAAATGACCTCTATGTTTCACATGTGTTTTCCAGTATCAACCCTTGAGCTAATCAAACCCTCTCCTAAGGAAGTAATGGGTTCTCCATTGAGCCTGATTATTTGAGTCCACAAAATTCAGTCCTGAACCTCCCAAAAGACTTGAAGTCTCATATAAAGTGGAAGGATTTTGCCCCTTATTATTTGGAGCAAGCATATCTAGGTTTTTAGCCATATTAGACTGATTTTGAGTTCTAAAATACAACTTCTCAATCTGCTTTGATTTCTTTCTGCCTTTAGTTTACTTTTAATTCTTCAGGTTTAATCCAGCTCTTGTTTAAGTTTTTTAGAATTTTGAACTTCTTTGACTGCAGACTTGACCCTAACCTTTAGCTTTGGCATAAACATCTTTTGTTTCAACTGCCATTTTTACTACATTGACTTCTAAAGAACAATATTTCCAACTCAGTAATTAAATTAATTTCTGGATTCATTCATAAATTAATTTAAGTACATCATTTCTTCTTTTAAAAATCCTACATTTGGACTATGCCAAAAATCATAACAACAAGTTAATTTTTTTTCTAGTGGAAACCAGTATGAAATTTCACTTTTATTTGTAAAAAATGATATATTCTGTTGTTTCCTTGTGTTAGATAATGTACAAAATCAGTTAATAAAGAGTCTTTTCATTCTAGTAGTAAACATCCATCTTAAATGCATAGTAATTATGCAAAAGAACATATATGAAGTATAGCCGATCAGAAAACAGTAAATGTTCACTTGCAATAGGTATAAAACCATAAGAATCTAGTTTTATCTCAATCTAGTTATATCTCAAGATCATTTTATAATTTGTTTGGAAGAATACATTAAGACAGAGTTTAAAAATATTTAAATTAAAACGTTTATTCCTTTAAAACACTCTTCCTATGTGGAGAAAGAATACAAATAGAACTTTATTTTCTGTGGACTGACAGCCTTTAGTTCAAATTTTCTTGAACTCAGGACTATTGAAATTTTGGGCAGATAAATCTTTGTTATGATGAGCTGTTCTGTGCATTATAGAATATTCAACGTTATCCCTATACTCTACAAACTAGATTCCAATGACATCCCTCCCAAGTTCTGACCACCAAAAATATCTACAAACATTGACAAATGTACCCAGATGGGGAAGGGGGGCAAAGTAGTCCTTGTTGAGAATCACTCTATATCTACAGTTTTATGCATATTTCTTTGAATATTTTTTGTATTAAGATATTCCCAGATACCACTTTAATTTTAAATAGATATGTCTCTAACCTCCTGTGCTGACAATTTTAACTATGTCAATTCTAGATTCAGGAAAGTTTGCAGTTATCCGCCATGTTTGTAAAATTTTAAGGTATCTTGCTGAATTCAAACCATGAGTCTTCACAAGTTTGAGCCTTAACTGTAAACGTTCTTCTATTTCTATTATTTGTTCATGTATTGATATACTTACAAAAATGTTTGAATATTACATAACATTATAAAATTAGTCTTTTATGGCTCATAAAACTCATTAATTTCTAGTTACATAGCATTCTATTTTCTAATTATAGAACTGGTTTTTTGGGCACTATTTTATTTATTCAGAAAACTCGTATCAAATATCTGCTTTATATTAAAAAGTAGGTGATTTTTTGAGACAAGGATGAATTAAAATACATGGTTTCTGCCCTTATGGAACCCACTAATGCATGTTGGATACAAAAGTAATAATATCTTTTTAGTTTTATAATAAAGTACATTAACAAATTATTTGTGAGATGTTAATGTTTAATATGCTGAGCAAAGAACATCCCCCCCCCAATTTAAAAAATCTATTAAGATCAACAATCATTTCAAGTACTTAAGCTAAAAATCCAAACACAAATTTGCTTCTTTATCTTAAGCCATCATATTTGCGCTGCCTAATAATCCTCTAAAGAATCTGGATGAAAAGGAAAGAAAGCGTTTGCTATTAAGAGACTCCTGAAAAGGTTCCTAATTTCAACAATGATAGTTCTGGGAGAATGTCTCTTTAAATCACAGGCGGTTGGTTATACATGAATATTTTAAATTACACTTTCTGAATAAGATTTAAAAAATGTGTATCTATTTCTAGAGGCTCTCTTTCATGACTTTACTACCCATTTTAAAGTATATCAGAAAGGACTCATGTAAAGTGTAACAGGAAGAAAGATAATTGTTCAATGCACTACACATAAATGCTAGCTCAATCAATTCCTTATGATGTTTCAATAAATAATTTATATTCCCTAGGTGACCTGAATTATTACTTTTTTAAAAATCACATATCAAATCACAAAAAAGAACAATACTAAGAAGGACTTATAGTTTAAAGCCCTCCTCCCCTCTCTCCCAGTCGCTCATCAACATGCTGATTATGACCTGAGGTTGAGCACTCGTGGGCTGAAATGCCATCCACACGTCAAACCAGCTGATTAAGCCATCCTTTTCCTTTTTATTATCATCCCTCATGTTATGCTAACTAGAACAAACACAGTAAGATTTATAGTAGATTTAAATCACTTGCAATAATACATATTTTATTTTTAAAGAACTCTCCTAAGCTCGAAAAGCATTTCATTTTATTTAATAATGTGTAGGTATAATTCTACTTGCATTCTGAGCTGGGGTAACCATTGTCAGTCTTAAAAAAAAAAAATCATTGAAGCAGGGTTCTTTTGGATTTGAAAAATTTAGCAAAATCTTGCATAGTAATGAGTAATAATTTTTCAATCGGTAAAATAGTGAATGTCACATTTAATCCTAAATCTGCAATATCACATCAATAAGAGTAAACTCAAAAGTTATCTCAATTCCTTAAGGGGAAATGAGAGGGAGGGAAGTTATATGTAGGGAGACAAAAAGAATGTTCAGATTAAAAGCAATGGTAGCTCAGGCTGACTGTTTGCTGAAATCTTCTGAAAGCAGAGTAAAGGGCCAGGAGATGGTTCTTTGGCTACCAGAAACTTTTTTAAATTTTTTTTTAATCTCACAGATAGAATTTCTAAATTCCTCCAGTATCCTAGACGTTCAAAAGGAAAGACAAAATACATAAATTTAAAACTCAGATTATACAGTCTATGCTCAAAGAAACTTGAGGAATAAGGACCAAAAGAAAAAAAAAAAGAAAAAAAAAAAGGACAAATGACTGAATCTAAAGAAAGACTGCACAGGGAAACAAAATATCTTTCCCATCCTTTTCCCCTGGAGATGATCACTTACAAAGTTCCTATTTATGCTTACTCTGGATGTGTGTGTGTGTGTGTGTGTGTGTGTGTGTGTGTGTGTGTGTGTAAATGAAACTAATTCATAATAGATATACCTTAAAAAGTAACAAAAACTTTTATATCAACAGATTCTAACTGCAAAGCAATGAGAGCCCTCATCAAGTTCGAATTTAATGCCTCCTCTTTAATATCTTTAGGAAGACTTATTTGTGGATGAGAAGTCAGGAATATACTCATTTGCCCACTACCTAAGTGGATGCTGCATACCTGGTACAGCAATGCCCACTTAAGTAGGCAATTGTGGCAGGTATAATAAAAATCCCCCCAAGGATATTCATGTCCTAATTTCTGGAACGCTGAAATATGTTACCTTATATGAACAAAGGATTTTGCAGATGTGATTAAGTTAAGGGTTTGAGATGGAAGATTATCCTGGATCATAAGGCTGGATCCAATGGAATCCAGCGGTCCTTACAAAGTAAGAGGAAGGCAGGGGAGTTAGAGAAGATGTGATGACTGAAGCAGAGAGTACAGCTTTGAGGGGCTAGGAACTAACGAATGTGGATAGCAAGGAAATGTACTTTCCTAAAGCTTCTGGAAAGCATACAGCCTTGATGACTGACAGATTTCTCACGTCCACAATGGTAAAATAATAAATTTGGATTTTTTTAAGCCACTACATTTGTGGTAGTGACTGTAGCAGCAATAAGGAATTAATACAACGATGTAGAGATATTTTTAGTAATTTTTAATTTGTATCTATCAATGGGATAGGGAGAATGCATAGTGTTTGGAGAAAATTGATAGATGTTTGTAGAGTATAAATAATACATTTTTACACATAGTTAAAATTGCTATAATTAATTTATAAATTAATTAAGAAATAAACTATTTTATTTTTTGAATATGTTCAGTTATTAAAGTAATGTGAGGTTTTTTCTGTTTTTTTTTTTTTCGTTTAGAGGTAAACATTCTAAAATCTTGGCTCAATTGAACTGATATTGAAAACTATATCTCAAGAAAGACATAAATTGATATTCCTTTCAGCTTGATTTTTGATAATTTATAGCAATGTAAAGGTAATGTGGACATCAAATATTGATATGCACATAAAATATTAGATTTTTAACAGATTTAGAAAAGAGCAAAAGAAAATATTAGATATTTATCAGTGTATCACCATATGTACCATACAATTATGCCATTTTTAAAGTATGAGGTCACTTTTTAATTAAATGAATCTTTAAAAAAGCAAGCAAATAACCAAAAAAAAAAAAAAAATCTGCAAAGTACTGTCAAGTAAGTTATGTCTGAGTATGTAAAATAAATTACTTTCTGCTAATTATTCAAAATATTTCCTTCAGAGCCATCAGTAGTAACCTATCATCTTTGAAGGCTTTGAGCTTCCTCACATTAATAGTATTTTTTTTTTTTGTCTTTTAAAGCTGTTAGCTGTTTTATGTGGCTCTGAACTACAATTTCCTCTTTTTGTTTCTATAAGTCTGAGGATATATTATTACTTCTCTTCAACACCTCTATAATGCCATGACAAATATTTTCATTTACTTTTTATGAGAAGAAGATAGTTAAACTGTTTCTTAAGGAGACAGTGGCAAAAAGCTAAGAATTGCATTTAAGAGGCCTCCATATTTCACCAATATTTATATCATATGGATTTAATTAAATAAAATAGATATTCAAACTCTATTTATTTGTAAATTGCTAAAGAATCATTACCTTTCCTTCTTATTTTCTCCCTAGTTCCCTCCTCTATCACACACTCAAAATATCTGGGCATCTGGAAACTCTGGGTTTCAAAGCCAAAAGAAAAAAAAAAAAATCTCCCCTTAGTGCAATCTAGAATATCAGTGAGAAAGTCAGGAATTTTCGGGCCACAGACAGTGACAGAAATAAATGGGTCAGCTGGGGTGGAAGAAGTTAAGTGGTTTGAGTTTTAATTATCTATTTTACCAGAAATATTTTCCATCCTAGTATTTTTAATGGAGATATTATAAGAGAAGGCTGACTGTAAATTCTACACTAGTTTGCTTCCACCTACTTACAGACTATAGATTTTTTCCTGTGGATACAGGTCATGTTTATCTGACACTTTCTGGCATCTTTATCCAGCAACATCTTCTGCCCTGAATAGTGAATCACAAAATATAATCTTAAATGGAAAAAAGTTTGTGCTTCTATACGCGCTTTGAGTTTAACATACACAAACATTGGCAATAATTATTCAAGTACTGGTCTGACAGTGGATGTTCTGGCTGCTGAGTTTCAAATATTTCAGTTGCTAATGACAAGGCTAGAGCTAAAATGGATGTAGGTACTCAGAGATAGTATTTCGTCTATATGAGAATTACAGTTTTCACTAGGTATTAGTCAATTGGCCTTAGTTCTCAATGTGCACTAATCAAGCGTCTGCTTTGGTTTCTTGAATTAGAAAGTTAGTCTTTCTGAGACTGACTGTGGTGGACATTAGGAGATATTGCTCCATTGGCCTCAGGGGAGAGGCAGAGAGAGCAAGTTTTTTCACTTATGCCACGTGTAGTTCACACATTCTTACAACCATATATATCTTCCAGTATACCAAAGTATATCTTCAAATATAAAGAAGATTGAATTCTTTTTCACAGGGATAATGTGCTGTTACCTTTTGCAAAGGAACAACCTGAGAAAAAACAGAACCACATTTCCCTAAGTTGCCTGATTGTACATGGCATTCATTTTTGGACACGTAATAATTAGCTCTGCATTTTATAGAGGTGATTGTCTTCCTGCTTTTTTAACAAGCTGTAGTGTTAATATTATCTTTTCAACAACATTTTATAATACTTGAAAATTCCCCTAAAAGATAATTTTTATAAAGATATCATTGGTTGAGTTTTATATCTTTATGTCTTCCAGAGTCAGCAACTAGAAATTTTCTTTACTTAGGCTTAAATTATTTTCAATGATTATATTATTAAATATCTGGCTTTTGAACAGGTCTGAATATAGAAAACTGTTATAAACAACTAGAGTTGTTATTCTTAAAACAACATTCACTCAGCAGAAAATTATTTAATCTATTCGTATGTACAAAATACTTCTGTATTGTACTTCTGATGAAAATAATGAAATTTTTCTTATACAGAAAAGAATATATTTTAAAATCTAATAATTCTGGTCCTGAAAGACAAATTTTCTTATAATTAGTGTTCAAATGCTATTGTAAATTAATTATAGATTGGAAAAAAAATAGTAAGTATATTACTGGTCATAAGGTTATCTTGAAATCTGTTACTAATTATAAGTCACTGTTACTTTTAGTACAGTTTAGACATTAAATACTTGAGATTTTGCTCCAATTAGGAAGGTCCTAAAGGGTTCTTGCCTGAATGCAGTGTGTGACTGAAGCATCCATATGGAAGCCAGTTATGTAGTCATGCTGCCTTAGGGAGTTTGTGAAGAAACAGCAGGACTCTGGCAAAAAGCTGGAAGATGCAAATTAAAAGCATAGAAGTATGTTAGGGAATTGAAACTTGATGTTTGAGAGGCAGAGGTTAGGCAAACACTCACTGGCAAAGTTACAATAAGAGTTAAACACAAAAACATATTCTACAAATCTTGGTAATCAAAACCAGATCTGAACCTCTGCCGTTTATTTGACCCCAATTCCACAGCACCTATAATTGAGCCCTTGTAAATGAGACATATGAAAACTGCTAATTTATCCAAGGAATTTGATCTAAATGATGTTAATGTTGATGACAGGACTATGTGGTTTCTGACCAAATGGAGAATATATTTGTTGTTGGTTTATTTCTGCAACTTAAAGTAGAAAAAAATTTTCTTCATCACTTTTTTAAAATAAAAATATATAAAGCAATGATGATTTCCCACCCCTCATTCCTGGAATTCAAAGGACAGAAGTTTTCAGTCATTTTCATGTGTTTGAACCTTTCCTATAAATGCCTGTTTGCCCCATCTTTATCCCAGGGGAACAAGTCTAAAATGTGACCTGAGAGACAGGGGTCTGTGGATGCTGTAATAGACATGACCTCAGATTTTGACTAAACTTTCATTAAGCTGCACTTCCTGAAGAGCTTTGTCCTCTGAGGTTGTCAGAAAAATTTTAGTTTAGTACCAGAAGTATCTTAGAGTCTAGGGCATCAACGGGGTCTTTTTTTTTTTTTCCCCTAACCCGTGGATGGTTCTCAGAGGTCTTTCTGGGATCCATAAGTAGAATAAACTCAATGAATCTAAATGGAAGATACTGTCTGTGGAGGAGGACTGGCTATCCAGGCCTTAAAGACACAGATCTCAAGAATGCTGCATACTATACAGCTAGAACTCAATCTACACAAAGGAACTGAGCTTCAAATTAAGTTCAGGAGTGATTTGCAATTACATTGCTTCTTCATATCCTAAACTTACCAATGGGGAACTCTTAGTCAGGTCAGCCTAGCAAATATAACTACACGCCATAGACTAGGAGGCTTAAACAACAGACAATTGTTTCTCACAGTTCTGGAGGCCGGGAAGACCAAGATGAAGGTGCCATCAGATTCAGTTCCTGGTGAGGGCTCTCTTCCTGACTTGCAGATGATGCTTTTTCAGTGTCCTCACATGGCAGAAAGAGAGAAAGCAAGCTCCCTGGTGTGTCTTTTTGTAAGAACACTAATTCCATCATGGGACCCCATCCTCATGACGTCTTCTAACCTTAATTATCTCCCAAAGTCCACATCTCCAATATTGTTGCATTGGAAGTTTGGATTTGGGAGTTTGGACTTAAACAAATACATTTTTTTTTTTTTTTTTGGAGAAAGGGGGCATAATTAAGTCTATAGCAAGAAGAAATTCCAGAGTTTTAAACTATGGCATCTAATTTACATATTTTATTTTCCAAACAGTCCAACACAAAGTTAAAGAAAAGATGTACGAAACACTTCTATAAGGGTAAGTCCCAAATGTGAGGGCATAATTTTAGTTAAAAGTCATGATATTTAATTTAACAAAAACTAGTTTCAGTAAAGCACAAAAAGAAATCTATACTAGGGCTACTATAACTCATTTTCACCAAACCTGTGAATAGAAAAAAATTGTTTATTTTCCATAAAGACAGCTTTGAAAGAAGTACTTTGTCCTTATCACTTATTCCCTTTACGAGAGAAAAAGTTAAGTTGCTTTGTATCAGAGTCATTCTCCGCCTACTTCAGAACAAGAGTCTTTAAAACTTAGAAATTTGCTCTAGTTTACAAACAAACAAACAAACAAAACAAAAAAACACACATCGTGAGAAATTCATTTCAAGGTTTTATTGTAAATTTTTTAGCTTTCTGTGAGCCCCACAGGAAATGGGGGAATTTGCAACCTATATAACCAGACTAAACAACCAAGAAAGTTTTAGTCCAGATGCTGTCCAGGCTACATCTAGTGGTTGCTGCAAAGATGAGTAAGATGCAGACCCTGCCTTGGGCTCCCTTCCCTAAGGAAAAAGAAAAACAAAAATAAAAAAAATAAAGGGATCTCTGCTTTAGGAAGAGGAAACCACAGGAGCAAGTATAAGAGACATGGAAGCGTGTCCATGCGCTGTGTTTAGAAGTGATGAACAGACCCTGTGGTTTTAGCAGCTCCCTTTTCTAGAGGAGTGAAAAAAATAAAGAGATCAAAATATTTTTGATATGTCCAAATGTACCCTAATAAATTATTCCTTATAGAGTATATTCGATTAAAGAAAAAATTTATAATACATATATTTTTCTTTCAGGCAATAGCAAACACAATAAAGAACACCTACTTCAGGGTAGATAGATTATCTGTTGCCATTCAAAACAATTAATAATAAACACATTGAAAAGAAAGGCTTTGTGTCCCACAAGAAGCATATTGAACTATTTTTTCTTTTTTCTTTTAAATATCATTTATCTATATTAGCCATGAAATATTGCAATAGTTCCAGAAATGTTGTAAGCTAAATGCCTCGCATGGTATTAGCACATACTATACTCAGTTATTTTGATTTTTTTTCCATTTCTGGGACAAGAGAATGAGAATGGGGCAGGGAGGCAGACAAAAGAAGAAAAGAACAGTGTAAAAGGAGGTCACGTTTCTTAATTACTACAAATTATTTCCTAGGCTGGCCCTCGCTTTGGAGTCAGAAGCTGGCACACAGCTCTTATTTATCAGCTGTAGCAGCCGCTTCACTTACAGAATTGATACTTTCTCGTTGAGAAACAGACCCTCTAAATAAAACATTTGAGGCATAGATTAAAGGCAAACAAACTTATGTATAACAGTTCTGAGAGGATGGAAAATATACATGTATATATAAGCACACACACAATATATATCTATTTTATAATGTCCAGCCACTCATGTTTCAAATAAATATTGTATCCTTTATGCTTTTAATATAACTTTTTTTTTCATGACTAGATCTTTGGAGTTCTTGAAAAAGAGAATCTAATTTTTTAATAGGTCTCTTAACAGCTGTTTGAATAATTTTCCAAACTCATGTTGTTATTTATTTAACCAAGCATAGGAACCAGAGAGAATTTTCATTCTGATGAGGTGTGAGCACATAAACTCACATTCTAGTCAATATTACAATTTTTAATTTTTAAAATATAAATATATTATGGACATTTTTATTTTGATATTATAATAATATTAACTTATGACAAGGATTTTTTTTTCAGTGTTCTTTACTAGATGTAAACGATGAATTAAAAATTATAATGGACGCCCTTCCCCCCTTTTACAGCACAAAGCATACTGTAGTAGAAACTGGCCTACTGGATTACTGTAATACAATGACCTTGCTTAGATAGTTATATCTGGTGTTCAGCAGAATAAATACATTTATTCTTAATAATTTTATTTTTTAGGGAGCTATAAATCGGACATAAACATTTCCTTTAAAAATTTATTTTAGATGGAGATGTGTGTCTATGAGAACAGATGTGATTTTATAAGTTACAAAAAAAAAACTGTGAGGAATTATTTTACTACATTAGAAATAAAAGCATACTAGATTAAATAGCATCTCACCTTTATCCTGAAAATGTAGAACTTTTGAAATAAAAATATGCACCAAGTAGACCTCAAATGTAAAATTAGCTTTTAAAAACATACTCAATTTATTTACTATTACAGTTTAATAAGAAAGCTAATATGCTCCCTCCTAAATGCCTATTTTCCCAAATCAGTTTGGTGCCAGTATTACTTTCTAATGAAAAGGGCCCACCTAATTTATAGATGGACCAGACAGTTTGTGAAGCAAGTGTGCATTTTCCTTCAATGGAACATGTGCCGTTTAAAACAAAGTCTCTGTTTATCAGATATTATAGGATGTGATTTTGTTCAAGCTGTGAGGCAAATCTGGCAATTCAGTTAAAATCAACATGAAAGTTTGTAAAGCAATTGTGGTCTGCAGTAAAGAGTGCTGGGTTGATCTCTAAATAAGTAAAAATGTTGCTCCCGAGGGCAAGAAGTATAGGATAATGCAAGATAAGGTTCTGTTTTTCTTCTCATTTCCCAGTGAGCGCAAATTTCAATAAATTAACCTAACACTAGTATGAATGTCACAGGTATTACAGAATTTGTATTTCTAATTTTCATTCATTAACTCATTTCTTTCTTATCTTTGTTTATCCAACACATATATAGTTGGGCCAAGATATTATTATTTTAGTTTTCCAAACGGCACGTTTTCAGTCCATTTTAACAAGATGAAAGAATTGTTCTTTCTCAATTAGTTTCCTGCCTCAGCCAACACACTCCCTACTTAGTTTGTGCAAGTCTCAGTGAAGATGATGGGGCTAGTACTATTCATTATTGAGCTTTCCAATTAACTGCTTCTTTAAAATTAACCATGACTTTCTGAATAACAATCCTTTTAAAATTAGCTATTTATTTTCTGTATGTAGTGCTGGCTTGTGCTACTATATATTTTCTTTCACCTTTTCTTCATTTACTCACAAGACTAACAATCATCTAAAATAACACCAATCAAAGACTTGAAAAGAATAAATATCATTGTATATGATAAGAACATAGCTGGCAAGCTAGATGACTAGATTTCCTCAGAGGCCTGTGCATTTCACTCTAATTCTAGAAATCTAATTTAGCTAAACTTTTAATTTAGCTAATGGTGAGTTGAAATTGATAAAAAAAAAAAAAGGTGTACTCATTGATACTTCAAATTTATGTTCCCTTATGTGGATTGCTCATGTTAAGACAAATATGATGCTACTTAGCATTTTTAAAAAAAATATGATGATAAAATTCAAGTTGTTCTTTTTAAATTTATATTTGTGAAGTTTAGTCAATTGTTAAATAATGCTAAGATTTCAGTCTCATGAGGGATTTAGCTACAGCATGGGGTTACTAACTTTTACTGTGTCCTAATTAATTTCACCAATAGAATTTGAAGAAAGTAGGTTTAAGAATTTTGACCATAATTCTTTATTCGATGATTTTTTGGAGCTGTTTCTACTTTTCTAGGAGTTAGTTTCATATTCTTTAGCAAATATCCCCCTCTTGTAGATATGCCCGTTGGAACGTGAAAGTAAGATCCATTATCCTTTTTGCTGACATGTTATTCTAGTAGTTTGACTCAAGACTTGGGCACTACGCACACTGCAATTCACCCACTCAGCAGCAGTGAGGCCTCTACAAAAATGGAGTCATGGATGATGTATGTACATGGATAATATACTGTCTGTGCCCTGAAGACTTGTACCTCAGAGTATCTTAGCCACGAACATGTGAGAAACACAACTTAAAGACACTACTATCCATAGCACATGCTACTTATATGTATTTTCTGGTTGGAAGTAGCTTCTACTGGTGGTTCCAAATATTGCTTATTTGCAAGCCCCCCAGTAGCATTCATACCTTTGGAAGATTTTTTTTTTTCTTTGCTGAAGGCGTGAAGAAATAGTATTCAACTAAACCCATCAAGTTTGACGTTGACCTAGCTACCTAGGAGAGATCTGGTTTCTTAGGAAATATTATATAGTATGGTGGGTAAGAGTAAAAATTATGGAAACAGATTCCCAGGTTTGAATCTTGGCTCCAATACTTGACTGATAATTAATTATGGAACAATAACAATCTCTCTGTGCCTTCATTTCCTTATTTGTGAAATGGAGCTAGAACTGTTGCTTAAGTCAAGTTTCAAATCATAGATAGTTGCCCCCTTTAATGTAAACTTAAAGCCAGCATCTCACATGGACTAAACTTTGCAAAGAGTTCATAAAGCAGCACAATTTAGTAGAAAAAATGTTTTTAAAGAGATATTCCAGTACTTACATTGTGCTTCTAGGGAAAGGTCAATAAGACTCTAATCCAAAACTTGCGATAATGTTTCTCACAGTATTTTATTTGTCTTCTATTTATTCCTTCCCATCCTGAACCTCCTACTCTTTGCTTTCTCGTTCTTTATAATGTAGATTGACTTAGGTTCTCTTGCTAAGGAACCAAATTGATAATCTCCTTGGTGAATGAGTGAATGAGTGAGTGAATGAGTGAGAGTGTGTGTGTGTATGTGCACGTGCATGTGTGCGTGTGTTGGGAGTATGGAAGTAGAGGGAATGAGAAGAGAGGCATAGGACAGTCACACATATGTTAATAAACTTGGTCCTGAAATAAACTTGGCAAATCATTAAACATAAAATATAAAACCAGAGAGCTTATGAATTGCAAATATCCATAAAATTGCTATTTTGAAACATAGGAAACACTCAGTTATGCAGGATGTTTTGAGCATTTGCTATGTGTTAAAAATTAGGAAGATTTGTTCTCTTTTTTTTCAATTAGAGCATAATACAATGGCGGAAATACACAAGTGAAGCAACATTAATTTGATAGTGCAATTATAGTGCCATATGAGACTGTGTTCCTAATGAATGGCATTTAGAGGGGTCTGTTTATTTTAGGTAGAATGACAGACAAGGGGGAAAATCTTCCCTTAGGAGGCAACTCTAAAAGTAATATCTCTGTTATCATTTATGTCAGATGGTTATTATCTCATGTTCTTAGATATACTTCTATTTTTATTTGTTTATTTGATTGGGATTCTTTTGCTCTGTTTCAGTTTTTATGTTTGTTTGTTTATTTGTTTTGCCACTTAAATCTGTCATAGTACATTGATTGCTCACATGTTTTTATTTTAATTTTTTAATGAACTTATCTGAAAGAAGTATCTTTTCCATAAGCATCAAGTGCATATGACTGTCTAGATATATGATACTCTTGTATACAATATTATCCAAAAGTAACATTATAGTTTAAATGGGCTTCTCTGGGTTGACACATACATGACTCATCTGGTATGGCATTGTTTCCAAAGGAATTTAAAAAAAATTAAACTTAGAATGCAGTAGAGGAGACCCTAAGTCTGGAATTCTTAATGCATATTGTCTCTTTGCAAAATGTTAATTACTCTGTGAAAGAAGCCTGTGTTTGCTTTACTTTTTGTTAAGTTTCTAACCTGTCAGTTTTATGCAAAATATACCATTGCATATTTTCTTATAACTTTCACTTAATGCATTGACATTTTTTTTAAAACAGGTGTTGTATTTGCTACTGGTTATTACTTAGATGCTGGATTTATTTTGCCCTCTATGACCTAAGTTGTCTCTTACACTGGTTTTAAGGGTTTTTGTTTTTTGTTTTTTGTTTTTACCAGCTGATGAGAGAAATGAATTGATGCAGGTGAAATCTAATCACAGATAATACAACATTTGTTGCTAATAAAAATGGCTAGATAAGTCTCAAGCAAAAAAAGACTCCATACCCCCAACAAAAATGGAACTTTAAAACATTTTAAGATTAATAGGAAAAAGTGATATGAATTCATTCAAAAAGTACAGCGAAAAAACCCTAAACATTTCCTAGAGAACATGAAAGAGATAGAAGCAAATTCTTCAATCAAGGTTTATGGTATGATTATTTAGAAAGTAACCAACTAAGCTTGCAAAGCATGCATTATAATTTATAAAATTCTTACAATTTTTGCACTTTGCCAAATTTTAAAAAATAAACACATAAGCAAATAAATGTTGTAATTTCAAATTGTGATTGTTAATATGAAAAATTTTTAAAAGATTGATAAAGACCTTAAGAAAGTATCATCTCATGAAGGTCTTTCCTGATCATCTAATTAAAATGTAATTTTTTGTCATGTTATCTCATATCAATCTTTTTTTTTTTTTGTAGTACATTTAGCTTTCATACTTATATACTTTGTTTGTTTACTTTATTGGCAGTCACTAGAATATAAGGTCCAATAGTACAGGAACTGTGTCTATTTCATTTAGTTTTTAATGTCTACCACTAGAAAATGTCTGGATTGATCAAAATTGACTGAAAGAATGAATGAACAAATGTGTTATTCAATGGACACTGGTAGCACTCTAAAGGCTGCCTTATAGTATCATATAAAGGATAAAAAGTGAATGTAGTGGTTTTGAATTCTGAAAGGTTTGAGGAAATCAGAGGGCCTAGACTTTGTAAAGCATTGATAGAGGGGGTTGTGGACTTCAGTGCTAGAAAACAAATCATCAGTAGAAGCCATAGAATAACTTAATTTGCAGATGGAAATAGAACCATTTACTCAATGGAAATGAGTTTAGTACCACTAAGTAATTGATGAGTCTGCTGGAGAGAAAAGTAAATTTTTATTCATATTGGGTATGTATTGTAGAACCTGTAGCTTGTTTTTAGGGATGACAATGTAATTAGATTCACTTTGGGAGAAATTCCACAAAGGAAGAAATATAAATTCAACACCCATATTATTGATGAGAAATGTATATTTTTCTAGGGTTTTTATGATGAAAACACAGAAGGAAGCATATTACACGTCAAGCCACAACATGTCCCAAACATGCCCATTAGCCTTTTCTTTTATTTATAAAACTTCCTCACACACTTTTAAGGCTACCGCAAATTTGTTTTATCTTCTTTGACCCTCACTCTAATCCTTCTAGATTCTTCCTCTACTTCTAATTTTTACTGTCAGCCTTCTTTTTCTTTCTGACTTTGTTTGTTTGTTTGTTTGTTTGTTTCTTTCTTTCTTTCTTTCTAAAGGTGGAAAAAAATCAGCCATTTTTTACTATTTGAGTTTTCATCTGTACCCATCATGTGGTTTAGCGAAATGGTTTCCCTCAGAATTCATCCTTCTTAAAAGATATGAGCAAAGGAAAAAGGAATTATAAATGGTTAGCAAAATAATTTAAATGCTTTACCGCCACATATATTATAGAAACTGTCCTAGACTCTAGAGGGAATATCACCAAGCTCACCTTGGAATCTCTAGATGCTTCAAGTTACATTGTAGGAATATAGGGCATAGAAGATTCTTTATATCAGGTCTTCTAAGATGGCTTGGAGAATTAATAAAGAGGACTTTTGGAATGGTGGATGTGTGTTTAAGGTATAAAGATAAGATCTTTAAAAAGGAAAAAAAAAGCAAAAAATTGCCCCAACTTCTTGGAGAAAATTTTGATTCATTTAGGATAATTGTGGTTGGTTATTAGTTGGTTATAAAAGGAGGACCAGCTTTGATTGTGATGCCAAGTAGAGTCAAATGCGATAAAAGAGGAACTGAACTGACCACAATTCTTGAAAAAGTTGATTTAATTACTAGAATGGCCAAGATACTCTTCTTTATTTTGATTTTTAAAATTTTATTATTATTATTATTATTATTATTATTATTATTAATTTTTATTTTATTTTTTATTTATTTATTTTTATTTTAGGCAAGGCAACCCTTGGTTGACCTCACAGATTGCAAGGACCTTTTCAGTTTACAATCCCTTATTTTTTAATCTTTCATGCCTATAGCACCTGGTCTTCCTAGGTGGTCTCTCATCCAAGTACTGACCAGGCCCAACCCTGCTTAGCTCCGAGATCAGACGGGATTGGGATTGTTCAGGGTAGCATGGTGGTAAGCAGTCAAAATACTCTTCAAGATCTTAATGAAGTGTTTCATTCAATGCTGAGAAGACTCCATCCCCTTGCATTAACGAGAAAACGGAAAACTGCTACAGGGAGATAGACATACAACAGCAACTGTCTTAGTCTATTCAGGCTGTTGTACCAGAAAACCACAGACTGAGTAGCTTATAAACAAACGAGTTTTATTGCTTACAGTTCTGGAAGCTGGACGTTTGAGATCAAAGTGTTAGTTTGGCTGAGCGAAGACACTCTCCCAGGCGGCAAACTTCTCCTGTATCCTTACATGGTAGAAGGGGCTAGGGATCCCTCTGGAGCCTCTTTTATAAGGTACAAGTCCTGTTCATGAGGATGGAACTATCCTCCTAATACCCCCATCTTTTAACGCCATCATGAGGGGTTAGGATTTCAACATATGGAAATGGGAGCCAGAGGCGGTGGGGAGGGGGAGGCGCAAACATTCAGACCATAGCAGCCGTTCATTGAATCACAGCTAGCAATTTGCAAAGCTGCCACCTTTGCCAAACAGGTAAGTATAACAAAGTGTAAAAGACATTCATTTTCATAACCCTTGGGATTTTTCCTTAATCTGGATTAATTTTCCCAAGGTCAATCTAATTTCTCACCCAACAAGAGATCTTCATTCTTCAAAAATTTTTAATATTCAGCATAGCCAAGAATGTAGTATTTAGGGTGAGAGAAAGCACTCAAAGTTGTCAAAAGTCATTATATAAGATATATGTAGTTATTCAGATCCATTATATTAACACAATTTTTATACAGTGTTGAATTATTATTGATATTGAACTGATGCTAAATAGATCCAAACATTTTTTATTTTTCCAAACATCTCCAACTTTTCAAATACCTGTAATTTTTAAGATTTTGTGAAAATGTATATAGTTTTCTTCTGAAATGGGCTTTTAAATTCATTGCAGCTTAGGCAACATTTTTACTATACCTATTTGAAATAATTATTTAAAAAAATATGATCTAAATGGAACCAGAATGTACTTTTTTATAAGTAAAATGCTTTTAATGAAAGCAATTTGTGACATGAATTTTGCTTGAAAGCTTCCTCTCTTTCTCTCCCCCAACCCCTTACACTTTCTTCTATCTAGTTCACCATCCCACTATCTCTTATGGGACAGAAGTTTGTAATGTAGTTTAGAAAACCATAATAATAACTTTTAAATATGATTTTTACATAAAAGAGATATGCTTAGATCTCCTTAAAAAGAGATACCATTATACCCTGAATAGTTTGATTGTTCATATATTCTCATTTATTCAATAAGTATTTATTGCAGATCTGTTACATACCAACTACTATTCAAGTAATTTGAGGAGTAGTAGTTAATAAGGTATTCTTGAGTATGAAATTTTAATTCATTATTTTCTCAAAAGTCAAATTACACATAAGTATTAACTTAATTTCTACTACTATGTTTAAATCATAGGTCAATTTATTTAAAAAGATTACATTCCTTTCAGAAGGCTTATATTACATAAAATGTTATTCTCCTGTATTTAACTACTTTAAAAATTTTAAACTTTCAATTTGTCTTTTATTTAGACATCAGGTGATCATTTTATTTATTAATAGGACTTCATATATGTGTATAAAACTATACATATAATGATATATATGTAATATATACACAATGCTATCATCCAAGAGGGTCATTCAATAACATAAACATTGTGGATGAGTTATCCTTTATGTGATTAAAAAGAAACTACTCTATTTAAATGCACCATATTCGTATGTAGCTTATAAAGTTTGTCAGTGTATTACCTCTTAATGAAATTAACAAGCCAGGATTTAATATACATTTATTTCAAAGCTTTTTTTATGTAGTTAAAATAACATTAACCTCTTTATTTCAGTTTAGTTCAATGTAAAAATCCATGAAAGACAGTTTGTTTCTCAAAAGTCAAATCATTCGTTATTAATTGAAGTCAGATGTTTACTTTTGTAATTATACAATGAATGAACAAGAAATTATAAAGTGTGAAACTACATGATTAGAAGTTCTTTAAAACAGCAGTATGTATGGTTTCAGATCGGTGTTAGACTTATTGGGGTGATCATTTTGTAAGATATATAAATGTATAATCACTATGTTGTATTCCTGAAACTAATATAATACTGTATGTCAACATTAATCAAAAAATAAATAAAAATACAAAGATTAAACAAAAAACCAACATCTGTGATTTTAGAAATTATATGTAATCTTATTAGCTCATTTACTTGGACTTTTACCATTACTCTGGAGAGAGATAAATAGCTTTTTACGAAATTCGTTTTGTCCTTTGCAATTTCAAGAATTTAGCAGTTAATGAAGTTTAAAAAGAATGTGGAGCCTGAGGAAAAACAGAAAAAAATTTCACGTTAACCTTATTAATAAAGTTTTGATATAAGATACTGTTTTTCAAAATTACTTTCTTGTCATTATTATAGATGACTTTGCATATGATAATTTCTGAGTTTATATTAATTACATATATACATATAAATTATCTGTACATAGAGATTTAAATCTAATTTTTCAGCTGTAAAGATGTTTAAGCTACATTTAAAAACTGAGAAAATTACTTGTGTAAGTAATTTACATTTTAATAATTCTTAAACTATAATTTTGTTACAGAGTAGTTCATTTTTCACAAATTTTTACACTTCAAGGGAAAACAGGCAATTAAAATTTTATCTATTATAATAATATTTGAGTAAGCAGAAATGCTTTTCCTTTATGTTACTGTCATTTTTACACATTTTAATGATATTAAAGTTAATGTCTCCTATGAGATTAAGATATTAATCCTGAATTCTCACTAGTTCTCTTTAATATTTTATTTGTGTTTTTCAAAATTTATTGCCATGTACTTTAAAATTTAACTTTTGTGCTTTCATAATTACTGTGATATATCAAAGCAACTAGAATGTCTGTCATCCAAAACAAGTTTATGCTTACAGAATAAACTTAGAAAGTAGCGTGAAATCTTTTGGAGTATATCGAATTTAGATGACAAATGTGCAACTTGATATTTGTTTAAAGTTTTTTTTTTTCTTTTCACAACTTAGTTGCTATGATAATTTGGAGAAACTGTCAGAGCATTCTCAGTTTCAGGGCATATTGTTCATGGTTTGTTTTACACCCTGATTTGTAGCCCTGTTCAATCAATTTGATTATATTGATTCTATATACGATTACCTTTTAAAAGAACATAAAGCCAATTCTGCTTAGTGTCTAAGTAGTAATAATTTAGATGTGTAGGGACATACTTAATATCTTTCAAAGAAATAACTTACCACTGAGGAATGACTTAGGGACAAAGAGTAGCAATGTGAAGTGACTTTATATAACAAATAATTTACCCTTATTTCACATACCTATGTTATTTAAAAAAGTTCACCAAATGACAATATTAATTGTCTGCATTTATAGAACAAATTTTGATGAGATCTCTTCTTTTTAAAAGGTATTCCTGTCCAAATCTCCTTTATCATTGTATATTATAGGTCTCCTTGGCACACATGGGCCAGTATATTCACATGATACGAGGATGTTCATGTCTGGCAGTTGAGCACATATTGATTCCTAATATCTGGAGATGCTAAGGCATTGATGATGGTTTCTGAATTGCCACCTCAAGAAGGCTACAGTACTTAGTTCGTTATCATTGAAAGCACAGAGGGACATCATTGCCAAATAGCACTCTCTCAACTCCTCCACCTAATCTCAGTCTCACACTATTTTATTTGATCCTCATGCATCTTTGAGGTAGAGAAAAGCAATCTACTTTTTAGAAAACACATTTTGGACATAATGAAATTTTTAAGTCTTCAGTGAGCAGCATTCAAAGGTACTTTATCTTAAAGGCTAATTTTTTTTTCTTCACCAAGACTCGTTGAAAAGTAATTTACTTTAAAGGTTAAATTACACCTATTTAACCAGTCTTTAAAAATAACTATTTTTGTGTGGAAACAGGCATGTTGATTTCTCAGGTAATTAGGACACTTTACAATTTACCAAGCACTATGTTTTCGAAATGTTTGTTAACCATATTAAGAGACTTAAATGTCAGATCCAGCTATTAAATTATTAATAATTCTTTATCTACCAATTATTTTGATGAGGACTATGAGTCCTCCCCCCACCCCTTACTTTTAAACTATGTTATAGGAACACAAGACCCTGGCTTATTACTTCATCTTCTCAGAAGCGAATACCAAGCAGGATGAAATTTGTCAGTAATTTATTGGGGAAAAGCTGTAAATGATTTAAAAAAAGACGAAGACGAAGACAACGACGACGATGACAAAGAAGAAGGCGGCAGAGAGAGCCACAGGACCAAGAAGTAGGTGTGGTATTTATGAAAGGGGAAAGAGAAAAAACAACTAGTTAGAAATAGCCTCAACTGTAGGGTTTCTAGAAAAGTCACAACCAGACCAACAAAGGTTCTCACAGATAGTGGCCCATGGGAGAGCAGTTTCATGCAGGTCCACAGTAGTAACCCCCACTGTTTTAATTACTGACAGGAGCAAGCTGGGGAAGGCATGGCCTCTCGGCAAAGGCAGGGATGGACCCAAACAGGAAGCACTGGGGCTGTCAGTCAGGTGTACATCCTCCAGCAGGTTCTTTTGAAGGAGATTTGAAAGGCAGACTTCCACAACTGCAATTCCTGGAAACACTATCAATGATATGTTAAGCGTAACATCCTACTACATTTTATATGCTATATTATGGTAGCTCTGGATATTAATCCTCATCACAGAAGCGTTTTGCTGCTATTTGCTTGCCTGTTTGTTTAGCAACTTGGCCAGACTATTTTAATAAAGTGTATCTCACTGGCAGTGTGAACCGTCTTACACAAATCCTCAGAGAGCACACACAGCCTTGGGCATGTGCATGGTCACACTAGGCTCTTTGTACTGTCTCAATACTCTGATGTTTCTATTTAGCTCTCTGCTTCTGTTAGTATCACACTCAGCTTTTAGGTTCCTTTAATTTATGGCTAATTGCTGTGTTGTTTTCAAGAATACTTTGGAGCATCCATTGTTCCACAATCTGATTCTAGTAAGTTTGAGCCTGTTTGCTAGGGCATTTTCTGAGATTGACTTTGTTAGTTCTGACCCCAGAAAAGCTCTTTTTAGCAGTCTCATTCCATGGAACTCTGCAGTAAACTAGCTGGCCAATTGTTTATTTTATTTTTATTTTCTTTCTCTTTCTTTCTTCTTTTTTCTTTCTTTCTTTCTTTTCTTTCTTTCTTTCTTTCTTTCTTTCTTTCTTTCTTTCTTTCTTTTTTTCTTTCTTTTCTTTCTTTCTTCTTTCTTTCTTTTCTCTCTCTCTCTCTCTCTCTCTCTCTCTCTCTCTCTCTCTCTCTCTCTCTCATGGAGCCACCAGTTTTCTCTCGATTGCTTTCTGCTGAAATCTCCATTGTTTCCTCCAGCAACTTTAAGCTTGAATTTACCCACACTCTGTTCCAAATAAACTAAGTTTCTTAAAGGAAAGCCCTGGACCGCTTTATTTTATAGGCTGTCTGCCTGCCTCTCTTGTTGGGCAAAATCTGTGATTCACTGTTCTGAAGCTGAGGTCAGGACACTAATCTGTTTCTCTTGAAGTAAAACTCCTGATTTTTGAGTGCGGTAGTAACCTCTGGTCTCTTAAGCTTACCTCTCACAAAATTAAAATTCTACTCTATAAAGGATCAGGGACTAGAGCAATTGGGGCTCTGAAATTCTTGGCCTGCCAGTGCTGGTGTAGACTATGCATCCTATGAATGGGGACTAAGAGGAGGAAGGGAATCATTGACATTTTGGCTGTACTTACTGTAATGCCCTGGTTTGGAACTCCACGAGCCAAGAAGGAAACTGACACCGATGCAAGCGCAAGAGGGAGTTTATTGACAAACTTGAGTTTGGACCCCACTCGTTCACTGACGCAGCAGTGGTTGAGAGGAGCCCCGACAGAGGGGCTGGGACGTAATTTAAAGGGCAAAACCACAAGCCTTGGGAGATGCCTTGGCGTTACCTGATTGGGGGGTTAGGTTGACCTTTAAAGGGATTGGGTGGTAGGTTGTTGGGTCCGCGTGCAAAAGGGGGTCGTGTGCAGTTGGGGCTGCGTATAGAGGGGGCCGTGCGCAGAAAGGGCCGAGTGCAGAAGGTAGGGCCGAGTGCAGAAGGTGCCGGGTGCAGTAATCAGAATATGTGCAGGAGGAAATAAGGGTGGGGGTGCCTTATGGGCCCACCGATTAGCTGGCTTGGCTGGTTTGGCCAGGTGGTAAGGCATTGTTCTTGACCACTAGCCTTTGGGGAACTTTTCGTACAATTCATCTTGGGTTCTCTCAGAAAAATGGAATCATTCCAGTCTTTCACTTACCTGGAATTTAGCTTTGCAACATAGAGCCGAGCGAAGGGTGGGGGTAGAAATGCTGGTGGCCTGCTTCTCCTGGGGAGATGCCAAGACCGTCAACTGAGAGAAGGAAATAGTGAGCCCTACCTTCTTGGCTACATCTCCCCAAAGTAGATTTTCCATCATTCTGATCTGAGGATGGGTTAAAGGGTATGAAGAAAGAGCAGATCATGGTTCAAATATATCAAACTCTAGATGTTCTTACCGAGATTCTGCAGCTTTTTCTTGAATGAATATTTTTAATTTGTTATATGACTCTAGCACAATTTTCAAGTTTAAGTTGTTGATTTATTTTCTAATAATTTTCAAAAGTTATGTCTGTTTTCCTGAAGAACACTTCTGTGAAGCTCCTCATGCTGCCATTTCAGAAGTCCTAGAGGTTCATAATTAAACAACCTAAAAATCCATGAAGATTAAAGAGAAAAAGTTAGCACAATGACTTTGGAAAGCAACAAGAATTTTGACCACTATCCAAGGATTTGATAGAGGTGATAAACTCAAAGAAATTAGTAAGTGACCCCAAATCGATCAAAATCTCACTCATATCGTGCCCTCAATTCCTCCAGTAAAATAAAAGCGTCAGAGCTGTGTACGATATTTTGATTACCTAGACTTATATAATTGCCACAAAACAAAAAATCCAGATGATTTTAAGATCACAATTTAAAAATTAAAGCTCCTAGAGAGCTACATAAAAAAAAATAACTTATTAAATAACTTGTTTAATAACATTAAAACAATTTGAGAGAAAGTTTTAAAAATGTAAGAAAGGGGAGAAATGTGATCAGGTAGAAATGAAAAGAGGATTTGAACTGTATTTGATATGTTTATTAAAAAATAACTGAAGAAAATATGTAAATGTTCACATTTGGTAAAATTTCTCAATGTGTATGTGTCCCATTTTTCTCTACTTTTCTATTTGAAATATTTCATTTAAAAAATCTCACAGATAATACAAATTTTATTCTGATCTCAACACAATTAGTTCTAAGTGTTCTATACATAATATCTCTAACTAGGATCATTGGATTAGAGGGAAAATATTTTTTTATATGGACAAAATAATTGACCAGTTTCAATATTAACCTCCTGAGGACAAAAGAATGTACAATACTATTCATTTTCCCTCTAGAGAAGAAAAAATTACTTTAACTTTCTCTGAACAGATTTTAAACAATCTGACAGCAGCCTTAACTATTCCCACAAGACCTGACATTCTGGCTTGGTGCAATGTACATTGCCTTGACGCTAAATTCCTGGCAAACTTATTGAGATGGCACCTCAGATAAAATTCTCTTGCAGACAGCTGAAGACTTAATACAATCAAATAATGTATACTAAGTTTAAAAACAAGACCATGATTATGATTATAAAAATCTCAATGGAGGAATTTGTGTTTAGCTATCCAAGAATATTTACTTCTGTTAAAATATTGCTTTTAAAAGAGGAATCCTATTGTCATTACATTGAGAACTAAGAGAAACATTTCACTCAAAAATGTAGCTCTAAAAAGATATCTCTGGATTCTTAGGATCCTGGGTCCTTTTAAAAAGATCTAATGATTCCTTCAAGATAATCCTTCAAGAATAACTAATCTCTTATAACTGAATTTCTGTAGCTCATTGGGGATTGAATTACTTTTGACTTAATTGTTAAAGATATATTTAATCTTTGTGAAGTGAATGATTTGTTACCCTAATTGCCTCAATAGTCCCCAAGAAGAGTTTCTTTCAGGTATTAAAATGTGACCTAATTTTCAAAGATAAATACCATTCTCTGATCATATTAAATGAAGAATTCTCATATTTATTTCCCATTATCAGTTATCTAAGGATAGAAATTTAGATTCTAGATATAGGTCCTATGATATTAATACTTCTTCAAATGCAGACTACTAAAATCCAAGTTGAGTCAAGTTTTATTAGATCATACCTTAAATGACACACCTAAAAGGACTGTGTTCTAGCCCAGCTTTCAGAAACTACATTTGAAACAACTTAATACATCTACTAATTAAAAGTATGTTTCCCAAATATAGCAAACAAGAAAACAACACCTTTTCCATGTTGTTGACATTGTTTTATTGGTTTTAAATGGGAACAAAATGAAGAAACCTCTAAAACATTTGAGTAAATTGTGTCAAAAACAACTGTCACTAAAATGAAATCATTACATTGTGTAAATATACTCCCACAGTAATATATAAGTAACTATTCAAAGATTTTCTATTCAGCAAATTGAGGCCATCTTATAGTATTAAAATCAAGCCTGTGTTCCATATCTGGCCTTTTCATTAACTATACATGACTTTACTTAAACTACTTCCTTCTATATTCCTCAGTTTCTTCACCTGTAAAGTGTTACGTGATATAGGCATGTCTGCCTTATGTGTAGTAATATAATGAGATGATATAAAGATTTTGATGTGTAGGAGATATTCAGTAAATAGCTACTATTTTCATTTAATTCACAGTTGACCTGATGAAAAATTCATCTTAAAAAGTCCTATATATAATATACAATAGTAAATCTTTACTGCACATTAAGTTCTAAAATAAAACAAATAAATGAAGATGTTTTATTTGCTTGATAACGTAGTCAAAAGTGTATTTTAGTTATGAAGCTGATTGTCTGTAAAATTGTATCTGCCCATCAAAAAAAAAATTCTACAGAAGCAAGATGATTTTTTAAAAATAAATTTAAATATATTTTAGGTAAATTTGTCAATTTCATTTTAAATGACAATGTTCTCCATGATTTTTAAAGCAAATTTTTTATGGTCAATTGTTTGACCTGGTTTTATATTTTTTTCTTTCCAAGGATGCATTTTTTTTATTTTCAGCTACATCTAGGAAGAAATGGACTGATCCAAACGATTACACAAGTCTAGATGCAAAATTTTTACATATAATGAGAAATTTTGCCAAAGGCCATTTGAAACATGTGATATTTGAGAATCTGTCAAATAAACATTTTATTAATATTTTTGTCAAATTCCCTGAGGTCTATTCTTGTATTGAGACATCATGAACCAAAATACTTGGACCACATTATGGTCAAAAATTTGTGGTGCTCAAAGAAATAATGTCTTCACTTATTAAAGATTTAGAGTAATACCCAACATACAAATATTAATGAAAGCGGCAATAAGAAATGTTTATTTGAACGATTTATTTTTAAATCCACAACTTGTCAGGATTGTTTATTCTTTTCTGATACCTCAAATATAAGTACCTTCTTTACTATAAATTCCTCTTTGAATCCGATGGCGGTGTAAAATGTTCGTTTCTTGCAAAAAGTTCATTTTTCCCCTTCCTCCTCCTCCTTTTTCTGACTCCATTTATTTTTCTTTGAGTAATACATTCCAGGAAGATGAGAGCTAACATCAGTATCTAAAGTCACCAACTCATGTAGACTTTCTGGTAACAGTCATTCCTCTGTTCCTTTTTTTTTTTTTTCTAATTACTCTGTTTTTAATATTTCAATGTGTGCAAGTTGCCCAAAGACTTTTAAAGTATACGTAACATATCATCCACTAAAATCAACTGCAAAATTAATACGTTCTTTCTATATAATACAATTCTAGAAAAGTTTTATTTCCTTCTCTTTTATAACTTCTGGTAGTCCCAGAAAATTTCTCTGTAATATAGTTATAAATTTGCTTCACTGCAATCTGAAATATGTTTCTTTCTTTCTTGATGTCATTACATGATTTCATCTCATCATTTGAAAATACTTTCCCCCTGATTTTAATTTTTTCTATTTCTTTCTTCCATTTCTTACGACATGTCTCTTGATTCTAAAATAACAAGTCTATGATTTCCACTACTTTATGAATAACTTTTCAGCTGAATGATCTTGCCATATATTTCCTTAAGAAATAGTAGCAGAGAAATACTCCCTTATCTTTCTACTCCAGTCAAATATACCTACATTGAATCATATCTCCTGTCTTTCCTTTTATTTAATAAAAGAATACTGATATAGAAACTAGTTTCTTACCTCTTGTTCTTATCCCGTCATCTCCTGTAAGACTTTGTGATGATAGTTATCCCCTATGTGTCTAAGCATTGCTTTCTTTTTGTATGTTTTTCAATCATTCAACAATATTTTATTATAACCTACTCCCCATCCCCAGACACTCTTAAAAGCACTGGGACTACAAAATGGAGCAATAAAGAAATAAAGAAAAATTCCTTCTTCACCAAAAATTCTTATTCTAGTTGAGAGATATAGATAACAAACAAATAAATAAATAACAAATTAATAAATGGAACTACATGTACTCTGTTGAGTAATAACACGCACCACAGAGAAAACAAAGCAGAGAATAGAGCTGTTGGGTGTCTGCAGTAGTTTGAAAATTTAAATAGTGTAATCAGGGAAAGTCCTTCCCTGGCAAGGTATTATTTGTTCAAAGACCTGAAAGATGACAGGAAAGCACATACCAAGCAGAAGAAACAGCAGATGCCTAGGCTTGTCTGTGTTCAAAAAAAGAGGTCTGGTTTGGCTGATGCAAAGTTAATTAGGAAGAATAGTAGGAGACAGAGAGGTAGAAAGCCAGAATGGGTAAGTCCATGAGGACAATATCATGACTTAGACTCATTCTCTGAGTAAATCGGAAACACTTAGAAGAGTTTTGAATACAGACGTGATGAGAGTCACATTACATTTTAACAGGATCATTCTAGTTGTTCCACTTAGTATAAGCTGAAGTGGAAAATGTAGGCATTAAATAAATGTTCATGAATCTATTGAAAAGGAATGAATGAGTTTTTTATAATACTAACAGAATAATTCGGACATTGATGAACAAATAGTATAATAAAATTTAAATAAAGTATTATTGAGTTATAAGTTTTGTTATAAAGTAATGGCTGTCAGCATTAATCAGCACATTCAGCATGTTATTGTTTCAGTAATGTGTAAAGACATTAGGCTTATAAAATTTTTATTTGATTTTTATTATTTAAAGGTATTTAAAATTACACTTTTTATGTACATTGTCATTTTTATATAATTTTAAATTCACAGAAAAGTTATTTGAATAGTCAAGGAACTCCCATACACCCTTATTGAGATTTGTCAATTGTTTATATTTTTAAATGTTTACATTCTCTTCCTCTTTCTTTTCCTTTTTATCTCTAATATTTTTTTCTAAATCATCTGCAGTCTATATTCAAATTTTATCAATTGTCTCAATAATATAATTTATAATTATTTTTTCTTAGTTTCACATCTAATTGAGGATAATACATTGCATTTTTTGTACTGTCTCTTTTTTCTCTTTTAATTTCACATAATTCTTCAGCCTTTTTTGTTTTTCTTAAATGTTGGCATTTCTAAAAAATAAAGTTCAGTAATTTAGTTATGTTTTAGAATGTCTTTTGAAATTGATTTACCTACTGTTTCCTCATATTATCTTTAGTTTGTGTTCTTTTTTTTTTTTTCCTAGTGGGTTAGTTTGGGAGGGTCAGGTATGCCACACAATATTGTGTCCTTCTTGGTGCATAGAGAAAGCACACAAAGTCGGTTTGTCTCAATTTTAGTAGCATTGACTTTGGTAACTAGATTAAGGTGGTGGCTATCAGTTTCTCCCCTAGAGCATCTATTAGTCACTCTCTAATTGATAAGAAATGTATGGGACAATACCATGCAAATGTCCGGTTCCTCAACAAACTTCCACCCACAATTTTCACTTACATTGGTAACTTCTTAAATTCATTATTTCTGCTATATTTAATAGTTGGCATTCTACTGTAAGAAAAAGTTTTCCTTTATTTACCATTTACTTATTTATATAAGCATAGACTGTGAATTTATATTTTATTTATTTGGTTATATTCCATTACTATTATTATTTATTTTCATGTTCAAATTGTCACAAATTCAGCCTGTGCAAATCTTAAACTGTAATTTTGACAGTTCCTGTCATTTTTTTGAGCACTTCCTTACATTCTAGAAGAATAAAATGTCCCTGGCTCATTTGGTATGGTTTTTTGTTTTTTGTTTTTTGGGGTTTTTTTGCCCCACTCTTAGAATCAACTTTCTCTTTAGGAAGCCCAGAGTTCTCTCAATGGAGAATATTATTTATAAATAAAACTTTGAGCAATAGGAGGATTCATGTGTCTAAGCCCTCTAAGGGGAGAGAACTAGGAAATATATTTGTATATACAACAAATATTTATTATTGTATCTATTAATTATTTATAAAAACATTAAAATATATACATACATGTTATATATACTGTGTGTTTATATATGAACATTATATAAATTTGAGTTTCCTCTTCATAAATTCCCCTTTTAACAGTGAAAAATCTGATTCTCAATGTTCTCAGTGAATTCATTGATTTTTATAAGACCGAATACATAGAAAGTAGTTTCAGAATTGTTTATAAAGACCACCACCAAAAGCAGACTTACTAACTAAAAACAATATTTGTTTGAAGGGTTTTTTTTTTTCTTTTAGGTAAATGTATCTGTACTGAAAAGCAAAATTCACAAATTTTAAGTGCACAATTCAACAACTTTTGGCAAATGGATACTATATCCCTGGGTGATAGTCTATCACTCAAAAATATCTCCCATACCATTTCCCAGACAATTTCTCCAATCCGCCCCCCCCCACGGAGTATATGTATATATAATTACCTTATAAGAGGCAACGTATCAACATTTGCTCTTAAATATCCTGAGTGTTCAATGATGTCTTGTACTTTGACTAATAAAAACATGAATGTCTAAAGCCACAATTGCATAATTTATAAAGTCAACATTTTTCAACAGTCTTTAACTGGGTTTTAATAATGAAATGGTATATAATGTTGGTTATTCTAGAGAAAGTCAAGTTTTAGACTGTTCAAGTGAGCTAAGAAGATTATTTCTTAGATTGATGTGCAATGGTATTTAAACATACATGGTTAATGAAGATGTCTCAGTATTTGCCAAAATGTAATAATTTCAATGGATGAAATTCAGTTATTTATTCTGTAAAGAAAGTCACTCTACAAAGCCAAGTCATATAGCATGCTCTACATGCTGCCTGTTATGCCAGGGTGGAAGCTATTTTATGTATGTGCCAGTCCCTTAATCTGGCTCTTCTCCCATTGAATATTGTAGGTAGTTTTAACAAAAAGATCTTAGAGTACCTTCATTATTTTTTTAAAGAAAACCCAAACCTATAGTTTTGATATACAAGCATTCTGTAGTATCTCTCTCATTTTTTTAAATGCTTACATGTTTCTTCTTGACCCTCTCTCTATTTGCCTAATATGTGTTTTCTGCAGCACATGTGAAGCCTCTAGTTCTTTCTTTTCAAAATGGCCCCATTCACAAAACTTCACAGTTCCATTCTCTTGGGAACATACTTAAAGTTGCCAGTCAAATATATAATAGGTCAGTCAGAATAATGTGCTAATGAATGTGTCAGCCAGAGTTCTGTAAATATTTGGAATCAAAATTTTAATACAGTGATAGAAATTTACAAAACTGTTGGAAATACATTAGGCAAAACTTACAAAGTCTCTTTTAGAAAATTCCACACTGCTAGCGCAGTAGCGCTAGAGTGGTCAACTCAGTCCTGGGTGTTTGAGAGTCACGGACAGGACCCCATATCTGCCACCTGCTGGTGCTCACCCATGTACCTACAGATATACAGAAATTGTGACTTTTGCTCCTGTGTCTTCAGATCTCATATGTTAACTCGCATTGTTGTGCTCTAATGGCAACACTGCAGGGAAATAGAGCTTGAAAAATGGAGTTCCCGAGCTTTACTCTCCGCTGGGTATCAGGGGAGAGCTTAGAGGGCAGAGATGTTACTGAGCATGGGCAAGTCTGTCTCATATGGTGGACTTTTAAATGCCTTCTCTCAAATAATGTTATCATTTGAAAGCAGTCTTTATTATTTTAACCCAAAGAGATTTGGTCACGTAATTATGTAAACCAAGGTGCGCTAATTGCCGAATATTGTTTCCTTAATGACTCAAATTAATAATTAACTAGGTTTTAACCTCCTTATCAGTACTTTAATTTCAAGGCACCCATAGAACTTGATGCCATTATCTTTCGTATCAAAGGCTTAATTAGCAGGTCTGACTATTATTTAAATTTAGAATAAGGAAAAATAATATTCAAAACTTTAAATGTCATTTTTTTTCCTGAGGAATAATTATTAGCAGAATGGATTAGATTAGAAAAAAACAAAATGACATTTTAAAGAGAACTTTAGATTTAGGTGCTTGCTGTGGTATAGTTAAAGATGTGGCACATAAAAATAAACCTATAAAATGTGCTAAATGAAGAGATTAATTGATGAGTGGGAAAGACAGTGATGGGCTCAGAATCATTAGCATAAAATTTCTAATTCCATGATGCAGTTTCTACTCGGTGGGTATCCACAAGACCAGAAATCAGCCAAAATACCCAGGTCAGTGATTCAGATCCTGGGAGGCTTGTCAGCAAACTTTACGACACTTTCATTAAATTGTATAAGATCAGGTTTCAGGAACAGAAGTAACAAGTCTCTATAGGAAGAGGTGAGGGGGCAGAATAAAAGACCTTGATATGATATATGGGATAAGAATATGGGGTTGGCAAATTCAAAAAAGAAACCTGCAACAAGTGGTGAATTGGAGTCAATATACAGTCTTATTTCTGAGGAAATGATTTATCAAAAATACCTTAAAAGAAGGAAATGGGACACAGTGTGACCACAACTGCAGAGAAATTACATTTCCAAAGTCAGAGCAGGTGAAAAGGAAAGTCACTTTGATGCTGAATCACTGAGCTGCTAACTTCAGCATCTCATTAACAAAATGATAGGGTTCTCTCAAAATTCTTCTGGGATGTATAAAACTCTTGTTAAAACTGGAATGATGGTGGTCAGGAGAGGCAAATAAGATTATTACATATAGTCTATATTCAGCAAGAAAACTAAGATGTTAATTGTATAATGACAAAAAGCATGAATTTAGGGGGCAGATAGACCTAAATTCATAATTCATGTGTCTTAAGCAAGTTAGTTAAACATTTTGAGCTGCAGACTATAACATCATTTCATAGAGTTTTTCCAAATTTAAAATGGCATAATGTACATAAGGCATTTACTATAGTGCCTGGCACATAGATAACATTTAATAATTAACTCTTAATAATAATAACTATAATAATTTTGCTAAAATAATTATAAAATTGTTGAAATTATTATTTAAAATAAAAAATGGTTCATTTAAAAATAAATGAAATAAGAATGTATCAGTGACATTAATTATGAAACTGTTAGCTGTTATTCACTATAGGTACTTAAAGCAGAAGAGTATTTATTAGAGAATATTAAAGAATTCTTGTTGGAGTAAGCAATGCTAGTTGCCTCAACAAAGAAAACCTATATTTAAAGTAATAAAAAGTAAGTTTTTGCTCACATGAGTCTAACAGGGGCCACGTGCTTACCTTATACCTTGCAGCTATGTGGTCTTTGGCTACCACAGGGAAAAAAGAGACCTATACAATTATTCTGGGTGCTCTGAAGCTCCAGGTCTGTGAGGGGACTACATCAATTCCTCACTCATTCCATGAGCCAGAATTGAATGACATGTCCACAACTGAACCACAGCAGGGGCTGGGACATTGCATCTACTAGAGTGTGGGAATGGGGTGTTGTAAACATGGACAGCCTCTGTCATAGAATCTCCGTGAGGGCCATAGAGTGATACTCAGACTGAAGCAATTTCTCATGGATAACTTCCACAATAACGATATTGCTGTTGCCACTAAGCACCAGCGATGGCAGGAACTCTGTCCTCCTGAGAAACCAGTGGCCAATGCTACTGTACCTCTGAGAACATGAATTTCCACTCCCTTGTCTACTCCATTACATTGTCCTCTTGCAAATCTAGATCCTTTCCAGATATGACAAAGTGACAGAAGCTAGTTTCTATGACTAGATCATAGCTGTCAGAGAATCTGTGGTAGTGATTGGTATGGCTGAACTTATGATGTATACAGTGTCATACATAGCAAGAATGTTCACAGATTTAAGTAGTTGCAAATAACATATCCTCTAAAATGGTTAAAGGAAATATTTTCTTACTCCTGAATGCTTCAGTGTGTGTTTCCTTTAAAAAGGGAATATTCTCTTACTTAAGCACAGTACAATTACCAAAATGAGCAATTAATCTTAATGCAATAGTAGAATCTAATCTAAAGACCTTATTTTGGTCTCTTTCATTTTCCCAAGAGCATTATTTTATAGCAAAAGGAAGTCCAGTGTCATGTGTTGTCATACCTCTATAGTGTCCCTTGATCTAGAACGATTCCTCAGCCCTTCTTTCTGTTTATGACATGATGTTTTAAAGAATCCAGATCAGGTATTTGTAAAATGTCCCTCAACTTGGGCTTACTTAATGTTTCTCCATGATCAGAAATAGATTAGGCATTTTTTGACAGGAATGTTATTGAATGATGTTGTGTTTTTCTAAGTGCATGATATCAAGAGGCTCATGACATTCATTTTTCCCTTTACTCATGATGTCAACTTTGATCACTTGGTTAAGGTGGTAGACATCTGCCAGACCTCACCACTGTAGTTACCATTTTTATTGTGAGGAGATACTTTAAACCAGTGGTCCCCAAACTTTTTGGCACTGGGGAATGGTTTCATAAAAGATAAATTTCCACAAATCAAAGAAGAGGAGAATGGTTTTGAATGATTCAAGTGCATTACATTTATTGTACACTTTATTTCTATTATTATTACATTGTAATATATAATGAAATAATTATACAAGTCACCATAATGCAGAATCAGATGACATCAGATGCAGCTGTACAATTGAAGTACATCAATTTGCTTGCCACTATAAAGCCTGCCGCCATAAGGAACTCACAACCTGGACCCTTTGCATGTGCAGTTCACAGCAGGATTTGTGCTCCTATAAGAATCTAACACTTGATGATGTGAGGCAGAGCTGAGGCATTGATGCTAGCGCTGAGGAGCGGCTGCAAATACAGATGAAGCTTTGTTAGCTCTTGGGCTGCTCACCTCCTGCTGTGCAGCCCAGTTCCTAACAGGCCACAGACCAGTATCAATTCATAACCTGGGGATTGGAGAACCCTGTTCTAAATTATGTTAGTATCCTGTTATTCCTGAAACTTCCACCTGCTAGTATCAGCATCCTTTAGTGATTGTGGCACAAATCAAATTTTATTATGATGGTTCTCAAATGATGATTTTCTAAAGCCATCATCTAAAATAAGAAAACACTTTAAGAATTTGTGTGTCATTCCTGTGCATGAATCATGTCAATCTTTTCTGTATTTTTCTAGTTGTAGTACATGAACTTGTCACCAAAGCAAGTTCACTAAAAAGCATATTTCAAATAGAGAGTAGAATTCATAATCTCATAATCCTTACATAAGTCTTCATTTTATCACATGTTCTTCCAATTGTTGTGTGCATACATGCATAAATCATGTAATCTATGAACATAAAATGTATAAATTTTTCACTCAAAAATATATCACTTTTTACAGAATTTTCAATATATTCTTCTATATTTTTTCAATTTAATTATTTATAACATATATTAGCATTCATCTTTCACTCTATTTTACAAACTTTTCTTCTTTTGAATTCTTCAAAAATAACCCTCTTTTGCGGAGAAGAAATAACCCTCAGGCACTGCTGGTGGGACTGCAAATTGGTATAGCCATTATGGAAATCAGTATGGTTTCTCAAAAAACTAAGAATTGAGCTACCGTATGATCCAGGAATCCCTCTACTGAGTATTTACTCCAAAGACTTGAAAGCATATATCCGAAAAGATATTTGCACACCGACGTTTATAGCAGCATTATTCACAGTGGCCAGGACATAGAAGCAACTGAAGTGTCCTACGATAAATGATTGGCTAAAAAAGCTGTGATACATATATACAATGGAATATTACTCAGCCATAAGAAGAGATGAAATACTGCCATTTGCGACAACATGGATGGACCTCGAGATAATCTCGCTAAGTGAAATAAACCAGACAGAAAAAGTTGAAAATCACATATCACTTATGTGTGGTATCTAAACTTAAAAGCAACAAATGAATAGGGAAAACAGAGACTCATGGACATAGACAATTGACTAGTGGTTACCCGAGCACAGAGGAGGAGGAGGGAGGAGATAGGGTAAAGGAGGTCAAATACGTGGTGACTATGGATGGTGAACATACAATGCAATATATATATGCCTTACTGTTTAACTGAAACTTTGGATTTCGTTAACCAACGTCACCAAAAAAAAAAAAAAAAAAAAAAAACAAAAACAAAAAAAACAAAAACAAAAAAACACACTCTTTTACCTTTGTCTGTCTGGTGGGCTATTTCTTGACCATGAAATGAACCCCAACCCGCAACCCCTTAGTCTATATTTCAATGTAAACCATGTCATTTGTGATATTATTTTTATGTTATTCTTCAAGTTATTCTTCAAATAATTATCACGGTTTATAAGTATATATTTCATTAAACTCATAAAAAACATGTCTCTCCTGACTAGACTGTAAGTTCCCTGAGGCCAAGGCCCCTGGCACCTAGGATAATACTTAATGCGATCCTTAGATCCTGGTGAGTCCAGATGGAATGACTGAGTGCCCTGTTGCCAAACATTTTGAATTGTTTCTATTTTGTACTGATAAACATAGTCACACATATAACTCCTTTCAGCAGTAACATATTCAAAACTTTCATTGAATTAATCTTAATGAGCCAAAGATACATTTACTTCATTCTATCCTTGGTGCAGCTCAGACTTCAATAGTCACACCTGATGGGCTTCTCAGCGGCACTGATTTCAACAAACCTTAATTTTGCCTTGGATGCAAGCTCTTCTACTAGTTTGATAGAAATAAAGTCTTCTTCAGTTTAACTAATTAAAGATGCTGCCTCCCTAATGCCTGTTCTTCCTAATCTTAATTGCCTTTTTATCAGAAATAACCACTCAGTTTATGAGAAATAATTCACCTGTTATCAAAAAACTGTCATGTTATTCTGAACTCTAGAACCTTGTTATGTTGCATCCTTAAATTGAAAGAGACCTAGAGCTATCTCCTCAGAAAACCTCTTTACATTTAAACACCTTCATAGGTATTTATGTCTCACAGACGTGGCAACTGTGACCCAGACGTATTAAGCAACCCTGGGAAATCTGACAGAGAAACCTCATTTTTTTAGCTACTATTTCTTTTTAGAGGTCCCATAACTTAGCTTTCCAAAAGCATTTCTCATTGGAAGTGGCCTGTAGTGCTTAGTGTCCTTTAGTACTTTCACTCTCTATATATATTTCTTTTTTACAAAGCTTCTCAGTGAATACCATTTCTCTTATGGCGCTTCCCAGCAACTGTGTGCCAAAACCAGAATTCTTAAAGCCAAAAATGTTAAAGCACAAAGCATCTAGGTTTTACATTTACATGCTGAACCTTGGAACCAAGGATTTTTCTATAGTTCTCTCTGTTATTATTTTTCATATGCAACTTTATTTGTAATAAAGGCTACACATGTACCTAGTGCTTATTCCTTCTCTAATCTCTTGTGCATAAACAATAAAGAATTTACCCAGTTTCAAGCTTTACATTTCAACTATTTTCCTCTCAATGTTATTCAGGGAATCAAAATGTGTAGGCTTGATTTTTTGAAGGCTTGGCTTGTTTTGATCCCTGCAACTATGTTATTTGAGAGCAAAGGTACCTTGAAGAGAAGCTATTGTCTGCTTATCTCTGTGGAGTTACACTAATCAATGGGAGAAGCGGTAACATGAGCTTTTTTTACTTAATGAAAATGAATTAAGTAATGATTACATGATTTAAATATCTTGTGAACCTTTTTACAACCCCCTGCCATCTTTATACTATGTCTCCTGAAATACTTGAGCATGAGATTCACTGGTTGTGAACAAACACTCTGAAGATTTTATGTTAATTTGATTGTGTCATTTAGTCCCATTGGTTAGGGTTTCCTCAATTAATGTTTTTACTAATTTATATCACTAAAAAGTGAAATTCACTTTTACCAATACCAAAATGCCTACCCTACATCATTTTTATTAAAGCAATAGTTTTGGTTCTTATATATAGTTATCATGAATGTTTAAATGATCTTAATTTATGATCGCTATCACTAGCAATATTTACAGAATTACCTTATGTGATTAATTTGTATTTTTATGTCTGATTCAAGCTGAAAAGATGATGTGATATTTTTTTTAATTATTCATTTATTTTAAAATTATTTTAAATATTCTATTTCAGGCTAAGCCTGATTTCAAATGTGGTAATAAATGAGTCTCAACTCAATTGATTCAATGTTTCTTTGAGCAGTCCACAAGCATACTATTGCATGTTTACCTGTAGAAGGCAAAACTATCTAGATTTTATTTAAAAGTTTGAGCTTAGGTGTCTTAAAAGTTTTGAGGGCAAAATTTTGAGTGTGTAAGAAAAAGGATAGCTCTGAACCACGGCAATTAATATTAGTGATAACACAGATCTTTTCACCAATTAAGAATTACAAATCATTTAAAGTTTTTTAGTTTCTGTTATTTATGTTATATTTCTTAATAGTGTAATATGATTTCATGGAACATACACCTGGTAATTAATTAAACAGCATAGTTTTTTTTTTTTAGGTTTTGAATTTTCTTATAAAACAAAACAAGTACAATTAAAAGCTGAAACATCAATAACACTGTTTTAACAATAACAACAAACATCCATTGCTATATGTTACAAATAATTAATAAGCTTTCATGGGAGAAGAAACTATTTCACTATGTTGATGACATGAAAATCAAGTTCAGACTCTAGGTGAGGGTTCAACTTTTTTGAGTGAGATCTTCTTATTAGGTTTAAAATGTTTCATTTTTGCAATTCAAGGAATATGGCGGTTGCACAATTCAATTTCATTAGTTTTTTTAAAGGGAGTATTAGTTTACATTTAGAATAAAGCCATAGAACATATGCCATATAAAAACTCTTTTTAGAGCATAAGCATAAAACACAGCTTTGTTATGCATGCTTCAATTTCAGACAGTCATCTTTTTTTTTTTAATTTTTTTATTTTTCACAAATTTAAAAGAAATTCCCTAAAGCACAAAAGCCTAAAGCCACCTTTATTGGAGGAGTTTTTAAAAAACTTTTCAGGACCCTCTACAATATGTTTTATAATATTTATAAACCAGTTGAGATGTTCAGTTACTTAGGATTATTTTATTTAAACTAGAGCACATAGCTAATCTCTCCAGGACATCTTGATGACTCTGTTTCAGAGTCCCTTGAATAAAAATTAATGCAAAATGGTATTGAGGGTGGTGGTCATAGCAAGGAAGTCAAAGTTATCACCTTGAGGATTTCTAATTGCTGCATAGGCATGAAGGCAGAATAGTGTGTGTTAGGCAAAGTAGGGCCAAGATATACAATTGTTTGCGTAGTGAGTGAAATGCAGCAACTGTGAAGGCAAATCTGTTGATGCCTGAAAGACCACACACATGGAGAGGTGGTGAACTTTTCAGAAGGCTTTGTTATTCCAGCTGTGCACCAAGAATAGTGTAAGCCTTCTCATAGCAATTTACTTCATTGAGCCTGTAATTTCTAAACTATAAAATAGTTGATCTTTTTAATACAGCAACTATGAGAGATCACTGTTCAGAAATCACTTGGATTATGCAATACTGGTCTTAAACTGTATTAGAACCTATACGAATTTTGTTGACTAAAACAGTGAATATGGCATTAGTTGCCTGAGTCACAAGTGCCAGACCTAAGGCAAACTGGAAGAGGGACCCTGTGCAGCAATAAAGTCAGCCCAGCTGCATAAAACACTCAGTATCCTGAAAATGTGTGCAATAGCTTATTCTTTATAAGTAAAATTGCTTTTAAGCACCTTCTTTCAATGAATCTCATATTAAAGCAAAAAGAGATTTACTTTCTTCTTGTAGAAATAAATCTTGCAAATTTGAAGCTTGATAGACTTTGATTTGCTTAACTAAGGTTAGTACAAGCTCAGAATTCTTTATCCAATACCCTTGAGACCAATGTCTTTTAGATTTCAGAGATTTTCATATGCTAAGAAGGTAATACTGTATATATGTCATATATTAAGTAATACCTCCAGGGTCTGGGGCAAGACCCTGTTTCCAAATGCATTAATATTTATGTAGTGAAGTGTATGAGTAGTCACAGTAGGTGGGATGAAGACCAAGAATAGTTAAATGTTAGATTAAAATGAGTTTTGCTGTCATAATTTGCCACAAACTTAAGATATTTATGACTTAGAAAGCTTATAGATATTGGAATTACAGGTCTTTAATGGTTCTAGTTAGTCACGTTGGGGCCCACAGTTTCTCCACTTTCTATTACTAAAGCTTCACAGAGGGAATGTAATGTAACTTCATGAACTTTGGAAAGACTCCTTGCAAAAGAGAATTCTTACCCTCAAGTGACAATAGAGATGGCTTAAAAATCAAACATCTTTGGGAAAGATATAAGATTGATTTAAATTTCCTCCACACTATAATTAATTAACTCTGAGAGATAGTTTCCTGAGAATGTTTTGATAATGTTCAGATGTTGTAAGGGTATCAGAATGAGGAAAAGTAAAGACACATTTTCTTTAAAATTTGGAATGCCCTAAGTTCCTCATCTTCTTGCCCGAACCCATTCTAATATTACCCCTCAAATTTTTGTTTTATAAATCCTGTCAAGGAATTTGAATTTCATCCTACTCGTAATGGAAATTCATGGGAAGCTTAAGCAATAACGTGGTCATATCAGATTCACATTTTACAAAAAGCTCTGGCATCACTGGAGGGAAAAGAGGCAGACAAAGATTGGAGGGCAGGAAGCTAATTAAGAGGTCATTGCAAAAATGTAAGTAAGATTCAATGGTCTAAAACTGCCAAATATTAAAATTCAAAAATAATCTATGAGGCAGAACTAACACAGCTTAATGCTTGTTTGGATGTGTGGAATGACACAGAAGCCAAAAATGGCAGCAAGAGTTCTCATTGAATGGGGATATCTTTCATTGAAATAGAAATAAGTTAAGCAATTGTGTGTGTAGAGAGGAGAGGGAAGAATAGAGATAATGAGCTCAGTATTAAACGTACTGAATTTGAGGTTTTTTATGTGATATATGAATGGAAATATCGACCAGGCAGGTAGTTGAAAGTTCAAGGGAGGTGTATAGAGTGTATGGACTAGAAATATAAATATATTTCTCAAGAATATATCGATGTTAAAGATAGTGCAGAGGAAAGTAAAGTGAGAATTGAATCCTAAAGCCACCATTCATTACAATTTGGTTTCAGGAAGAGGCACCCACAAAGCAGACTATAAAGAATGAATCAGATTTTTAGAAGGAAACCCAAAATTCAGAGTGGCTTAGAAAGTAAGAAACTGTTTCCAAAAAAGATTATATTGTTAAATGAAGAAATTAACTAGTTATCTGTAAAAAAGAATGCAACTTGTTTATTGGATGTAATTGCAAGGAGTTCATTAACAGCCACAGTGCAGCAGCTTCGAGGAGTCATGGGGTGGAGGACAGACTGCACAGGGTTGCAGAAGAAAGGGTAAATAATTCTGGTGTGGGAATGAGAAGAGAAGTAGGATAGTAGCTGTTTCAAAAAAGAAAACATGGAGAGATGAACTCGTTTAAGAAAGTATATTGAAAATGTAGGAAAGACAATGAGTAAAATAGAGCAAGTTCCCCTGGGAAGAAAGGATTCAGAAAATTTTACACATTTCATTGCAAAGAGTTCTGTTTATGGCTTCTATTTTCCCCAAGAAATTAGGAGTCTTCAGAGAAAGGAAGTGGTGGATGTATGAACGTTGAGGTGAAAAGAGAATATTTGAAATGGCAATGGTGAAAAATAAGAGTGAACTGACTAGGGAAGCTTAATATCTCAATGTTGAATTTTCAGTGGAAGTTGTAGCTGAATTGTGGTGGTCTAGCTTAGCATATTGAACTGCGCAATTAATTAATTTTTATTTAACAATACCACAAAGAAAGAATAATGGCGATTGCTATATGTGGTAGATGACAAGAGATGCCCAAATAGTCAAAACAAGAAAGTATATATTGGTGAAATTTATATTGATTTTTATTATTTAAAAAACTCCAGAAAGTGTTATTGAACAGAACTTTATGGAAGAAAAGAATTGAGTAAGCATATGTCGTATTAAATTAACCTCTCTCCTTTAGTAGTGTTATCAAACCAGTTGAGGAAATAAATGCTATAAGTATAATGTATATCATAGAGGATGAGGCATTTATTTGCTGACATTATATAAACTCCACAAGATATCAGTCTGTTTTTTTTATGTTGCTACGAAAAACAACTTTGACCACCATTGACATTAATTCATTCAACAGTAAATACTGTTGAATGAATTAATGAATTACTTTGTGATCAAAGAAGTGACTTAGACAATCATACAGGTTAATTAATACTAAGAGTGTTGGTTATTAGATCAATGTGAGTCTGGAGCAAAATGCCCAGTCATGTATCCTCTTTGATCTTGTCTAGTATAATCTGGATGAGAAAAAGATAGCATGGTTATACACTTTTTATTTGATATACAAACAAGATGACTTTGAATTAGAATAGATAAGAGAATCCTGGATTTCCATTTAAATTTAACTACACAAGTATAGGGTACAGGAAGTTAACAGAAGATAGGCTTATTGTGATGCCAAAAGCATACCTATAGAAAATTAATCCAATGATGATTCTATGCCAAAAAAGAAAAATGATGCTCTTATTTAGTGTGGCAATACTGTCCTGTGCATTGGTGTGAACACATTTGGAATATTGTTCTCAGCTTTGTGTGACATTCTGGGAAGCTAAATAGAGATTATGGAAAATAGTAACAAAAAGCTGCAAAGCTCTGAAGGAAATGGGGGTGCTGAGCATGAAGAATGTGAGACATGTGGAGAAAGTTATAGCATGCTCAAATATTAAAAAAAAAAAATCATTGTCTGGTAGACTGTAGAACTGCCCACCCTATGGAGGACTCACTGACCTTTAAGATATTGTCATACTCAGATTCTCTGCATCATTTCTCCTAAAGGAAACCTAGAGGTTAAAAAAAAAAAGGTACAAGTCATAAAATACACATAGCGAATTTGGATTTTACTAATAGGAGAATCATAAAAGCAATCAGTTTCTCTTCAAAAAATATTTTAGTTTCTCAATCCTGTTGAGCCAAACGTATTTTTTCTTATAAATTTTTGTCTACCTTGCAATTGAAAGAGTGTCACAGTTAATAGATCCAAATTCACTATGTGAAATCTTGTCTTACCTAGATTTATGGGCTATGAATATTTTCCCAGAAGATAAATTGCTTTCGATCAAAATATTTGATGAAGCATTGTATTCTAGACTTTTCAGGTTTCGTTTTCAGAGTTCTAAAATGAAAATGTAAGTGATATTTCTGTCTGAATCAATTTGAAACATTCACTAATTAATGAGGGATATTTGTATGTGTGTGTGTGTGTATACATATACACACACACATATTTATACATACACACACACGTATACATATATGTATCAATTCAACTCACAAAAATGGTTCAGATATTCAGGTTAGAATAAATATTACTAAAACTGTGAAACAATTATTGTGTTTATTTTATATACTTTTAATGACCTTTCTTCATATAAGCATATAACATAAAAATGAATTAAGCCAGAGCTGATACACATGTCTGACAAGTGTTTCTTTCTGATGCTCAAAATTGCACTAATAATATCAAATAAAATCTCTATAGATACTTTGTTTCTGATGTTTTCCAAACAAATTATGTAGCTTATACCTTTAAAGAAAAATTCATCTAACTGGAATAAATGTTAGAAAACAAGAACAATTTGATTTCTATATTTATAATTACATTTTATTTTTTAATGATTTTTATTTTATGATACATAGTGAGATTTTGTTAAATTGATTATAGACATGTTTTTGTGTCTTAGGTCACTTAATCTGTTTGCATGATTTTAAGCTTAACTATAAATATCTATTTAACTATCACCATCCACATACCTGAACTTTGATAGCTTGGAAATAAAATGAAGTAAAAATCCAAACTTAAATTTACTTTCAATATATACTGACTATAGAAATACCTAGTGTTTACACAGCATATAAATAATGTGGGCCTAGACCATTAAAATTACATGTCGCAATTTAAAAAATATTTCAAGTTAAATTGTATATGTATACACAAAATTTTTAGACTGATTTTTTCACTTTCTGTTTTCAACCAGGCAAAACTTTTCATCTGTGTTTTTCTTGGATCAGACATAAAACTCTATGAAAAAAATGAAATTATCCATGAAAAAATTTATTGGTGATATATATATATGTACACACACACACACATATCCAAGAAATTTTATTTATATATATGTATGTATATATACATACATATGTGTATATACATATATATACATGTACATATCATATTTACATACATATGTATGTATATATACATATATACATATAAATAAATTATGTCTGAAACACTGAGAACCAAATGCAAAATGAGTTTGGATGAATTTAAGGGAAAATATAAACCATAATTGGAAAATAGTCCAGATTAATTTTAAACATATTATTTGACTTTCCAATGTCATTAATGTTTTTATATTTTTATTCCTAAATGTATAATTACACAGGTGCAGTAGAATGAAAATTCACACAGAGAAATTAGTCTAGTGTTTTTCTCTAAATCTAGCTAGATTAACTTCTCTGACTTAAAATATAATTAACTGGGTAAACGATAGCTATTGTGAAAAGCAGTGTAGTGAAAATAGTACTAGATTAAAAGTCAAAACGGTTAAGTTCTCCTGTGCCCTCCATTTTCTAGCTCTAGTATCCTCAATTAGTCTCTTACTTTAAGACTTAAGATTCTTTCATCTCTATAATAGAGAATAGTGTGAGTTTATCTTTCAGGGTTGTTATGGTAAGGCGGACTTATAAGGCAACTTCAATGCTTTAAAACATGTTGTGAATATAAATACTTCTGTGCTAAGCACCATCTCTCTTTGTACAAGCAACTATGTGTTTTTTTCAATCTGTAAACTCATAGAGAGTATTTTCTGAAACTACTTTGCTCCAGATTTCCTTCCTGTGTCAAAGGAAGTTCCTCATCATATGTGCACAATTTTCTTCTAAAGTAATGCAAATAATAGAATGGAATTAGATAAAGCCCTTAGAGGCCATATCTCTCGGACAACGATTTAACTATTGAGTATATTTTTATTTTTTTTAAAATGGAGTAACATTGTTTTTCAATAAGAGGGAAATAGCACTTACACGATTCATTTCTCATGTGACACACAGTATTATTATGTGTATTGGCAGTATGTATTGGCAGCTTAATTAAGAAGTCTACGAATAATGTTAAAAAGCTGGCACATTTTCAATTCCAATGGATACTACTAAAGACAATTATTGTCTCATACGTCCCAAAATGGGTCACAGACACTTCATTAAATGTCTTGTGTCTTAAAACTGGAAAAATCATAACCTGCTATTTTAAAAATAAAGATTAAAATTGTTTGTGGAAAGACCTTTTGTCTTTTCATCACACTGTATATCATTAATGAATGACTGTGGCATTGTCTATGGAGTTACTTATGCCAAGGCTAGCTGGATTTTGATAAAGCATTTTCTCTGGCAGATTTTGGAATTGCTACAGGCAATTGCTATAGGAAGAAATGTCAGTACTCCACAGGGTGTGTGGTCTCCCAATGAGCTATTACAGTCTTTCACGAATTCCAACATTTTTGCTAACAACTGATTTTAACATCTAGGCAAAATTCATATCCTCTGCAGCTCAATGGAATTATATACAGAACATATGAATAAGTCATAAAGACATTTCTACCAATAAAAATTGGAGTGGAGGGTGTGGATTCTTATTTCACTAAACTTCAACATTTACTGCCTTATACACAGAATGGTATAGTGAAACAAGTTCTGGATTTGGAGTTCAAGCTAAAAACTAGGTTTGGAATAAACATTTTATATGGGCCATTTCAAGTAAGTAACATTAAGTATAGAAACTATATAGTATAGAACTATATAATTTGTAGGTTTCTTCTAAAACTATTAATTCCATAATTCAAATATTCCAGATAAATTTTGACTTTGGAAAACACTTTGTTGAAATCAATGCAAGTGAGTTTTTAATACCTTGATTTCAGCATTTATGACTGAGGTTCTGGAATTGGCATTGGGTCATTGTTCGAAATTGCTATTATTTAGGTAGCCTCCTAAATTGAAATATGACTCTTATTATAATGTGTCATGCCAAAAAAAAAAGAGAAGAATTATGCAAGTTTCCATGCTGTATGATTAAAACAGCTGTTGTCATAAGCATCTTAGAGAAAAAGAGAGACTATATATGTTTTGGTTTACACGGAAAAAGGGTAATTTACGACTTAGCTTACATACTTAATCATCATGCTCAGCATGTAACTTAAAAATTTACCATTCAGATAAATAAATGCTATAAAGCATTCAAAGAGAATTTAATATACTGCATTTTTGGTGTTTAAATAAATATATATTTCTATGAATATATTTATTTATATTCATAAATAAACTATTTAAAACAATTTTACAAAATATGAATATTCCTGAATTCTTCTCCTTCCATTAAATAAGGATAATAGAATATTTTGTTGTCACTTTGACCATAATGCTATTTTTTGTGTGTATGTATCATTACTCTTTACACCTAATGTACAATCTAAAGTCTTTTTTGGTCTTTCAAGCTACTCGATTGTCTGGCCTTATTTAATCTACACAGTCTTTTTCCTTTTTGCTTACCTACAGCTACTTGCTTTTCTAGTCAGTCCTCTCTTCCCTATTCTTTGTCTATTTCTTTCTTAATTCCCACTTCCATGTCTTTGCCAAAAATGTGCTTCCCTGCCTAAAATTACCTTCATCTTCTTTATTCCCATACAAATTATAGTTTTTTTAGAATAATCACTTTATTGTTTTTTTTTAATTACACATGCCCATTACAAAAAATTCAGGCAATATACAAACACTAAAGAAGCAACAAATTACTCTAGATCTTACCACTCACAAGTAATAAGTATTGACATTCTGTGAGCATTATTTTAGACATATCTCTATGCACCCATGTGTGTGTATATACATATATATACACATACATATACGTATACATATACATATACATTGTATATGTATATGCGCACGCACACACACACACACACACACACTCACACGCACACACTCTGGATAAAAATGTCCTAAATAAATATTTCTCTACAGTTTAAAAAAAAATTACTAAAGTCTTTAAAAAGACAGACTCAGTTTTTCAGCCAGGTAGTTCAACTTTATACACTATGTATTGTTTCAATGCATTTTAAGAAGCATGCTCTCTTTCAGCCCACTATGATGTCTTTTTTAAAATCTCTCATTACTCTACAACAATGTCTAACTGTTTAGAACTTGCTGTGCTCTCATTTTTATGTGTGTGTGTTGTTTTTTTATCTGTGATTAAATTGAACTAGATTTTAGCTCTCTTAAAATAAGGGCTTTGCCATATTTCTTTGTATTTCTCAGTCTCCTGACAGTCACTTAGACATTCAATAAATATTTGCTTGCTGAGTAATGAATAGAATTAGGGCATATGTAAATTTGTATTACACACTGATTTTTGTCATCTTTATATCCCTTCTTCCCCTTTTCTTTGAGTAACAGCCATTCAGTCCATTAATGGCCTAATTTGTTAATATAATATAATCCCTTGTGCCCATTAATTGGTTCCAAAATAGATATATGAACTCTGTTGTTCCAATTAGACTAATGTTTATGATTTTACTTTGATAATTAAGGAAAAGGAAGCCATCTCTTTTGAATGCCCTGGTATACGGTGATTAGGCTTAAAAATGCTACAGCCTTTTGTCACATTGTCAGATTGAAGATGATGCCAAATGAAAAAGGAGGTTTGGAATAAGAAAATAGAGAAACCAAGCAACAGGAAACTAGATTAATTCACATAGGAAGCAAAATTCATACTACCTTTGAATGTGTTTGTTTCCTGAGTCAATAAATTCTATATATTCTTTGTAACATTGAGTTAATTTTTCATGTTATTTGAAAATGCTTTCATCCTAATTGATACTTACATCCCCATTAATATTTATCAAAAATTTTGATTTAGATAATTCCTAGGAAATATCATAGAGAAGCACACATGCCATATATTTATAAACATATATTTATATATGTTTGTTTTGAGGGCCAGAGTAAGAAAATATTATATAGTTTATTCTATTGAAAGTTTACCATGGTACAATGACTACGGAAAACTCAGTTTCTTATAAAGTTAAGTATATATCTACTCTATGATCCTGCAGTTCTATACCTAGATACTAATCCCAAAGAAATTAAAACATAAATCACCAAAAAGACTTGATCAAGACTGTTTACAGCAGGTGTACACACACACACACACACACACACACACACACACACGGGACTGACCAAATACATAAGAGAAAAACTAAAAAATAGTGGTATTTTCATACAGTAGAATACTATTTAGAAATATTGAGACACAACATAAGAATGCCTTTCAAAAATATTGGGTTAAATTCATAATGTTTATTGAACAAAGGAAAAGATAAAAAGAAAACAAACATATGGTGACAAAAATCAAAACAGTGGTTGCCTTTGTGCCATAAAAATTGAAGAGAAGGGATATGAAGGAGCTTTCTAGGATAATGAAATTGTTCTATATCTTGTTTAAGATGGTGGCTGAGTTTATGTATTAAGCAAAACTCCTTGAAATATACACTGAAGATCTATGCATACCACATATGTAAATTTTGCCTCAATAAAAAAAGATTTAAAAAACTAAACAAACTAAACTGTAAATTTTATGTTACTTTTCCCTAAAATGTATATGTACTGGCAATACTAAAATGCTAACTAAGTTTAGAAATAAAACTATTCATTTTTATTAATCTATTTCTCTCTGTTCTTTAGCCTAAAATTACAAGTTAAAATGTCGATGTCCTGTTTTACTGTATCAATTCTGCATTTCACATTTTTTGTCAGAAGCATTATTTTCAAGGGCATCAAAATATATTCAATTTTAATAGAGCTTTTGGTAAATACTGTTATAAATATAAAAATAATAAATTATTATTAAATATAATCATAACTATCATGAATATTATAAATGTTATAATAAACAATACTTAATTTTTTACTTATTAACACAGAAGTAGAACAACATATATTATTATATTTATTTTTCTATGATTTTAAAATGTAAATTTAAATAATAAAATATCACATCAATATTTCCTTTTAAGTAGTGATGTCATTATAGTTTTTTCAGTTGTACTTAAAACCATCCACACTCTTAATTTGGTCGCCATTATAATTGCAACCAATACTTAAAATTTTAGGATAAGTGATTGGGACCAAAGACATTGTTTCTTAAACTTATAAAACAAATTATTTTTACCAGAAAGGAAAATAATAATTTCACTTTATGGCACCATGTTCTCATCTATACTCTACCATCGCCCACAAATAAAATCTGGTTGGTAGAAACATTTTTTAGGGAATACTGATTAACTTTTTGTAAATATAACATGAGGTTCTAAGACATTACTTTACATTAAACAGGCATAATACTCACAGCAACGGATCTATAATACGAAAGAAGAAGAATTTTTTTGAATTATTTGAGTATTAATAATAATAAAATTATATTTTATTATTTAATATATCATTATTTTAATTGCCCAGGTAATTTTTAATTATACATTTCTAAGTTATTAAAAATAAAATCATTAGGCAAGAAATTAAAAGAAAATAAACAAAAACAAAAGAAGAAGCTATATAGAGAGAGTCAAGACAGAAAAAATAAGCAAGATTTTTTTCAATTGCAGATTTCACAATATTTAAATATATATACATATATATACATATATATATAATAACTAACTTGTTAGCAATGAAAGAAAATAACACTTAAAATCAAGTTATGATAGTGTTGCATTCTCTAAAAATTTAGTATGAATTCTATACCATAGAATACTATTATGATCATTCCAAATTTCTTAGTTTTTAGAAAGCATATCATAAATTCTGTGATAATTTCAAATAAATTTATTTATACATTTATTTGTCACATTTAAAGAAAATTTTCTTTAGCTTTAATACTGATATTACTACCCATTTTTCTTTATTAAAGAGCATTCAAAATTAATTGAAAAAGCCAAAAATCAAATATGTTTGGATGATTTCGGCACTGCCATATCTGGTGAGTTTTCTTTAAACTAACTGACATGTTTTTAACAAGGTTTGTTTTCCCAAACAAGACCAAAGTATGTGCCTTATTTACACTTAAATTGCATATATATTTGATTTTCTACAGTTCTAGCAACTATTATCATCTTTAAATCCTGAGTATTTCAGGAGTATTTCAGAATTGCTAGAAACTGATATTTCCAGTGAATAATTTTGTCTGAGAATCTTGTTTATAGTTTCTTACCCTTAACTGTTAAATAGCCCCAATGTATGAAATAATACTGACTTTTGGGAGACCATTATGCATTGTTTACTACAAATATCTTCCTATTTTATGCTACCATCAAATAACATGAAGAAAAGAAAACTAAAAATAAGGTATTAGGCTTAGAAATCACAGTTATTGACAAGTTTTAAACCTGTTTGTTAATGTCAGTTTGAGAAAATAATTCTCATTACGAATATTACATTACCACCTGAGTGCATTGTCTTCCTGATAAACATTTGGAAGCATTAATAATAACATTGATTAGTTGCAGAGGAGGCTTCTTTAACGAAAACAGGTTGTCCACAGTCCAGTCACAAATCTCATATAAAAGACAACTCCTCAGGTGACCAGTGTGACCCACCCTTGAAACTCAGAAAGTCTGTTTCAGCATTTCCAAACATTTTCTCAAAGGTGGTGTCCTTAATAATGCTGTGATATTGTGCCATACAAAATAAATGTAACTTTCCAAATATCAGTGAAAATTTTAACTTATTCTTTTAATGATTTTTATTTTACTTGTATGCCTACTAGAGGACAGATGTTGGGGGTAAAAAAAAAAGAGATTAGATCTAAATCTGTCCCTCAAGCTTCTCTTGAAAAATTAAAGCAACTGTGTCATATTAGTGACATTTGAATTTGACATCATTCACTTTTTAAGGATGTTAGTGTAGAATATGGTATTTTTATTTTTCAGTAATTTAGGGGAAATTATGATTGTTTAACAGTCCAATCATATTGTAGTTGGTAGTGTTATTGTAGCTGAATCATTAAAAGATTTGCAAGCAATTTTAATATCTCAGAAGTAAAAAAATATTAATGGTATGTAAAGTAAAAAAATATTAATGTTATGTGAAGTAAAAAACAAATAATAATGTTATGTAAATGCAGTGCTAACAACTCATTAAATAACAGACCATTGACCATGAATATACACAATTGTTTTCAGTGATATATTATGATGTAAAGTGAGATAATGAAGAAATTGATTAAGAATATGAACTTTGAAATAAAATGGTCTAATCTATGTTCTAAAGGTAATACTTCTTAGCCATGAAACTTTGATCAAGCACCCTATCCTCTCTGTCTCCATGTGTTCATTTATAAAATAAATATTTGTAGCCAATGTATAAGGTTATTATGAGGACTAAAATAAATGATGGTGAATTATGATATAAAACACAGTAGCCATTCTATAAGAACTTATTAAATAAATGGCATGTATTCTTTTATCCTTGATATTTCAAAAGGTTAAACTTCATATCCATTTATCTTGATAGCTTTTAACATTTATTAAGTAAATAGTGTGCATACCTTTTTTTAATATTAAAAACAAATTTCATATCTATTTATCATTATAGTTTTTAGACAAATGTATAACTTAGATTAACTCTAATAACCTGTTCCAATAAATTATGTTCTTAAAAATTAAATTACATTTTAAGAGTGCCTTTAGAAAGCATTTATCTTTTTAAGATTCCTGGACATATATGTGTAAGGAAAGTAGGAATAAATCTACCTTTTTTCTCCCTAATTTCTTCTTTCCTAGCACTACTACCACAACATAAGTTATACATATGTTGATCTGTTTATCATTGCATTTTAGCAGTGTTTTTGTAAACACATAGATATATATTTAGGTGCTGCTTTATTTAAAGCATTAATTACATGATTTAAATTGTTTAACTTAATTATTTAAATAGAATTATTTATTTTATTTATTTAATGATTTAAATTGTTACTTAAAGCATGATTAAATTTTCTACATGTTTACACAAATGCTGATAAAGTATAATGATATTAACTATCTCCATGTGTACAGTTGAGTATTGAGAAGGCCCAGTAACTTTAATAGCAAATTTACCTGTCTTGGATAAATTTGATAAAATTTGGTTCTTTAAAAGACTTTTATTAAGTGGAAGGTGAGTTATCAAGGTTGGGCCCAGAAGAGGCACCTCCAGGAGGAATTCTCTCCCCAAGGAAACTGATAGGTATCCTTCTTGGCATATCCCTTGAACTTGAAACTGCTTGATAATAAAACATTTGCAGATCTTTACCAGGTCATTCTTTTGATGTTACAATTCATCCTTCATCTTTCCTAAGGTCTGATTTCAGTCTAGCCTATTGATAATTTAGCGCACTTGTCAAACACCATTTTCTGAGTCTCATCATTAATCTTTCCTTGAAGTCTCTCATCTCCTGGGCCTTCATATTGAATATATAAGGCTTACTATAGAACTTTAAAGACATCTTGTCTCTGTGCTTCTCATCATTAGTGGCTGTATTTTTCAAACTCCTCAACTGTCTACTCAATATTGTCCTTCCTGAAACAGGTTTTGTCAATGAAATCTGGCTCAGTGATGATTCCCATCACAAGGAAACCAGAAACTGTGCAGGTATCTTCAAAACACTGGGAATCATTAAAGTAAGTGATTCTGTAACAACGATGATAGGCCACTGAAGTTTTCTTTATCTTTGTCAAAACCATTGAGGTTATGTTCTCTGGAGAGATGCTTTAGTTCTCTTCTTATCCTCCACCTTGAATTGGTTATAATGCTTATCAATCACCGCCGCAAATGGCTAGTGCTTCTAATTTAAATGGGAGATTGCTTAACCAAATCTACGTAGATTGAATCATATGCTTGGTATCAGAAACTCTGTTGGTGGGGTCATTACATGTTTCTTTTCAGTAATACCCATCATCAGTTTGTGTCAGCAAGGCAATTTGACTTAGAATTATTTTATTTTCCTACTCATTGACAATGATACTTTTCCATGCTGGAAAACACCTATCTAGGAATAGATGATATCAAATTGTTGTCAACAGCTGGCATCTTTCACATATTTTCTAGGAGAGATAAATGGCTCACAGAAGAGAGATGTAGAGAAGGCATTGGAGCTAATGTCATGTTCAATGTATTGGAGATATTTTTAAAAACAAAACGTAAAAGAAACTTAAGAACAATAATCTTTTCAAACTGTCATCAGATTCTTGAATTATACTGAATCCTACTTTTAAAAAGGTGCTAAACAGAAAGGGCTGTTGTTTCTACCAGGCTAGGGAAAGAGATGGAGGTAAGAGTAGCTCTTCCCCATAGCCATGGCCCAAAGGACCTAGGGGTAAGTAAAAAAGTTATGCCTCAACTCCATTCTCAAAATTAGAGAAAAAGACTGTCTTAAGTGAAATGAAGCAAGGGACAATGCTTGGTTACATTGGAAATGGGGAATCAGAGAATAAAAAGAACAGATCAAAAGTGGTAAAGGAAAAAACAGTGTGGGCAAGTTTTAGAAATGTGGAGATGATAGCTCTGTGTGATTCTACACATACTTGTAGTATAGTTGAATCTATGGATTGGACCCAATGACAGATCTGTCATTCAACTGGTAATATGAAAATTTCTGTTACTGAAATCAGTTCCCTTTGAGGCATTCAATTCCATCTTTATAGCCTTTCTCAAATGACATGGGTTAAAGCACTCTCATAAGCTAATTTGTTCTATAACTTTGAGCCTTTATAATGAAAAATCCAATATTAAGCTACTGTAGGAATTCTCTACCCAATGTATTGTAGATAACTAGTCTCCACTCATTCCTAATTATACTTCGCATAAATTACAAGAAATTTCAGGTTTTTTCAGCAGTTACTTCACAGCCTGGTAGTCATGTTGAATTCCCTATCAATTCTATTACTTATCTTTTTTTCACTCTGATAGACATGTCCTTAGTTTGTAGTTATAACCATTTTTAATTTCTCCTATTTTTTAGTTTTAATTTTTAAAATATAATTTGCATATTTATCCAATAGTGAATGAATAATTTTACAAAATGGGTACAAAAGTTTGATTTTATGGTCAGAAAAACACAAAATGAAAAACACTTTTGTACTTCAGATTTAACAAATTTTAAATTGTTACTCTCTAAAAGCCGAGAGTGATATTTCCAAATGTAATGAACGTGAAAACCTGTATTAACAGAGCATCTAGTTGGATAAGTATTTTTAGGAAGACATCCTAAGAAATTCTGTTCTATCCTATCAAATATACGTTAAATTTGGATTATATCATTCAACATCTTTAAAGTCCCTTCTAAGTTTGTGACAATGACACATAAACTTACTATGCTGCTAGAACTCCTTATGAATTGACAGCAATTTGGGGGGAACTTATTACCAACCTTCCTAATTGCACTAGTATCCATCTCATATACTTTCCACAGGGTTATCATTAGCGATTCTGTCAAATATCTTATGTGAGTCCTGTGAATTATTCTAGCATCCTTGTCAAAAAATAAATGCCACTGGTTTAATGAAATAATTCTCAGAATAATTCCAGAGATTAAAGCTAACTTTAGATTTTTAATTCATTGAATTAACTTTCACACAATCTTTTCCTTAAAATTTTTTGAAGTTGTAGCTAATTCTTAATTCTGAGTAGTTATTTATTTGATGATTTCTGAAGATAATGTGTGGTGGTTTAAAAAAAGTCGCATACTCATGGATACTTTTTCCATTGAGACTGGAGAGTCTATGCTTCCTGTCCTTGCATCTGAGAGGGCTGGGGACCGTTTCAACCAACAGAATACAGCGGAAGTCACCTTAAGTCACTCTGAGGGTGGTTTTAAAAGCCATGTTATTTCCTTCTGTTTTCCTGGGAATGCTCACTTGAGGAAAATCAATTGCTATGTAAAAAGTTCAACTGCCCTGAGATCAACAAGTCTGCAGAGAACATATGTAGTGGTCTGATTGAGAATCTCCATCTGTAATCACTATTCCAGCTGTCTTTACCAAGGTGCCAGACATTTGAGTGGAGTCATCTTGGACATTCTAGACAATCTCATTCACCAGCTAAGTACCCCTGAGGGGCTTCATTTGAGGCCATAGCAAAAGAATCATGTCAATCCCTGAGTTACAGAAACCATGTGATACAAAAATGATCATTGGTTAAGCTGCTAAATCCTGGTGTGATTTGTTATACAGTAAGAGCAACTGAAAGAAAGAGGATGCTATTTTTCTCTTGTTTTAAAGTAACAAATGTAGCAGTGGTCAGTTTGAAGGCAGACTATAAGTACTATTAATTGAAAAATGGTTTCCTTCCACCTAAATTTCTATCTTTTTATATGATGTCACTGTAGCAATTTTTTATTCTTATTTTTGCATATAATGTAAGGACTAAAAATTATAATCAAGCTGAATTTTGAAATTTTCTGTATTTGTATACCTACAAAGCATTGTATCAAGAAACAATACTTTCAATTTTACAGATTTAATATATCAAATATTAATATTTTCTAGTTGAAAGATAAAAATTAGAAAATAATAAAATAATAAAATCACATAACAATGGATATCCTGTGTGAAATTAATAAAGTATTAACTGGAATGTTACAGTTATAAATATTTTAATTGGTAATATTTATTAATCTTATAGAGGTGACCAAATTGACATTTGAGAGATTTTTTTTTTCTTTTGGTAAAGAAACTGGAACTCTGCAGTATTCCTAGATTAGATGAGTCACCTTGAAATGATTTTGAGTTACTTAGTCAAATACTCAGAGTTATTGCCTGGCAACTGAGATACCTGTAACATGTAAATGCAATCTGACAGCCTGATCATATTTTACGCCTATTGATAAACTTCACAGACCATTGAGATATCAGAGCAGTACATGTATCAGCTAAGAGTTTTGTTTAAAGTAAATACATTTAGGTAAATTGTAATTTGTAATTTATAAAAAGATCTACATTTTTCCCCCTCACAGTTTAAATACTGGCCAGAAGAAAAGATAGCTCTACGTATTAGAGTTTAAAACTCATGATACTCAATATGACCTTATCCAAGCCAACTTTTCCCATATTTGTTAGATTCATAAATCCTTACCTACTCAAAAGATATGTTTCAGCAATCGTTTCTTCCCCTGAAATTTAATCTTTCCATTACCTCCTGAATCATCCAACCAACATACAATAGAAGAAAATTTTCCCATTATGAAAGTGAACACTCTCCTTTTATGCCACACTTTTGCTTGGCTACTTTCCATTTTTCTACTCCCTTTTAATGTAGTGCTCTCTGCCCCCAAATGCCATCCTCTTGTTCTCTTTGAAGACTCTGCAATCAGCTGAGTATGTTCTCCACTCCACTGAAACTGTCATCAAGATCACCAATGGCCTTTACATTGCTCAAGTCAGGATCAATTTTCAGTCTTCATGTCACTCTTCTTTTCAGCAGCATATGATGCACTTGATTGCTTTCTCCTATGGAGTCTTTTTTTTTATTGTTTAACTTGCTTTTATGGAATCCACAACCTCTTGGTTTTCCATCCACTTTTTGGCTACCTGTTTTCAGCCTCCTTGCTAGTTCATATTTCCTCCAGTAATTTCTAACTGTTATCTTCTGTTTTCCAACATCTTCCCTTCCCAGATGATCTCATGGCTTCTGATGTGACTTATGTATTAATGAACCCCAGATTTTATACCTTCAAATTGAATCTTTCCTATGAACTCCATAGTTGTATATCTACTTATATACTCAATATTTTAAGTGGATGTCCCTAAAAAATCTCAACATACCTAAAAGTCAACTCTTGACTCACTTCCCTTTGATTTCTCCAGTTTGTAAATATCAGTAACTTTTATTTTATTGGAGATACTTTATCTTTGAGTGCTATTTATGGATTTGGAAATTTGTAAAGATCTAATGATTTTACCTGTAAATGCCAATGTTCTGTTTAACCAATTATCATTTTGTATTGTAATTCTTAGTTTTCCTGTCTCTAGAAGACAGAGAAAAAATTCCAGTCTAAAAAATATTACATCAATACATTATTTAATAAATTGTGGAAGACTTTTGCATCTTATTTGATCCTTCAAAAATATTTGATTGGGGAAAAAACAGACTTTTTATTAAAAATTATTCTCATTTTTCAGTAATACTAGGAGACTAAAAAGTTACATTACTTATCCAGGGTCACTAGAATTCTTTTTCTTAAAATGTCAGTGGGAAGACTAGAATCCTTTTTCTTTAAATTCTAATTATATGCTTTTGCAAAAATAAATAATTTTATCTGTTTGACTTTTGAATTATCAATGCATGGGAATTTCAGGGGCTTCACAAAATTCTCATAAACATTTAAATACAAAATTATTATGTATGTTGAATCTATTTCTTTACTTTTAATTCTATTGCTTTGATCTATTTGTATATTTGTGCATCCAAGCTGACTGCTTCAATTATTGGAATAAGATCTGAAAACATGTAGGGTCATAAGTCACTCACTGGATTGCTTTAAAAATTATTAGTTCTTGTTGCACATTTTCTTTTCTGAATAAATGTTAGAAACATCTTGTCAAGTTCTATAAAAAAATCCTGTTGGGACTCCAGTTGGGTTTTGCACTGAATTTCTATTTTAATTTGCAGAGGTTTGATAATTTCTTCTCAACCATAAAATGGTCCATTTTTTCATTTATCCAAGAATTTGGATTTGTCTTTAGGTAGTTTTTTATAATTTTTATAATTTTATTGTTCATATATATTTTTCTTTAAATTGCCTGGCGTATTTTATATTAGACTTAGTACCCACCCTATCCTCTTTTTGGAATCTTGATTGTTGAAGTGAATAGGGTTATGTTTTATCACATTATGGGCTTTTTTCTCTACTAGAGGAAATTATTAATTTGTACATGTTGATCTAATATCTGACCATTTTCTTAAACTGAATCTTACAAGTTTTCAGTTAATTGCCTTAAAAGTTTTAAGTAGACAGTTTTAACACAAAACAAATATGGTTTTGTCTCCTCTTGTTTTTATTTTTTATTTGTCTTATTGCATTGTCTTAATTGTCTAGATCAGTGATGTAATACTAATAGCATCTTTGTCTATACAGATTTTAACAGAAAAGTTTAAAGTATTGCATTGTTATGCGTGATAGTTCGTGAGTTTCTGGTAGATAACCATTCTCAGGTTAAATACAATCCTTCTTTCTCTCTCAAATTTTCATGTCATTTTCATTATTACTGCACTCCAGGAGAATACTTCAGCTCAATTTCATAGTTTATTAATTTGATTTTCAACTGTGTTTAATTTCTTCTGCTGCTCTATTCATTTTGTTTTTTATTTTATAAATAATGATTTTATCCAAGAAATCTTTATTCTCTCTCTTTTTTTAAATAGTAATCTGAACCTAATTTTTAAATAAATACATTTCCTGGAACCTCAGCATGGGTTCTAATTATACTTACATTAATAATTTTATTTATTTTTTTAACATTTTCTTTTACTTCAGCTTCTTACTTTTTATTGAGTATGGTACCTTTTTTTCTTTCTTACAATATCAGTTTTACCCAAATGTTGATTAAATTACTGTTATCTTTATCATTAAGTACATAGCTGATAAATAGTATTTACTCACTCTGTAAAATGTCTTTTTGAGAGTGAATGCAACTTTTTTATTGTGAGATCATCTTTGATTGATTCTCTCAGTATCAATAGTGCATACCCTCTCTGCTCTTTGTGATGTTGAGTTAGCAAATACTTCCCTGGGATTCATTTTTCTTACTGGTAAAATAAAAAATAACACCTATCTATCGATAAACAAGTGAAGCGATGAATATAATTAAATAAACATGGAGATAAGCACCTGATTATGGAGGGAAAAAAGGAAAAATTGAATTCTAGCCTTTAAAAACACCTGAACTACTGAATTAGTGGAATAAATAATGAAAAGTATTTCCTCCATTTAAGAAAATGCACGAGTGCTCTGACCCTATATGATATGTGAAAGCTTTTTTCAAACAGTCTTAGGTTTCACACCTATGGTTTTAAAGCTTACCATACAACAACACTCAAGAAAGTGTATGTTTTTGTTTATTTATTTGATTTATTTTGTTTTGTTTTGGTGAACATTTATTACATGGTTACATTATATTAACCATTAACCTAAATACCTTAAATGTATTAACTTTTGTAATCATTATAATAACCATATGATATAGGAACTTACAGGTGAGAAAACTGAGGCAGAGAAACATTAAATTACTTGACCACAGTTACATTTTAGTTAGTGAGAGTATGATGTTATACACTACATCATTTAGCCAGATTATGAAACAAGATATGTATAAATCATTTAAGCCAAATAACTAATTATTTAGTTATTTAGTTACATAGATATCTTCCCCTTAGACTCTGCCAACTGTACATATACCATTTTTATCATAGTATCCCCAAAATATGGTTCAATGCATGGCAGCAAATATTCTTTGAAAAAATAGTTATTCAGATGAGGAATCTGTAGTAAAGACTGTAGACAGATCTCACACATTACATTCGAAGTCTCAAAGGAACCTCATTAAAAGTATAGGTAAAATGTAAAAAATAACCTTACCAACAGAGAGAATGAGAAAATAAAAAATAAAATGCAAAGAATAAAAATAATAATTGTAAACACTAACTTATTTGGCATGCCAGAAAAAGATGAACACTAACATCCCTCAGGTGAGCAAAAAGGAAAGGGAGACAGAAAATCAGGAGGCTAGCCAACGTCCATCATAGATCTCAAGTATATCTTAGAAAACAGAAAAATCAACATATTGGACACAGGATGGTTGATAGCTTGAAAAAGTTGGACACATTGAAAGTTTCTAAAAGTTAGGCCTCTAGATCTCTAAGCCACCCTCATACTCAGACAACTAAAACTGAACTACATCTAGAGAAGACTGGATAATCACTCTCTGAAGGGTTTGAACCAGAGAAATTTGAGATTAAGAGAGGATTTAGTTGGTCAGTGAATAACAGAAGGAAGATTTACAGCTCCATCTTGGAGATAAAGGATTTTTCTTCAGTAAATTAATCTGCCCAAGACAATACAAAGAGATACTGCCAGCTGTGATTCCCCAAAAGTAATAGTTTAAACTTTAAATAGTAAACTATTCTATAAAGAGGGCAATCATTCTATAAGCCTCTCCTTTAAATAGATACAGAAGTTCACATTTATTTTGTTGTTGTTGTTACTTCATTCTTAAATATAAAGTGAGAACCAAGAAGTGCCACATTTTGAGGAAAATTTTAAACATGAAAGACAGAGACCAAACCAAACCAGACTAACAAACAGAAAGTACTCAATAAAAATTGTGATATTTCAAGGAGAGGCAGTTAACTTAAAAAATAAATAACTGATACATTCAGAGATATTGCAAGAAAAAAATTATTGTCCATAACTTTAAAACAGCATTTGCATTTTATAAAACATTCATATAGTTAGTTTCATATACATATATGTACATATATATAATATACATATATAAATACACTGTGATAGCAGAAACATCAATAGAAGATCTAGATAATAAATTTAAGAAAAACTCACTGGAATGGAACAAAAAGAAAATTAAAAGAGTATTGAAAAGATAGGTAAATAGGAAGATCCATACAAAGCATCAATATTCTAAAGCAGGAATTTCCACAAGAAACAATGAATTTATAAAAAGGTGATCCAACAATATATTGCCTACAAGAAACACACTTTAGATTCAAATACACTGATAGGCTTAAAATAAAAAGATGCAAAATTATATATTATGCAAATTGTATCTAAAAGAGAGCTAAAGTGATTATATTGATAAAGACAAGATAACTTTAAAACAAAAATAATTACTAAAGATAAGACATATCAAATAATAATGAGTCAATTATCTAACTGATGATGTAATAATTAGAAACATATAAATTTAACTGATCTAACTGATGACATAACAATTAGAAATATATATATTTCTATATATATTTATTTCTATATATATAAATATATATATATAAACAATAGAGCTTCAAAATATATAAATCAAAAACTGACAGAATTGAAGGGAAAAATAGATAATTTAACAATAAGAGAGGCGACAATGCTCCCTTTTCAACAATAGATGAGACAGTCAGGACTTCAATCAGGAAATAGAGGTCTTAAATATAATATAAACCAAGTAATCCTAATGAATATCTGTAGGAGACTCTAACCCAAAACAGCAGAACATGAATTACTCTCAAGTGTACAGGAAACATTCTCCAGGATAAACAAGCCTTAATAATAAAAAAAAAAATTGCAATGATACAAAGATTGTTTTCTGACCATAAAGTAATTTAATTAGAAATCAAAGAGGAGGGAATTTAGAGAATTCACAAACATGTGGGAATTAAATAAGATATTTCTAATTAACCAATGGATCAATGGATCAAAGGAGATATTATAGGAAAATTATAAAATATTTTGGGATGACTAAAAATACAAACATACTATCCAAAATTTATAGAATGCAACAGAAATCAATGCTTAGAAGGAAAGTAATATTTAATGCCTGTGTTAAAAAGGAGAAAGCTCTCAGGTCAATCTAACCTTCCACCTTACAGAACTAGAAAAAAAGCATGCTAAACACAAAGCAAGCAAATAAAAGGAAATAATACATATTTGAGTGGAAATAAATGAAAAAGAGTAAAGAAAAGTAATACAGAAAATCAACAAACCAAAAGTTCTTTGAAAAGATCAACTAAGTTGACAAAATTTGGGTAGACTGATTAAAAGAATAAGAGAGAAGTCTCAAATTACTAAATTCAGGAATGAAAGAGGAGACATTACTACTGACTTTACAGAAACAGAAAGGATCCTAAGAAAAACCCTATTTTGTATATCAAAAAAATAGATAACCCATGTGAAATTAACATATTCCTAGGAAGATGCAAGATACTTAACTGAGTCAAGAAGAAATAGATAATTTGAACAGATCTACAAACAAATAAAATGATTGAATTCATTATTTAGGAATTTCCCACAAAAGAAAATTCAGGACTAAATGGCTTCAGCGATGAATTCTACAAAACATTTAAAAAAGAATTAATACCAATCCTTCAGAAACTCTGCCAAAATACAGAACATTTCCAACTTATTCCATGAGTCCAGTATAGCCATAATACAAAAATCAGGTAAAGATATCACAAGAAAAATAGAATTATAGAAAAATATCCCTTATGAAAATAGACATAAAACTCAACAAAATACTAGCAAACTAACCAACGACACATTAAAAGAATTATATGTAATGACCACATGGAATTATCCCAGTAATGCAACATTGGTTAAAGTCTACATGTCAATCAATGTAATGCACCATACTAATAGAGTACAAGACACAAATGACATCATTATCTGAGTATATATAGGACAGGGTTTGCAAAGTGACTACTAAGGAATATTGAATTTCTCGAATGATGAAAATATTTTAAAATCTATTATGGTGATAATTGCACAGCTTTTAAAAATTCATTGAATTATATACTTTAAATAGGTAAACTTTATATCTGTAAATTACATCTCAATTTTTTTTTTTTTTAACTTTCAGGAAAAAAATAAACTAAACTCTTATTCCGGAGCTTATAATTTACTTTCATAATGTGGCATCTCTAGCTGATATGGCCACCTAGTTGCTATTAGCAATGACATAAAGAGCCACTCTTCATAATAAGATGTTAACACCTTTTTAAAAAACACGTAATAAAATAGAATACTTCAGTATCACATTAGTGCTCTACATAAGTCATAGCAGTGCCTTCTCCAAAAATCATTTTTCAGCACAGAATGGCTCACTGAGTAGTTACTGATGCAAATGACTATCATTGATTTAACATACAAGCTTCCCTGTAAAATCAACTTTCAGATGTTTACAAGGCATGAAATGTCTTTCACATTATCATATTCTCTTCATTAGGTGCATTTGAGAAAATGCAATAGGGCATGGTAAATCATCAGGTTGTGCTGCATTTTTCTGTGCCATAATCCACGCTGTTTCCTTCATTATTGAAAGTTACTGAATGTGATTTCTTTCTCACATGTAAGGCACAATTTGAAGAAGGCTGACATGTTATTACATAATGAATTATACTGCTGATTTGAGAAATTCTATCCTCTCTACTGACCATCTGATAAATAATAATTGTAACAGCAAATCTTTATTGAGTGCTTACTATATGCCAGGAACTACTCTAAATATTTTATAGGCATTTACCAAATTAATTCTCATACAAAAGTATGAGTCAGTATTATTTTCAACATTTTAGAAGTGAGAAATTAGTGACACAGAGAGGTTAAGTTAGTAGTTAAAAAAAATTGAAAATTTTATAGTTATAGGTTATACACACATAAAGATAAACATATAGACATATTTTTAAGCACTATATAACTTCTGATATGGTTGAAAATAGTGTCTATTCCAAAACTCTGTGATGTGTTACTTATTGTATATTTATTCTACAATTGAACTTCTGTATTTTTCTACATTTATTCAAGTTAATAGCTTTAGGTAAGCAATGTTAAATTTTTTAAATGAAAAGATTCATTTTAAACTAATACTTACATATTTATTAGCACATAAATGTGTCCTTGGGGTCTTGCAAACTACTACACTACTTGAATTAAATTTCAATATGATTCTACAAACTAAAATATTATTTAAAAATGAAGATTAAGTTTCATCTGAGCTATAAATATGAACACATAATTTGTTTTAAAAAGCTAGTAGTTATTTATGGAAATATAAATGAGACCAATTGTAACATGATCATCCTTCAGAAGTAAAAGGTAACAATTTCAAATATTTCTTATGTTTATCTTTTCAATTTAGTGCTTTTAAATTTAACAGTAGAGTTTTTTAAGTCTGAAAGAATTTCTCTTATAATAAAAATTGCTACTTTATAAAAAAACTCAAAATGGTTAATGACAAATAATATTATATTGGTAATTTAAACAGTAAAATAATAATTTTCATAATGATATACTTTTAATATTTTTCTAAATGTTTATGTTTCTAAATAAATTCTTGTATTTTTATTTTACATATAAGTAGTTTTTTGTTGGTGTTTACTCGTTTGAGTAAAATTTAGCACTTACATATTTTTTTATGCCAAAGCAAAGTTCTATCCTTTTTGATCAGTTTTTGAAAAGAAAATTTAAAAAGGTAATAAAAGTTCTTGGCCGACTACATTTTTAAGCATTTACAGAAGAAAGGTTAGTAGCAATACTCTAAGAAGTAATATATAATATATATTAAATGGTACCAGAGTTGCTGAATTCATAAGATATCAAGGAAGAATAATTCATGAAGAAGTCAGTATTGATTATGACTCTCTAGAAATGGACAAAAATAAGAGTCTGAAACACTATGTCTAGGAGTTCATTGATCTTATGGCATATAGCAAAGAAGAAAGATTTAACAAAAACTTCCCACAATGGAAACATCAACTTACATATTATTCCTCATTTTACAATTAATAAAAAAATATTAATGCATTATCTAAAATAAGGGTCTTAAAAGACTCCTTTGTATGAATAACAGCTCCCAAAACAGAATTTTAACAACAAAAATAGCAGCAACAACAAATGAATTACCCATTTCACAAAAGTCTGTACATCAGATAGGAGTAAGACTGGATTTTGTGAATGTTCTCATTTCCCCACTTTATTGGGATATTTATTGAAAGAGAAGCATGCTTTTTTTTTTTTAATTGACATCTGTTGAGGAAAAAAAATGTTTTCCCCTTCTTATTCTCTTAATTCTTTTCTCCAATATCAATTTTCAAAGCTAAACATTAGAATTCCATATATACCAAAAAGAAAAAAAAATGACATAAGAAGGTAGAAACAAAATATGAATGATAAAAAGAACATAAGATAATTCTAACAAATGAGATTTGAGGTTGATGTTTCATTTACAAAAATCCATTTTAATTGTCCACAGACATTTTTCTCAAGTCAAACCACCAATTCTGAAGTTAAATTTTTTATTCTGATTATGATGTTGATATCAGTTGATTTGTTGTTGAGATTTATATCTAAGGATTGTTTTAAATGGTGTTTGCATTTAATTTTATTAAAGTTATTTTACTAATACAACCCATCTTAGTAGAAAATCCTTTCACCTTTCTAATCTGATGTAGATAAAATATACATCTCAAATCACAACCCCTTCCCAGTTTTGGCTCCTCAGACATGAAAGCTTGTTCTAAGGGGACTCACCTTAATCGAAAGGAGCCTCCCAGAGCACCTCTGAGATGTTTGGGTTTTGATGCCCCGTGTTTTATATTAGTCTCATGGTATCTTTTGAAACCATAAGATCTAATATTCATCGACCATGGGCACTAATATTTTTGGCTATGTACAGAAAGTTAATCGAAAGAGAAAGACAAGAATGAAGTGAAAGAGTGGAGAGGAGCAGTTCCACTGAGTCCTGATGTCCAGCAGCATCAACACTTTCTACATACTTTGTTACTCTGCAAGTTTGCTTATTATACCAATAAAAATTTTTTTATTTTACCAATAACCCATTTTTTTTGTTTGCGAATTAAAGTTGCTTTTTATCATGCAAATAATTTATTACAGAATCAGTAAATACTTATTTTAGTTTACATGTAAAAACTTTTATAATTTTGTAGTTTTAATTTTAATTTCATTTTATATATATATATAATATATATATATATATATATAATATATATATATATATATTATATTATATATATTAAACTTTAGGGAATTATAGTATTATCAGCCCTTAAAATAAGTATGAGGTATTGAAGTGTTTTATATTTTCAATACAATAACTACAAGAAGGTGCATTTAGGACTCTACTCAATGTAAGATTTTGATATGATTCAGAATTAACTATAATTTACTCATCAGAGAATGACTACTTCAATTTTAATTGTGGATGAAAATAAATGGCACCTTAGAAAGCTATACAATTGTGTAAGCTATATGATATACGATATAATGAGCAACATGGAGAAATGGAGTGCAAAAACAATCATTCCAGAGTCTTCTATTGAAGTTAAGTTATGGCTTTGATATCTCACAGAATGTATTGTTTAATTTACTAAGCTCAGTTGTAAGTCAACATAAATCTGGGGCCATGTAGACAGAGGAAGTTGCCTCTTGCCCTACTGTGACTTTAACTAGTGACAGACATTGGGCAGATGATTTAATCTTTTCTGTATCGGTGTCTATATCTGTTAATCAAAAAATATTCTCAAGAGTCATTTTTAGAATATTTCACCTAAGTAACTTTGAGTATATTTAGAAAAAGTACTTTGCAATGGTTTTATATTAGGTGATTATCAGCTAAAATATTTGGGGCTATGTCACTCTCACCATTGAGTTTACATTGGACATTTTCTTTCTTTTTTTCCTCCCTTTGAACTTCTCTTTCTATGCTCAATGACATAAGCATCTGTAAAATGTCATATCTTCATAGACATAGATCTATCTCTTAGATTTTATCACTAGAGCTGTTAATAAAGGAATTAATCTATGGTCTCAGACAAGGGAATTATTAGTAAGAAACCAAATTAATAAAATAACATAAAGTAGAAATTATATATATATATATAATTTCTACTTTATATATATATATATATTTATATATATATGATTTCTACTTTATATATATATATATAATTTTCAGTAGGTTATATATATATATATAAAACCTATCTGAATTAATATTGGTTGACTTGATCACAAAGTTCAATTTATGAATTGGTCTCATGAATATCATACAAAGGAGTGGGAAGTTGAATGAACAAGTTCAAATGACTTTCTGCCTTGGCTCTTTGGAGATGTTTTTAGTTGCTTTTATGCCTCTGGGAAACATACTGAGATAAAAGTTGTCAACTCTAGCACAATAAGATCTGTTTATAATTGTTTGAAGTTGACTGCTTTTGAGTCTTCAAGGACTACGTAGAAAAGAAAGATTAAGATGTAAGAATTATAATCAATAGATATGATTTTTAAAGGTACTTTTAAGCTTTCCAAAAAAGGCTACAATAACTACACCTAGAAAAAATAAGCCTAATCATACCCTTAAAACTACATTTCATGACATATTTCAAATACTGCATTATTAAATGTGAATAATTCTGAAAATAGTATCATCACAAAAATAACATTTTATTTATTTAGTATTAACCTGTTGTGCACTGACTTTTTTAAAAAGAGAGCTTGTAAATTGTTATTATTTCTACAAGGGACTTAGTAAGCTATGCTGTGATCTATGATGTTTTTAATAAGTCCTATTTAAACCTTTTTAAAGTGTTTCAACATAAAAATGTTAAAAATTCACAATATACAAAGTAACAATTTAAGGTCAGTTTAATGATGTAAATAAAATTTTTATCTTAGTAAATACTTCTCTCTTCAGTATCTAACCTATCCTATGCAATAAAAAATGTTAGTTGAACAAATATTTTTAAAAATAAAGGAAATTTTGCAACTTTATAAGAATGTGGAATCTGGGATATTCAACCGCAAAAACTGGAATATTAATGAGGGAAAAAAATAAATGAAGAGACCATTCTAAAAATAGCTGATGTAATATCTAAAATTGAATACTTAAAAAAAATTTCAGAGATGTAAAGGATCATGCATTTGCAGTGATGTGAATGAAGTCAGAGACTATGAACTATGAAATTCTATAAAAGCAAACCTGGGCTACAATACAACAATGATTTCTCAAATGGTTTTTGTGAGATTATGACTTGAGCACAGTTCTTCTCTACCAATCTTCTTTTCTGTGTAATTTGGTCTCTAATGCTTAGTACATAAGAAATTAATTTGGCTTGCCCTTCTTAGCTCATTTAATTAAACAATGAAATAGTTGGCTCATTTATTCATTCAATAAATTTTGTTGAGAAACTACTAGGTTCTATATTCTTCAGTGGCATTAAGATAAAGTTCCTGCAGAAAAATAGACCATTTGTCAAAAGTAGAAACTGTTACTTGATCCTGAAAGCCCCGAAATAATAGACACATATTAGAAAAAGTCAAACAATCTTCAGAGATAAAGTGATTTTGTTTTTCTTTTACCCACATTTATTTAAAGAAGGTTTCTTTCCACAAATGTATACTACCCTAACCAGTCACAAATTAGGAATTATGAACTGGAAAACTGGGCTAAAAAAACTGCTACAATTTTAAGAGCATATATCTCCAGAAATGTATAGATGCCAGTCATGGAATTACCATACATGTGAGAGGTCTTTATGTCAGCTTATACTACTGAACTTTATTCTCTTTTAAGACACTAGCTTTAAGGATTATTTAGGGAAAATTTGATGACTGGAGTAAAAAATGTTTTCTAACTTGCATGACTTTCTCACATGTCCACTATAAAATGGTCTCCAAAACTACTTTTATACAAGTCAACGCTTCTGCCCTGCAAGTACAACATGAATGATGTTTAAAGGGTCGAGTTATTCCAATTGTATATATGACCTTTTCACTGCCATTTGACACAAAAGTCAGCTGCAAAATTGATCTGATTTTCCTCTTCAGTGTCCTAGGATACATTTTAATACTTTTTATTTCCAAGAATTCAATCAAGCAACAAGCTTTAGCTCTAGCAGAGAAGGGGGGGGGGGGAAGTGTTAGAGACAATAGCACATATGATCTAAGTTTTCTGTTAAATAATATTCCAAAAACTTTTAACTCGTTATTATATATCTATGAATATAGGACAAACTATTTATAAAACTTCTTATCTCTTACTCCTGACTAGGGCCTTATTTTTTTTTTTTTTTTACATACAATATAAATACTTTATTAAGAGTTGGAGATCATCCCCATGGACCAAGAGGTAGACCCAGATATCCAGGACCCAGACACAAATACAGTGCTACCTCCAAGCGCCAGACCGCTTATGCGCCGCCATCATGGACAGCAGCCCTGTGCAACATATCAGGCTAACCAAGTCACCAAGATGCTGGGTCGAACCGGCTTCCGGGGCAGTGCACGCAGGTGCGTGTGGAATTCATGGATGACAAGAGCTACTCCATCATCTAGGGCCTTATTTCTACATTTTTTTTTTTAAGCCATGATTTCCACATCTTCATTCATGATACACTACTACTAATGTGCTATAATAACTTTTCCAATTCTTCCTGCTAAAATCTAGTTTTAAAAAAATGCAGAATTTTCAGATGAACAATAACTTAATTACATAGCTATACTTTTATTGAGTGTGTTAATTTTATCTGCTGGGAATTATAAGATACTAGAGTAAAATTTTTATTCAAAATATTTTGTATTAAAATAGAGAATACTATTATCAATTATAATAAAAGCCATAATTCCATAGGAAAGTAAGCAAATGATATAAATAATTTTAAAAATAAACGATTCTAATTTGTATTAAATTTTTGAAAGGATACTCAAGTGTAATCATAGCTATCATCCTTATCTACTACATTAGACAACATTAAATAGAAAAATATCACCTATTTCTAATGAGGACTGAAAACGAATTCTCTTTTTTTGAGAAATGGGCATCATACCAGCTATTTTGGAATGTAATTATGGAGTGCCTATTAAAATTTAAAATATGTATATCTTTTGATTTAAATTTTCACTTTGGGGATTTACAACGCAGAAATAAAGTACCATATTTTAAGGCTGTATGTACAAAAATATGTAATGCAGCATTATTTGTAGGGTTAAAAAGGTGAAACTATATAAATGCCCTTTAGCAGAAAGACAGTTGTGATGTATATACATCATGAAATATGCAACCACCGAAAGAGTGAGTTAAAACTACACTTGTTGACGAAGAAGACTTTCTATAATGTATTGTCAAGGGAGAAGAGTGAAATGCAGAGAAATTAGTATAAAAAGTATGATCTCTTTTAAAAAGAAAACAGTGACAAGAGCTCTGGTCAAGATGGCAGAGGGGTAAATGCTGTGCTTGCCTCCTCTCCTGACCACATCAAAACTATGACGAAACTACAGAATAACCATCATTGAGAATCACCTGGAATCTAGCTGAACAGAAGTCCTATAACAAAGAATACGCAGAAGCACATCAAAACTGCTAGGTGGGGCAGAGACATGCAACAGGGAGTTAAAAATTAGAAGGGATATCTTGGCTGCAGAGGTTTCCTCTGAGGAGTGAAAAGTCCCAACCCCACACCAAGGTCTCTAGGCCAGGTCTCCAGGACCAGGAAGAGAAGTCCCCACAACTTCCGGCTGTGAAAACCAGCAGGTATTGTGGCTCAGCGCGACAAAGGGTGGCCAGAGTCCCCGGCATTCCTCTTAAGGGGCCCCTTCACAGATTTGCTCACTGACAGACTCACTTGTTCTGAGCTCCAGCAGTGAGCAGCAGCTCGAAAGGTGCAAAGGATGTATGGAGAAAAACGGAATTCTTTGGCGTGGGTAAGGGCTGGATGGGCAGCTTTCTCCCAGGCAGAAATACTGGCAGAAGCCATTGTTCTTTGCCTTTACCCCACTCAATCTGCAAGACCATAGCTGAGTCTTCCTTCAATCTGGCTAACACCATTGGATCTGTCCTGATAATTTCCTGAGACCCCACCTTATCCGACTTTCGGGCCCACCCAAGCCCTTCTCATGGATTCTCAATACAAATGGCCTGTCTTGGCCAATTTCCTAAAATCGTTCAAAAGTCACAAACACCAAACAAACATTATCTGACTTGGGTGTGTCCTCTAGCTCTTGCTAGCAGTCCTAAGCCCAGCACTAGCAGCAGCCAGCCTCAGTTCACAGCTTAGCTTCTCCCAGGCACCTGAAAACTCAGCGCAGGAGGCAGTCATCTGCAGATCACATTAACTTTTACCACATGGTTGGGCAAGGCACAGGCAACAGTTGACCTTGGTTTGCAACCGAGCCCTTATCAAGAGGCCCCAGAACTAACATGCCTGGTGGCCAGTTTCAGACCACACCAAAGCACCTCCACAAAAGACACATTCAAAGAGCAGACTGGGAGACACCAGAGTCCTGCTAAAGCAAATCCTGCTCCTTGGGTCAGCCCCTAAACAATAGCTCCTCCACTGTAGTCACAGCCAATTCTTATAACCCAGCAGCCTGAGGAAATCCCTCCCATTGATATGCCAACAACAGTCAAGGCTCAACAACAGTAAGAGATCGCATACAACCCACACATGGGACACACATGCAAACCTGGCTCAGGGACCAGGGAGACTGCCCCGCTAAGATTCAGACACCTACTATGCAAGGTTACTCTAACAAGACTGGAAGACGCAGCAGGTCAACCTAATACATAGAAACAAACACAGGAAGACAGATAAAATGGGGAGACAAAGAAATATGTCCCAAATGAAAGGACATAGCAAAGCTCCAGAAAAACAAACAGACAAACAAACAGCTAAACAAAATGGAGACAAGAATTTACCAGATGCAGAATTTAAAACACTGGTCATAAAAATGTTCAATGATCTCAAAAAAAAAGATAGGACATATAAATGGAGATAGAAAACATTAAAAAGAACCAATCATAAATAAAAAAATACAATTATGAAATGAAGAATATATTGAGCAAATCAATATTAGAGCAGTTGATGTGAAGATTGAATCAATCAACAATTTGGAAAACAAGGTAGCAGAAAATACCCAATCAGAAAAAGAAAAAAAAAATGTTTTAATGGGAATAGTTTAAGGGGTCTCTGGGACAACATCAAAAATACCAATATTCACATCATAGGGATACCAGAGGAGAAGAGAAAGACCAAGGAATTAAAAACCTATTTGACTGAAAAATTCCTTAACCCGGTGAAAGAAATAGACATATAAGCCCAGGAAGTGCAGAGAGTTCCAAATAAGATGAATCCAAAGAGGCCCACATCAAAACACATCATAATCAAATTCCAAAAGCTAAAGACAGAGACTCTTAAAAGCAGTGAGAGAAAAGCAGTTAGTTACAAAGGAGGTCCTGTAAGACTGTCAGCTGATTGCTCAACAGAAACTCTGCAGGCCAGAAGGGATTCGCATGATATATTCAAAGTGATAAAAAGTAAGGACCTACAACCAAGATTACTCTACCCGACAGAACCATCATTTAGAATTGAAGGCAGATAAAGACCTACTTAGACAAGAAAAGATAAAGAGGTCCATCATCTATTACAAGAATTGTTAAAGAGACTTCTTTAAGAAGAAGAAGATACAAAATATGAAAAATAAAATGGCAATACTTACATGTTTATCACCAACTACTTTAAATGTAAGTGGATTAAGTGCTCCAATCAAAAGATATAAGGTGACTGAATGGATAAGAAAACAAAACCCTTACATACTCTGCCTATAAGAAACTCACTTAACATTGGAATGCACAGAGACTGGAAATAATGGGATGGAAAAAGATATTTCATGAAAAAGAAAACCAACAAACAAAAAGATAGGGTAGCAATACCTATACCAGACAAAATAGACTTTAAAACAAAGGTTATAACAAGAAACAAAGAAGGACCCAGTAATCCCATTTCTGGGTATTTATGGGAAGAAACCTAAAAGATTACTTTGAAGAGACATGTGCATCCATATGCTCATTGCAGCATTATTTACAATAGCCAAGATATGGAGGCAATGTGGTGCTCATCAATAGATAAATGGGTAAGGAATTGGTACATACATACAATGGAATATTACTCAGCCATAAAAAATGAAATCTTGCCATCTGTATCAACATAGATGGATCTAGAGAGTATTTGTGCTAAATGAAGCAAGCCAGTCAGAGAAAGACACATGTCGTATTATTTCACTTATATGTGGAATCTAGAGAACAGGATAAATGAACAAATAAAATGGAAACAAACTCATACATACAGAAAACATTTTGATGTTTGTCAAATTGGGAGTGAATGGGTGAAGGGGTAGGGGATTAAGAGGACAAACTGATGATTAGAAAATAGTCATATAAATGAGGAATATAGTCAATAGTACTGTAATGTCCATGTATAGTGTCAGGTGGGTACTGGATTTATCAAAGTGATCACTTCATAAGTTATGCAGATGTCTAATCACTGTGTTGTACATCTAAAACTAATATAATATTGTATGTCAACGCTAATTGAAGTATATATATATATTAAAAATAATAAATTTAAAAAAATTTAAAAAAGCAAAATGACAGTAAATATGTGTGTGTTCTGTTTTGCATTTGATTATATAGGAATGATGAAAGATATAAAACAATCGAGCCAAGTTGGTAACACTGGCTACCTTGTAAAGTTATTGCCTGAAGAAAAAAAGATAAAAGAGAAAGATAGTGGGGGTATAAAAACAAAATTTAAAAAAAAGTAACACAGTTTACAAAAATAAATAAACGTACATAGAGGTAACACTATTTATAGTTATCTCATGTATCTTTTGTACTAATATTTGTTTAAAAATAAAAATTAAATAAAGAGTTTTAGGAAAGAACAGTCACCCAAAATGTTATTATTGACTTTGTTATTTTTATTTCCTTATTTATTAAAAAAAAAAAAAGACTTGCTCTATAATTACAAATAAATTAGGGATAATAAAATGAATCAAAATTATTATTTTTAAATTATAGAGATAGAGGAAGTTTAAACTCCATTGCTTTAGCTTCAGTAATTTTCAGATATTACTAAATTCTCAAAGCAAAATTAATTTAAAAATGTATGATGCAATTTAAACACATCTGTTATTTTTGATAGCCTGGAGGAACTAAAAAATGAAGCCATGGTAAGGCATCTCAGATCATTGCCTTAAATTTCTAGTCTTATAACATACTTCTGAGGAACCCTAGGTGAAAGCGTACAACTATAAAAGCTAAATAATAACGTAGTTTCTAAATTTACAAATACGTTATGACAGCTTCTTCACCCAATTTTTTTTTTCTATCAAATATTTGAGATTTGGGTGAGACATAAAAAAACAGGGGAAATTTTAATGGAAAAACTAGAAAACTATTACTCTCTATTAATTTGTCTAAATTCTTAGTGGACATATATATTAAATGATTTTTTTTAATTGTATCCTCAAACCCAAGGAATAGGTCTTGGGAACTTCATGTACAGATGGTTGGTCAGAAATACAGGTGATAACTTGGGACTTGTGATTGGTATCTGAAGTGGGGGCAGTCTTATGAGACTGAATCCTTAACCTGTGGGATCTGATGCTAACTACAAGTAGATAGTGTCAGCAATGCATTGAATTATAAGACACCTAGCTGGTGTCAAAGAATTGCTCGATGTGTAGAAAAATCCATCTTGATATGTGGAAAACCCACTTAAAAGTGTGGAAGCAGTGTGAGAATAACAACAACAAATAGGAAGTGTTTTTGTTTTGTTTTCCTTTATAACATTACCAGTGTCCCCACCTGAGTGAAGGGCAAAAAGCAATCATTTGTCACATTTATCACTAATCATGTGTTTAACCACTATAGTACACATGAGAGACTTGCTCTTAAGTCGCTGAACTCACAACTCCCAAGTTGACGCCCGTGGTGTGACCAGATTGCTGCTTTCCTTTTCCATCTGGAACAAAGGATTGCAGAGAGAAGTAGATTGACACAGCACACCAGGGTGTCCTGAAAAATGTGAGCAATAATATGAGTGACAAACAATTTGTCACTAATAATATTTAAAGTGCCAAAACTATAAACAAACAACAAAGTATTCAAATCTACAAATGCTTTACTTTAAAAATTATTAAATAATTAACAATGCATTTCCACATGTTAATACCATATATTTTATGTATGATGAGGTAAAAAATAAAAAGTCTAAGCGTTGCTGATTCAAAGGAAAATAGATTTTATAACTTTAAAATTAGCTTCTGTTCAAAGTTTAAGTTGGGTTATTCCCTTTGTTGTATGTTCTCATGGTAGAAAAATGAGCTTCTTTAAGAAGAAAGAGGAGGGTCATGAGGGCTTCCCAGATAACCACCACTCCCTGCACTCCCCCTCCCACACCTGGCAGTGGGAGAATTTTGTATGTGGCTCCCTGGTTGTCCTGCTGACCAAACTAGGACAGCTAACAGAATGAGTCCTTCACTTAGGAGAACAATAAAATTCTCGGAAGATGGCCCCACATATGAAAAACTATTAAAGCATAATTTAACATCATGTACTTAGAGAACTAGAAGCAATGACTTTGAATTGTTAAAGAATACATAACGACAAAATGAGTTTTAAATCGATAAAAAAGTAAAAGGGCCTTGCCAGCTGCATTGCAATAGACAGATGTTATACATTTCTATTCTCACCCATTTCTAAGAGCTGTTGTGAAGAACAAATAAAAGAACAGACTTAGAGTTACTTTGTAAACTCAAAATGTATTGTACAAATAATAATTAACATAAGATACCTTGCCCTTAGATTGCTTTAAACCAGAGAGAAATAAAATATAACTTTGCAATAATTTTCCTTCGATTGATAATATTGAAACTGTTCTTTTTAAGTTGAGAATTCTATGAATTCATTTTTTCATATAAATAAAGTAAAATACATTTAATATCTATTAAAAATTATAGTCTATTACTTGGCTGTTGTGAATTAGGCTGTTGGTTTCCAAATAGGCCGAACAAAATTGTCTGGAAAGGTTTTTAAGATACAAATTTCTAAGCCACCCCAGACTAGTAAATCAGAATATCTGTGGTTAGAGCCTGGGCATCTCTGAATTTTTGCCAGCTGCTCATTTGAGTCTGAGGAAGCCCTCTCTGCACTGTGCTAGAGTCTGTGTTTGAAAACCACTGAATGACACTGTGGCAGCCAAGGATATATTATAGAGGTGTTTAGGGCCTTGCTGATATTTTTTGAAAATGTGTCCTTTGAGCCTTAGTCCTAGTTCTTGTCATTACCACATTGTATCTCCTCCCTCTTGAACTACGGCCATTATCTATGATTCTACTTTTTAAAAATTCAAAGACTTGGTTGATAAATAAGGTTATAAAACAGTAACAAAGTAGGAAATAAGAAGTAAAATAATTAGAAAAGAGGGATATGAACTTTATATTTAAAATTATTTGAAGATAATATTGTTGTTTACTTAGAAAAAATAAACAAAAGAATTAATGGGAAAGCTATCTATAATCAGGGAGAATATATTTTGTCTAACATAATCCCAGCCACCAAAATTGAACTTTAGAACTCTTTCATTTTTAAAAATCTGATTATGAGCTGTTATAGGAGAAGGGAGAAATTTAATAAAAATATGTTTTATCTGCCAGGTACTATGCCAATGACTTAAGGTACAAGGAAATCAAGATTCAGAGAGGCTGAACATTTTTCCAAAGGTCACAAAGCTAATGAGTGGCAGAGGCATGATTGAAACCCAGGTCTGACTGACTCCAAGGTCACATGGGAAACAATTATTACAAATCAATTACAAGAAGTTTAAGTTTTTTAGAAAGTAAATTTTCCATTTCTCCACTGCTTTCCTTATTAATTTCAATTTTTTAAAAGTGTTATTCAAACCAATAAAATGGCTATTGTAAGGTCTAGTAAAAAATGAACAAAAAAGTTTACGAGACTAGGAAAATTCTCATAATGCAACTGAAATCTTTCTGCCAAAATTTTAACCCAATATTTGTCAGTGATGAATAAATAAAAAAAATGCTGTATGTATGTATGTATGTATATATATATATATATATATATATATATGTAGATATATATATGCAATGGAATATTATGCAGCATGAGAAAGGAAGAAGTCGTCATTTGAGACAACATATGTGAGACTTCTTGAGGGTATTATGCTAAGTAAGTTTACTCAAAGACAAACACTGTATGATCTCACTTATAAATGGAATCCAAAAAGCTGAACTCATGAAAATAGAGAGTGGAATAGTGGTTACCAGGTGTTGGGGGAGGGGAGTAATTATGGGAAAGTTGGTTTAAGGGTACAAACTTGCAACTAGTAGATAAATAAGCCCGAGATCTAATACACAGCACAGTGATTATAATCAATAGTACTATATCATAAACTTTAAAGTTGCTAAGATATTAGAACTTAATTGTTTTTATCACACACACAAAAAATGATAACTGTGATACGATAGAGGTATTAGCTAACCCTATGGTGGTAATTATATTGCAATAAATAAATGTAGCAAGTCAACACATTTTATACCTTAAACTTACATAATGGTTTATTTCAATTATATCATACTAACAAATAAGGTAATTGCTATACTCCCTGTATTATTATTTAAAAAGGAGTTTATTTTTCTTGTTATAGACATAAGAGGGGAAAGAAAAGAGAGGCAAGAACAGGCAGCAGGTACAGCGTGGGAGAAAGAGAAGAGAAATCAGGATGTTGGGCGACCGAGTTATGTACAATACAACGCTTTCTATAACTACCAAATATTAATCTTCGAAAAGTATACTATTTTTACTAAATGGTTGTTGAAAGTGGATTTTTAAATCAGTCATCATAAAATATTCTCATTAGTATTGGATGAGATATAATAGAAACAGCTACCCACAGACATAGGAGTTCAATGAAATGGACTATAAGAACATTAAGTTCACAATAAATGACATAGATTAGATGAGGGCTAGGGTTTACATAGGCTGCAGAATTAGGTGTTACAAGCTAAATTTACCTATTTTCCAAAGGGCAGGGATTTAGCAGCCGACTGCTAGATTACATCCAAACAAATCAAAGATTCGTTTGATTGCTTTGTGATCAAATCTCAAACAATCAATTCAGTTAAACAAGAGGCTATAACTTCAATTTCCTTTTTAAGTTAAATTCATGCTTGCTCTTATTAGAAAACAAATGTTATAAACTGTCTGAATCACAGTTCTGTTAGCCAGAACTGAGAAGAAAGATGCAGCTTAGAAAACAATTCAATTTGATAAACTTCAGAAGACCAGATGCCCATGTATAACACTTATTCTGCTGAAATTTGTGGTTGTCACTGTTACTAAGACAAGTCTCACTCACTGGCTGATGCTGAGTTACAAAGCAATGAGGCTTGCAACACAAGGCAAATACAAGTTTTATTGGTACAAAGAGAGTAACACTGCAAACTAATGACTTCTGTCCTTTTAAATTATGGCTGGCAAGGCTTTAATATCACAAAGCGATCTTTTTCAAATAGCCCATCAACATCATCTCAACTGCCATCAACCTCAGCATCACTTTGCACTCTGCCCTTTAGCTAGACCATTCCTTCTGGAGGCCTTCAAATTGTGACTAAGTTTTAACGTTGAAATATTACAAGGTTTACAATGGATTAGAGATTTCTTATCTTTTTAATGGATTTTGTTTTTACTTAAAATTTGTGAAATGTTTTCAAAAACTAATTGTTAATGTAAATTCTGAATGGACAGAGACCAAATGTTGCAAATAAAATTTATCCTTAGGGCAGCTTCTGTCCCCAGGCTTGGCCCTCCCCCTTCCAGGCACCCTAATTTTTACAATGACCCTCAGTGGTGAGAAGTGGCTACTGGATTGCACTGATTTCCATTCTTTTACATTTTCCTGCTTCTTCCAATATAATTTGTTATTTTTCTCCTTCATTGGAGTTCTCTAGGTTATATATCAACTAAATGTTAAATGTTTTTAAACAATGTATTCATGGCTAATGTTGACTTGATGTCAATTTTTAAAATAAACTTTAACTCTGTGTTTAACTCTGACATGACATTCACATTTAAAAGAAACCTTCTAAGTATTTACCCAAATGAACAAGGGACCAGAAACTCTGCCTTCATTCATGTAGAAAAAAAGGTCCAATTTATATTCATGTCAGTAATATGACACCTACCAGCAAGCCCCCAGCTTCCCTCACTGGAATTTCTGAAAGTGCCCAGGTTTGTGTGTCACATGTTCTTGGCAGAGGTCCCTTGTTACTCTCCTGCTCTGGCTTCCTCTTTTTGCTACCCAGTTCTCATGAAGGTGTTCAACAGACATAACATCAGAGATGTTTCTGCAGACAGTGGCCCTTGTGAGAATGCCATCGTTAGTTCCTGTGCCCATGATGCTGCCCCTCCCTGGACCTTTCCTTTCATTACCAGGGCTGGGCCCAGTTCCATGTAGAACAGTCTCACTGTCACCCATAAAGAGAGCCTTCTTCTTCAGGTCCTCTGCTTCTAGTTTATTTAGAGCAACTGAAAAAAAAAAAAAAAAGAAAGAAAAAAAGAAAAGAAAAAGAAAAAAGAAAAAAGAAAAGAAAAGAAAAAAAGAAAAAAGGAAGGGGGGGATATACATCCTTAAAAACAAGCAACAGTTTTTAAACACAGAGCAATTCCAGTCTTAATGAGGAAATAATAACTCTCTATGGAAAACAAAACAAAAAGCAGCTCAACATGATACCCAGACACCACTTTCCCTTATCATGTAGAGGAATTTCTTCCTTGGTACCAGAGAGTTTTGAAGAGACTTTCCTGCTGGGGTCTCTAAAGTGTATTTGCATCCCTGGAGATGTGGCCAGGGTAGTGCTTTCCTCTACTGCATCAAAGACTACCTTCAAACTGTTTTGAAGCTTTCCTTCTGGTAAGACAAGACTTCACATTTTTTATCTTCCCTATCAATGTTTCAAAAATGTTAAGGCTGTTAAGAGATAAATTGAGGCATAGTGCATAGTTTTAAAGATTATTTGAGCAAAAATTATTTAGAATCAGGAAGCGCCAAACCAGAAGTAGTTTATACAATTTCAATAGGAGCACTCCACTGACGGGAGTTCTGGGAGAGACTTTTATGGAGAAAAGGTTGAAACAAACTAAGGAAATTATTGACTGGCTGTAGCTCAAAGCTATTTGTAATTGGTTGTCCTTAGTGTGTTGCCTTCATAATTTTGAGGCATTCACAAACTCAGATTTTGGTTTGCTTACTTAGGTCACCATGTCAAGGCTAAGTTGCAGTTGAGACTCAAGCTCAATGAACTGGGAGTGAACTTCTGTTTTTGGTAACATCTGCAATGAAGAAGCAAGTTCCAAGAAATGGAGACAGTCTAGAGAGAGCAGGGCAATGCATAGCATTAAGAGGACTCCCTTCAGGTTTGTGTCTTCTTAACAACCACAGAAGGCAAATTCTGGACTACAGTCTGCTGGTGAGTACTGGGATGGAGTTAGCTTTCGTAATTCGAAAACAGATGTCATTTAGAGAATGTGCAATCCTTTTCCATCTTCACTTCCAAGAACAACGTTAGCATCCTTCTTTTCTTCTACCAGCTTCTCTCTGGCTATTGTCTGGGCTTTGTCAGCTCTAAAACCTTACTACTCTCTGGGGCCAAGAAAGTGCAGTAATTTGTTCTTAGTAGCTGGCACTAGTCACTACTCTCTGGCCTAAGCTCTCCCCTTTCTGTGGTGCTTAGTTCAATTAATGAACTTAACTCTGGCTTAAGGGGGAATTGATTATCTTTTGTTCAAACACAAGTGTATGGAAAGTATGAACTTCTGTTCATTCTCATGGAAACTTTCAAAGATTCAACTATTTAGCTAAATGGTCACAACAAATAATTTAAATAACGTTTTGCTATGTTCTTTCTCATTGGCTTTAAAATAGTTATGCTATTGAGCACTTTCAAATTAATGCATTAAAGTTATATTCAGAGAAAAGGCTTTACTTTCTTTATGCTTCTCTTCGTCAGTTTTTTCATGCTACTCAGATACATAAGCAGAAGACAGTAAGCTAAGAAACTAATGCTTTATAGCCTGTGAGCTATTCAGCTATCAGAGGACAGAACATTTGATAGAATTAAGTATAACTAAGCACCTTCCTTTTTTATTTTCCTTTAATGACTAAAGAAACAGAAAGAAAAACAAGGTAAAAAAAAACAAATCTACATGTCATAAAGCAAAAACAGAGGGTTTAATATATTTCTAAGGGCTTGAAATGCTTTTTTAACTTGTATTTTTTTCCCCTCTCCTGGTCTACATCTGACTCTAAAATCAGTATTCATTGATGAGTATGCTTTTAATGAATTCTAATTTTACATATTGATTTATGTAGACCCAATGTAGATTAGGTTATGACTTATGGAAAAAGGAGGATCAGCTTATATTTTTTTTTGCAAATTCAAAAGCTGTATTTTTATGTAAATGGTCTAAATATTAGTCATATGTATTTCTCTTATAGATGTAGAGCAGAGATAAAATTCATTTTGTCTATTTTCTTTAGTTCTGGAGACAAGTGAGTTTCAATTTCAATTTTCTCTACTAACAACTCACAGCCACAACTAAATGTTTTCAAATGCATCTTTAAAAGTGAATTATATTTTAAGAATACAAACTTTATTAAAGATTTCAGTATTGTATCTTTGCTGAGATTAGGATCTAACTTCTAAGAGCACTCTGGGAACTCTGGGATTTTCAAACCAGCAATATGAGAACAAAGTCTTAACGAATAATTTAAAAAGAAAGGTTTTATTATTTATAACATGATTCAAGTCCGATAAAAAAAATTGACTTAAAACCCAACACTTATCTTACTTACAGCAGGATGTTGAATGACAGTAAATGGATAGGAAGTGCTGGAACTTGAAAATCATCATTTTGTGATCATCATAGCAATTATTATTCAAGCAAGAATCATCAATAAATATTCAGACCAGAGCAATATTTTGATGAAAAGTAGAATATTTGCAAGGTCTTAAAGTTTCTCCAAATGGATCATTTGTTAGCTGCATGGAAAATATAATAACTACACAGTGGAGAATTGAAAAACATCTTGACAGAGTGATCAAAATTAATATTGACAACAGATGAACTCATGTGTCCCCAGAGGTGACATGGCAAGAAATTCATAACCTAAATCTAAATATCATAAAACACTGGACAAACCCCAAAAGACTATTCTTTGAAAGACAAAGAATTTTGTGGAAATATTTCTAAGATTTATTTAGATTGAAGGAGAATAAGAGATATGAAAACTAAGTATGATATCTGATCTTAAACTTGATTCTGTGCTAAAGGAGATAAAACATTATAAGGAACATTAGTACGATTGGTAGGTCATTTGAAAAAATTAAAACATAGATGGTAGCTTAGCTTAAAAAATTTTATGAATGCTGATTTCACCAAAGTTGATAACTGTACTGTGATTCTGTTAGATTCTTATAAAATACACATGGATGTATTTAGGGAGAAAGAGAAACTGAATGGAAAACACAAATGGATATATTGTTAAAAAATGATGAATGTGAGTAAAAGATATATGTATTATTCTTATTTTTAACTTTTCTATAAGTTTTGATCATTTTCAAGTAAAATGTGGTTACTGCCTAAAAGTTGCATATATTGGGGTATAGACACACACCCCACCACACACACATATACAGATATACATATATTTGTGTATACACACACATGCACACATATTTAGTTCTATATTTTTTATTTTCTCACAATATGGAATCAGTGTTGTACAGATTACAGTAACTACAGATATGCTTGTTTCAATTTAGGTTAGACAAATCTTGCTAAGAGATAACACATCCTAAGGGCATGAAAACCTTGAAGGAATACAAAATCTTAGCAAGTGAAAATGGTGGATTCTGAAGAAAACATGGTGTCTGGTACTGGAAGTCTAAGCGGGTGGGGAGGTGCTAGGAACAAAAATCTAAAGCAGCCGTTACATGACTCTGGCAACCTAGCCATCCTCCTTTGGGACTGCTTTGACAGTGGAGCACAGGGAAGAACTGCAGTCTCCTTCTTCACCATTCCTAAACACAGGGACATGTCGCAGCTTAAGCGATTTGAGTCATGACTGAATCACACAACAGTAGTGCTGTAAAAGGAAATGGTGCTGGCTAGTGCCCAATGGATGGCTGAGAGGGAGAAAAAATGCTGTACATCATGTGATCACTCACATGACAGCCAACCACATCTGCTTGAAACATTCACCGAGTCTCCCTAAACTGTGATCTTGGGGAATAAAATCTAGTAATTGCCATGATTGCAATCCCATTTAATACCCACACACTGATGACTTTTGGGGAAGCTAACTAAATATAACTATATGTAAAGCCTACATCCACACACTTTTCTATGAAAAAAAGCAAACCGTTACCCCAATTAAGAGGCAGACCCAAAATATTTATATAAATAAAGGCAGCTTTTCTTAAAAATTTTACATACATAAATACAAAGGCCTCATGTAGAACAGAAAATTAGTGTAAAGCTTGGAGGAGAATGCAAGCCTTCTATTTTTGCAATCAAATATTTTGCCTGGAGAACACTGCTTTGGGGAACATAAACAAACAAACAAACAAACAAAAACCGATGAAAACTATTTATCACACAGACTCCTTTCCTCTACTCCTCCTTTATCAACAAAACGGAGTCAAAGAATGTGGTACTTTTTTGTCTGTCAATGATCACACCAAAATCCACTGAGCAGGAAAAGGAAAATCTCATTAGATTTTAATCACATACCTGTGGTAGAGCTTTTAGAAAAATCTTTTCTAGTCTACGACGCTTTGGGAAATGAAAAAAAAAAAAAAAAGGAAGAAGAAGAAAAATTGAAGAAAGGAAGATGGTATCAGGGTAGGTAGGTTAAGAAATATAAGAGTTCATCTGAAGGGAAGAAAGTGAAAAATAAAAGGTAGAAAAGAAGGTCATACGAAAGAAATTTATAGTGCTCCTACTTTCATCGAATTGATTTTTAAGTCACAGTTTATCTACGCTGTCCATTGTAAACAAAATGAAAACAAGAGGGAGAAAAAATCCTCAATTTTTGGAAAGTGCCTCTCTGTATAGTAGAATGCAATTTTTATTATCTCTTAAAAAAAATGAACTGATGAGGCGAGAGTCTGGGTTGCCTTGTGCTCTTTCTGACTGCAAATAAAACACTGGATTTAAAAAAGAGCAAAAGGTCTTTATCTAAGTTTCTGCAGAAATTAACTGAGCATACATCTATGTATTTAGAAATAAGATATATTTTTTGTAAGTTCAAGTTATAAAAACAGTAACTCAAAACTCACTTGCTCAGAATCCCTGACTTATGAAAAAATAATGTTATTTTTCCTTAGAAGCTAAGGGTTAAGGATATCTATAAAGAAATGTGCTACTAAAATTTTTTGACTAAAATTTTACATGACATTAATTTTGTGATGGACCATTTTACCATGAAGATACTCTAAAGCAGTCAGGTTTAAATGAACTTGAAATGTCTCCTTGTGTCATTTATGTAAGGATGCTGAGTTTATCTAGCAATTGTCTGATATACCCACCTAGTAATCATCTGATACACTGGAGTTCCTGACCATTACTGATGACAAACATAGTTGGAGAAGATGGGTCCACTAAACACACATGGTGTCCAGCCTCAGCCTCTCAACTTTATGGCTCTTAAACAAACACTGACTCTAATCCCTCTGAATACCTTCGACAAAACTTTAATACTGACATTTTTTTTATACCATCAAACCCTTTTCTCTCAGAGAAAGAAAGCCCCCTCCATTTCCACTGAGAAAAATAAGGTCAGTGGGTAAGACCCTCTCCCACTAAACGTCTTAGGGTTTCTCTACTTCTCCATTCCCATCCTATCTACAGAAAGGTTTCTCTCTTATTTATTTATTTATTTATTTATTTATTTATTTATTTATGCATCCACCTATTTATTTATTTAACTATTTATTTATGTGTGTATTTATTTAATTTTTAATTAATTATTTTTTTATGGTGACATTGGTTAATGAAACAGAAGGGTTTATACTAGTACCTTTCTGTCTGACATTTCTCTTCAGCCCTGGGAAACAGTCATTAGCCATTTTCTTTTACACAAAATGGCAGAGGTACACAGACAAGCAGAAATTAGAACAAAAGAGTTTCTCAATTTCCTATGACATTGCTGTCCTCTGTAGCATTTTGTTCATAATGTCCAGCTCGATTGTGGGATACTCTAGAATCCTTTCCTAAACATTTTGTTTTTTGCTCATTTGGGTTTCTGATGCATGACACAACATGTCTTAACTAACATAGGCATTACAAAAATTTTTCTAAGTTTAGGAGATAGCATGAGTTGGATTTCGTTCCCCCCTAAAATGATACACTCAAGTCCTAATCCCCAGTCCTTGTAAATGTAATCTTATTTGGAAATGGGATCTTTGCAGATGTTATGATAAGGTCGGGCCTTAATCCAATGGCTGGTGTCAGTTTAAGGGAAATTAAGACATAGGCGCCCAGGGAGGAGAACAATATGGGAAGACACAGGAAGAGAGTCTCAGAGGGAAGACAGCAATGTGAAGACACAGGTAGAGGTTGGAATGATGTATTTGCAAAACAAAGAGGTTGAGCATTGCTAGCTATTACCAAAAGCTGGAGAGAGGCTTCAAACAGATTCCTCTCAGAGTTTTAAGAAGGAACCAATGGCACTGATATCTTGATTTTTGACATTTAAACTACATACTGTAAAAGAATACAGTTTTGTAGTTTAAGCCACTCAATTTGTGAAACTTTGTTATAACAGCTGAAAGAAATTAATACAGGAGACAATATTATTCTGAGTTTAAAGCTGAGGACACTGAGGCTTAAAAAAGTGACTGGCTTAAAGCAAAGTCAAATATCTGTCAAGTAGAAGGCTGTGTTCTGGGGTAGTTCTTTCAGACCATGAAGCTATCATGACTGAGACTTTAATTAAATTTAATATATCTTACACTATTCTGTGATTAACCTCGTGCATCTAGATAACTAGTTTATCTTTATTTTAATCAATCAATTTTATAAAGAATGAGATAAGACATTATTAAAAGAAAGTTGTTAAGCAAGAAAGCTGTAAAGTAAAAGCTGTCACCATTACCTATGACATTTTGTGAAATCTCAAGATAGTCGGCGGTGATGATATTATATGCACTATTGCTTAAGCTGTCTCATTGTTAATCCACTTTACAAATGTACAGGCTTCACTGAATCTTTAAGGTTTTTTTGCACTCTGGCTTTCTGATAGATTTTGGATTTTATTAAAAAAAATCAAAGCTTTACTTTTTAAGAATACAGGTACATTGATAGTAATTATGAGGGATATAAAGGCATAGAACAATCATTTCTTGCATGCAGGTTATATGTTAAGCATTATGATGAATATTTAAAAAATACCTTTGTGTGTGTGTATTATTATTATTATTATTATTATTATTATTATTATTCCCACTTTTAAAAGAAACCAAATCTCAGAGAGGATGCATAGTTGGCCTTAAGCCATGGAGGTCATAAATGAGCAGGGTGGGACGTCTATGACCATAACCAATATCCATTCCATTCTACTGAGCTGGCTTGGCACTTGCGATCAAGATGAGCACTTAAAACATAGTCTTCCTTCTCGTAAAAGAAATGGATAAAAATATAGGTTTAAGAAGAAAGAAGACATAACAGTGTAGAAATACAAGAAAATATCCTAAGAGTAGACTAGATTTTTTAAAGTTACAGGGAAATAGAAGATGAGATAGGATTTATGTTTAAAGAAAAATGATGCCATAGCACAAGATTAGAGAAAGATATGGGTCTTCTCCAGTACTCTGGAGTGAGTAAACAATGAGAGGAACATTATAGGGACAAAAGGAGATTACAGAATGATTTAATAAAAAGTTTTTTGAAAGAGTTGTCTTACTACTATCTGAAAAAGGAATAAGTGGCAGCCATTGCTTTTGACCTCAAAGAAAGGTGACCTTATTTCTAAAGAAAATAGGCTACCTGTCTAAGGTGGCCCATAGTGAAGATAGTGGGATCCAGAAAGAGGCAGAGTCCAATAGAACACTGGTTCTCCCAAATAGAAATAGAACGAAAAGCAAAAGTCCCACCCCAGAACAAAACCCTCCTTATTTTGCAATATGGAAGTCCCATATTGTCTGAATGCTCCTGTAATGGATACCATGTTGTGACAAAATCCCTTTTGGATTGAAGGACTCTTTCACCCTGTGGTTACCCTGTGTGTTATCCAAGAATAAGATTCCGTTATCTATACTTTGGGGGAATCATAGTAGGCTAGAGAAAGCTGCTCACCAAAGTCATGTACCCTTTCTTCCAGTAGCCTGTCTCCTCTGATGACTGGTGCATGAAAGAATATACTCAACCTGTATGGCCAACTTGGGGCAACTGTGAAGGGCTTGTCTAGCTTTAGAACTCCCTGCAGCATTGGCAGAAGCTTTGTGTTGACTTCATCATGTCCCAACTTCTCTCTCTACCCAAGCTGTTTTCTTTTTTCCCAACAGGAGTTATCTTGAGAGCACTACCCAGTAAACTTTCTTATGTTTACTTATGTCGAGACCGCTTTCTGAGGAACCCAATCCAGACCACTCTCTATCCATATGCCTCGCAGGAGATCTTCCTGTCAATGTGCTCAATTTACCTCGGCTTTCTGGTCATTTTCCCATTCTAAGGAGAAGGCTATTAGAGAACTAAAACTTTTCAACAGTGCAGGAAATCAATGTGATCCACATCAACTAAGCAACCATTTCATTCATTAATGTGCATGAAAAAAAACAACTCCATGAAACAGTTATGAGAAATCATCAGAACAATGGAGTCCAGAAGAAAAAGGCAAATTAGATTCACATGCAATTTTTCAAAGTATATCATTCAGAGAATGGAAAACTATTTTGCATATTAATAAAAAATTCTAAAAAAATAATTTCTTAAAGTTTGAAACATGATATTTAAAATTATAAAAGAAACCCTAACTTTAAACACTGAATTTTAAAAAAGGAAACTTGGCAAATTAGCCTAGAAAAAATAAGACTACAAAAACTGAAAAATGTGGAAATATTAAGAGCTGTGGAAGAATAGGAAGTTACCAAAGAGAAAATGAAAACAACGGAAAGAACAAATAATTCAAAATTATACACAAAATTTTCCCAAGCTGAAGATAAATACAAGTTTCACCGAAAATAAATAAATAAATAAAAGCTTCTCAAGAGGAAAAGATTACTCCTGGAGCTATTATCATGAACTTTCAATATTCAGGTATGAAACAGAAAAGTATATATAAATGCTTTAAAGAGAAAAAAAAGCTCTCCAGAAGAGCCATGTATCTGATAATGGACAATGACATAAGTGAAGAATAAACTTTTATTGTGTTAAGTCACTGAGATTTGGGCTTTGTCTCTAATAATAGCTAGTTAATAATAGCTAGTAGTATCTGAACATAAAATAAATTGGATAAATTTGATAAATCAAACTGTAGAGATTTAAGTAGGTTAATTAAAATAGTAAAAACAAGCACCATGTTTACAAATATTACTACTAACAATAACAGCGGTGATGATGATGATGATGATGATGATGATGATGATGATGATGATGATAATGGTGACAAAATCTAAAGGCAGAGGAGAAGGACTGGGAGATCAAGAAAGTGGGTTAAATTCCTCATCATCATAGTGAAAGGATTGGAGGTGAAGATTTACTGTATAAATTTGATAAATTAGGAAACAGATGAAATGATATAATTGATTCCATTACAGTGGTAACTACCATAAAATCTAAAAACTTAACACTCTGATCCCTGAAGAGCATAACTGGCTATAAAAGGTTATTGACTTCCATTTTACTCTTTTTCGTATAGCCTAATATCCTTTTTACTATGTACATGCATTACTTTTTAAAATGTAAACATGTTTATTCTATTGAAAAAAAATTATGTACATTCATTCAATGTAATACTATCCTGCATCTTACACATAAACTGAATGAAATAACACAGTTTACAAAAATAGAAAATAACTTTAATATATTATTATGAGTGAATGAAATAAGCTGTCTGATGGTGTATATAAAATGAACCCAACTGTGTAAATAAGTTTGTGCGAATAAACATACACACATATCAAAGGATGAGCAGACAGGGGAGAGGAAAGAAAGGGAAAGAGACAGAGAGAGACAGAATGAGAGAGAAGTCTTCACGGGAGGTAACCGTAGAAGCACAAGCCTCTCCCAGGAGTGAATGTTCGTGAAAGGACGAGCTCGCTGGCTCTCCGACGGGCACGACAGATCGAAAGTGCGTCAGTGACTGCAACAGAGCAGAGCTGTCAATAGTCCAAGGTTTCTAGAATAACGATCATTTATTCTCTGGCCCTGAAATTTTCCGGATGTAGGTATTAGTATTGAATAAGTAAATTTCAACTGTTTTAATGAAAATTATAAATTACTTTTACACACTAGTAGAGTTACTCAAAAACAACATATGTTATAGATTTCAAGAAATTGGCTTGCTGACATTTTCTTCAGGGGAAAAGCTACATTTTACTGTATACCTTATTTTTAAATATGATTGGAGTTTTATTTGAAATAGCGTAGTACAAGAATGTTTTAAAATTCGATTTGAGAGTCCATCTTGTAATCGTGATTCCATTAAAAATAAATCGTATCTAAATTGCTTATCAAAAAATATTTATTTTTTTTAATGCATCTGAATGTAATTTAGCTTCAGTTAGCCAAATTTCTCATCTTTCAATAAAAAAAGCAGCAGGCCTAGAATTTGGCAGCTATAAGTAGGTTGTTTTTATTGTTGTTGTTTTGTTTTTTTCCCCAGGGAAATACGAAAAGACTTGATCATATGTTTGGTTGAAACATATTCATGATGTTCTGGCCAGTAAATGAAACCAGATATACAGTAGTTCTAGCTTTATTTTCTTTCAAGCAACTAAGTTTAGTGACAAATAGAAAAAAAAATGAGTGTCAAGTAATGCTTTTTACTCAAGTGAGTCAATGTTTTAGGCTGTGAAATAAACTGGATTTTCAGTGGTAGTCCAGGAAGGCATGCCGGACAGACTGTGTACTCAGTGTACTCAGCAAACCATTTGAATCACTTTATTGAGAATATCACACTAGGAACAATCATAGACCTGCAGAAGCCTGAGGTCAAGTACCAATGAATAATATGGAAATCCTCCATTACTCCAACATATACTCACTGGCAAAAGAGTGGCAAAGCTGTCACCAGCTCCTGTTATCATGAGGACAGTCTGTCTACTAATTCACCAGTTGGAACATGAAGCAATAAACCAGATAAAGGCAGTGTGTTGTTTAGGAGAGGAACATAATAAGATATCAATGTGGCCACCATGTGTCCCAGACTGAAATGACACTGACAACTGCGTGGTGGGCTCTGCAGCAGATGTCACACTTGTCATTTTGAGCAGTTCCATCATATCATTTCTGAATCACCCTTCACATCAAACAGCAGAACACAGTCACCAACAAAGTGGTTCTAGAAGCCTGCTAATGTTCTGGCAGTGTAATGATAGGCTTGGTGAAATTGATCCTGCTCGGCTCGGTGCGCCCTGGGATTGAAGATATCGTAGGTAACATGGAAGATGGGAAACATAAGAGAATGTGCAGCAGTGCTTCTGTGGGGAAGTGGAACACCTGCAATGACAAAAAGGAGACGGACTGGGGAAGAGACACTAAATACAGCCTCAGGAATGTGCAGCGACGGCCTTGGCTTCTGGGAAACAATACAGACAGGTAAGCCTGGTGCGCAGAAATCAGAGGTGGAGATTTTATAGGAATTTCAGTTCATTTACTCAGTGCTAGAGTATGATGGCCAGCAGCTTAGTACTGGTCACTAAAGCCCCTCTCCTACTCTTTTTCACTCTTCAAAAATAAATTTAAACTTATTTCAACTCAGTATTTGTCACATGATTGCTATATGCCTGACAACATGCAAGGGAGCATGAGAATGCAAAATAAGACTGACATGCTTCCTTCCTTAGGGACTCTAGTAATTTTGGAATGACATGATCCATGAAATGCTTGGAGAAAGATAGAAGACAGGATATAATCAAGTGTCACCTAATGTATTAGAGGAAATAAGTGCCATGGCAGATCAGAAAAAGTGGAGATCAGATCTTAGACCACAAAAAAAGGAGGGAATAGGACAGGAAATATACCATGAAGAGGGAAAAGATCCAGACAGAAAGGAAATAGCACACAATACATTTAGTAATTGGATGTTTTCACAGAGAAGACAGGGAAGACACTGGAATACTGCATACACACCTGAAGGACAGAAATTAGATGCTACCCTTTTAAATCAGATCTCAGTGAATGATAGTTGCAGTGCTAAAGGCTGGATGTGTACAAATCAGGCCACTGAAAATTCTGCTAATCACAACATATTAGCACTATTGAGTAGTATGTGGAATATACTATTGTGTAGAAAGTATAGTATGGAATGGCCCATCTTACAAATGAAGAAGCTGAAGCAAAGATTTTGTAAATGGGCTGGTGCTGCTCCTCTTTCCTTGCAATTTTAGTTACCAAGATTCTTGGTGAGAAATCGGGTGTCCTTCCTTAGATTCTGAAGAAATATTTTTTGGAACCTCAGAAACCTAAAGAAAAGATTGGTTGTGGAGAAGTAAATCCAACCTTATAATAAAATAAGGGCAGTTTAATTAAAAAAAAAAACACCTAATTATAAGATCAGGTCTTACACTATAAGATGTAAGAAGGATATAAAAACAAATATGACTCTTTCCCTTGCCTTAATTACAAGTAAGTGTACACATCACATCCCATAGCTGGCATGGTGGAAACCTACTGTGCACCCTAAGATAAGCAAACTACCGAAATCGGTCACCCTGTCTCTAGTTCACAAAATCAATGAGGCCTTGAACCATCATTCCTATAAATTACTGACCTTGTAAGAATGGCTTTATCCCAGATTTTTTCAGTACTTATTATAACACTTACGGATATGATAATAATGTAATAAAATTTGTTTTTCCACCGTGAACAAACTAGCTATAGCTTCAATAACCTTGGCAGTTTTTTTAACCTTTTGACTAGTTTTCACATTAACATGTAGAGAACTGAAACAACAGTAGCTTCCAATCTCACAATAACAACAAAAAACCTCTGTATAAACAGCAAATTAATAATTTATCTGAAACCCACCAGGGGACTGAGCAGGGCAACCAATATCTTTAGGTAAATGTTGAATAACTGTGATGTACAACTGAAACTAATAAATATAGTATGTTAGCTATATTTTAATAAAGTCTTAATAATAAATAAAAGCAAAAGCGGGGGAAAAATCTGAAGAGAGACAGGTGCTGGCAGGAAGAGGTGAAATGCCAGCATTACCTTAGCAGGGCAAGTTGAAACTAGTAAGAAAAGTTTAGCTAAAGTGCCTAACAAATTGATGGAGACCACCCAGATAAGGTGAAGACCATGGGAGAGTCCACAACCTCTTACAGAATTTTTGTACATAAATCATACTGGGCACTCAGGGAAATATTGGGAGAAACCTAAGAAAGTCTTCTTTGTGAAAACTGGGAAGAGGAGATAATAACAAGGCAAAGAAGTGAGGAATTTCACCAAGGTTCTCCTTTCCTATCTTCCTTATGAAATAAAATCCTTAATCTGTGTGTGGGGTGGGGGATGGAAATGGGAGAAGGACAGGGCACATGAACACCCAGGCATATAGCTACAGGAGGAGCAGTGCACTGAGAAGACCACATCCTTGGGCCACAGGGATATGTGGTTGCCTGAGACTGAGGCTTATTGAGAACAACAGAGATTGCATTGATACATGCCCCCTCCGCCCTCCCCCCCAACACTCTCGGGTTAGCAAGCATTTAGTAACATGTAAGTTGCAGGCAAGACACAGACACTCTCTTAGGATTGGCTCATAGGGAAGACAAAAAGCAAAAAGATGGAAAAGACATTTAAAAAAGCCTTCTGGCAAACCAGCTCCTACCCTAAGCACAACACATTTCTAGAGGAAGTTTAAACCGGTGGTGCCCGGAGGATGACTATAGCACAACAAACTTCAAACCCACTCAACTCTTAATTAGATTAACTCAACTCTCCACACTACCAGAAGAAAAAGCATGATTGTTTCCACATGTAAAAAGAAAATGTGCCTCAGTCTCTATAGTCCTAAAGGAAATGTCTGGCTTTCAACAACAAAAATTAGGACGTCTAAAAAAAGACAAGACAAGAAAACACCCTCCCAAGGTAGTCAGCAATCATCCAAACCAGACCCAGATATGCCCCAAGTCTTAGAATATGTGACAGGGAATTTAATAACTGTAATTAATATGTTAAAAGCACTAATAGAAAAAGTAGACAGCATGCAAGATCAGATGGCAATGTTAGCAGAGAGAGGTAAACTTTAAGTTAAAATCAAGTGGAAATACTGAAAATGAAAACTATAATAAGAGATGAAAATCAACTCAGAGGGGATTCTTAGTAGATTCTACAGATCTAAATAAAATATTATTAAACCTAAAAAGTTTACAAAAATTACTAAAATTGAAAGAGCATTTCAGAACTGTGGAACAATACCACTTAAACTATGTTAACTGAAAGCACAGGAGAAGGGGGAACAAGGAACAAGAAATATTTGAAAAACCAAATATCTGTTGAACTTAAGTTGGCCAACCAGTCTTTCTAAAGGCTGAATCTCCTTGTAAAACTTATCTCCAAGTACACTAGTTTATTTTCTAAATGTCCTTATCTCTGTATATTCCTTTGACAAGTGATGAGTAACATACAGACTAAACTACAGATTTAGTTTTGGGGTCAGCTACTCATCTTTCTCCATGAAGACCTTTTTATGGTGTTTGTCCAAAAACCATAGTCCTGGGAGATAATCTATGACAAAAAATTATCAAGGACAAGGACAATAAATTTGAAAAGAAAAAAAAAACCCTCAGATTTAAATAAATCAGATTATGAAAAGTTCTAAGTTCTATAGTAAAGAAATACAGTTAATTTTTTTAACCCAGTATTTCTAAATTTGTTTGATCAGGCATCTTTTCTTTATACATAATATTTATTAAAATTGTGTAAAATAAATATTTGTGTAAAATTGTGTAAAATGAATCAGTTTGGGTGTAATTATACACAAGAGCTTGGTTATTCGCTATTTCCCCTTTTTTAAAAGGTTTATTTTGGCCTGTGAAGATTTATATGAAGAACTGGCCCTTATCTGTTTCTCCAACTGCATCTTCTATTTTTCTCCACCTCACTATATCTCATTCACAGTCATTTCTTGTCCCTTAACATTCTGAGCTCATTTTCTTGTTAAGGCCTTTATACTTTCTGTTCTTTCTGTCCCAGATGCTTTGCTGTTAGATATTTGTATGGCTTAGTCTCTCATTTTATTTAAGTCTCTGGCAAACATCACCCATTTCAACAAATCCTCATTAGCAACTTTTTCTAAATTAACATCTCCCTCCAGCATTCTTTATCCTTTTATTCTTCTTTATTGTTCTTTATAGTATTTATTACTACCTAATATTATATTTTGCATTTTTTATTTCTCATCTGACTTCTATAGAAGAATGTAGATTCTATAAGGAGACTTTGTGTCCAGTCCTAATCACTGCATCGTCATTCTAGAATGACAGGCACACATGAAAATGTTTAAAAGAGTAAAAGATTAATGAATAAGCTTGAACCACTTCTATCAGGTTGCATTCTTCTTTGATCCATCCCCAATTAGCCTAGTTAGCTTATACCATATCAGAGGAGATATACTAATTTGTTAACATTCTCTCTTAGTCTTAATCATTAAAAGATCAGTCATTATAGTGCAAAGACTCTCTGACTTCAACAACTATAATTTTATTGCTCTAATTCTTTGCTTCTTAACTGATCTGGCACTAATTTATACAATGTAGGGTTATCTGAAAATGTGCTCTGCTAATATCTTTCATAAAAAATCTTGTGAAACTGGTTTAAATAATGTTGTATAACCTTTCCTAACTTTGGGGAAAGAATAAGTTACCTTGCTCTAATAGATTATTCCATTTTTAAAACAAAAATAATATTTATTAGATTCCTGGAGTGAGCAACTGGATTAAATTTCATCTGGTACCTTGAAACAAAATGCAAAGTAACAATAATGTTGCAAATAATTTATGTTGCTTTTATAACTACTGCATGCAAAGGTTGACTAGGTCAGCTCAGTGCAATGATATACATTAAAGCACTATAGAACTTTAAACACACACACACACACGAATCACTTTTAGGGATTCTGGTTTAATTAGTGTGGGTGAATTCTGACATGGCCATTTTAAAGCCCCTCCCATTGATTCTAATGTGTAGCTAAGATTGTGGACCAATAGAAAGAAAGGTTTTAGCTAAGACCAGACAATAAAACAATTGCCTACATAGAGAGCACTGACATGCTAGTCAATCCCAGAATGCTTTGGGTTAGGGTCCTAAGACTCTGAGAAAACTAGTTCTCAGGTTAGCAGAAAGCTGACGACGGGTTTCAGTTCTTTAAGTCCTGAACACACTTCAGTTAAATGGCACATACTGCAATGACAACCTTGGTTTCTGTGAGCGTGCTGGAATTTTTCTCTTGCTTTGAAAAGCTTTCCATGGCTGTTTTGACATGGAATTTCACAGTATGCTTATGACTTCAGGGATTCAAGAGGCACACCCAAGGGTGCATCATATTGCGCATATGCTTGACCTCTAGATTGCTCTGTCTCTAGAGTTGGAGCAAAAGGGTGATTCAGCCTTCAGTTCCTGGTCTCTTGATTATCTCAGCCTTAAATCATTTGACTACAACTAAATAATTTTAAGCTACCAGTAGAAATACATTCTTGTACGTTTACAACCTGTAAACTTTTTTCACATTTATTTAAATATAGTATATATAAGAATATTTAAAATATATTAGATTACACATACATATTACATATTAGAATATATTAAAATATTTCTCTCCCAAAATAAAGACCATATTTAATGTAGTAGTGATGAAATCTAAAGTTATTAGCCATGGGCAAAAAATGAAAAGTTTGTGTAAATATTTATATTTTACAGGCAAATTTTCTATTAGGATGCTATATGCTGATATTAATTCTCTGACACCAACCGGGTATTGTGCAATTTGTTTATTTCTTTCTGATTCACAAATTAATGTGTTATACGTTTAAGGAAGGGGAAGATGTAAATGCCTTGAATTCTTATAAATTATCTGTATTTTCTAAACTTGACAATTGAAAAACTAATTTAAAATATTTTTAATAGTTTTACATTTTCTCTTATTTAATCAGTTGACAGTGTTAATTTTGTATTTTATATATGAAGTCTTAGGGTAGCATTTTATAATAATAAATAATTCTATACTACTTAAAAATATAAAAATAATATTGAAAATTTGAAGAATTAAAGGTATTAAACATGAACTCTCATTCTCCTATTCATTATTTTTTTCTCTTAAATGTTCTTTTTACCTTGACCTCTTCAAGAAAGATTTGGTACAGAGAGAAATTCAAAGCCAATCAACAGTTTTGATTTAAAGACAAAGTTAACAATAATCACTTCAAATGGAATGATTATAAACTGGATTTTTTTTTAAAGGGGGTGGGGGAAGAGATGATATCCCATTCTGTTAAATAACCACACAGAAAAACTTGAAATATTGGAGAGAATGCACACATGCACATGTACATACACACACGCATGCACATACCTTAGAGAAGTAAATGAAAACGTTTAACGAATTTGAGCCGAGGATTAGAATATTTTGAAATAGGCTCTTTCTCAAATTACAAAATCAGGCTTTTAGAATAACAGGAGGCATCATAGTATGGTTTTAAAATGTGAGTTTTAAAATCAAACATTCTGAGCATCTTAGCTTTAACAATCTGGGAAAGTTATTTTTCTCAGCTTTATTAGTTAACCCATCTGTAATATATGGGATACTGTGATAACTGGTGTAAAGATTGCTGGTAATATGAAACACCTGTGAATGACAGCTAATTTGCCCTGAATAAATCTAGACCTTATTTGGGTATAAAGGAGGATGTGAAAAAAAAAAAAAAAAAACATTTAAAGGAAAAAAAAACTAGATTTTTACGAAGATTGTTATGAATTTTATATTGGATACCCTTTCATTTTTCCAAGTATGAAAACAAAGGATGGTTTTTTTTTTTAATGACTTTTTAGCTGTTAATCTTTTCTTCCTGAACTTCATTATTCTCTGAGCCTGAACCACATAAGTTCATGCTTATCCAGAGTTACACAAGAAGATACTAAAAATGCACTCTGCTTCATAATCACCATGGAAGCTCCTTTCTACTGATTTTCTGGGGGAATTGTGACAAACTGATATAGGAGTAGTAGGAGGAAAACTTCCATGTCTAATTTACCATTTTTCTGTACATTTTCTTCCATACAATAAAGGATATTTGAAACTATTTCATTGGGTCTGTAATAGAAACATAAATTATTGCTACTCATTTCTGTGGTTCAGTTGTTCACCATCTATTTGTCCTTGAATTGAACTACAAGGAATCTGGGGTTCATGAAGTAGGTATATAATGCTATTACTTTGATGAGAGCATTTGAAAAAAATATCTTCTGACATCTCTTAAACTGTCAGATAATATAACCAGTGAACACATTCTTAAAATATAATCAAAACCACTCATTTCTGGAGAAATGTCTAGAGGATTAATTATAGATACTGGTTTATTTTATTTATTAAATAATTGATTGCTTCTTGACATTATTTTTTTCAAGGCAAACAAAATGTTTGGCTTTTGCTTTAATTTTAAGTTAATTTTTTTCATAATCTGACCTTGTAAAACATCTCAAAATTAAACAAAATATCTCTTAGGCTTAGTCATTTTTTCCCTAATCCTAGAAAGACTGCTAGTCTAGAAAAGCTTATGTTATTTACCTTTCATAGCATTTGCCAAGTTAAGTGAATCTGAATGTAAAAGTCAGTTAATAACTATTCTAAGAAGCAAGCTGCAAAAATCTGGTTTCACACTTCCTCTCAATTACTTTGCAGTTTATTCTCTTATTTGTATTCAAATAACAATATTATAAGCTTTGACAGCACAAAAAATAAAATTTCCTTTTCTTGACTTAATCTTTCTTAAACTATTTTAACAACATGGTGTCACAGTCGGGTTTTTTTTGGATAATCTTCATGGGTGTACAAAGTATATCTTCTAGGCTGGGATAAATAGCTTTTCACCTGCATTTACCTTTTAAAATTTTATAGTCGCTTTCTGTCTGAAATGTGCTGTCACATTGGAAAGCAACAGCATGAAAAATATTAACAATCCAAGCTCACTTGCAATTTAAATTTCAAAGTGCACAACACTTTTGATGAGAATTTTATTTAATTTCCTCAAGAAGAGGTTTTTTTTTCATCTCTTCCATGTCTCCACCTCTATTTATTTATTTGTTGTTTGTTTGTTTATTTATTTATTTATTTATTTATTTATTTATGTGGCAGCGTATGTTGACATATCTATGTTTACATGAGTCCAATAAAACCCTCTGTTGTAAAACTAAAATAAATTGGAAACTTCTTGTATTTTTCCTTTAACTAAGAGAGATTTTATTCTGGTTAGATTGAAGAATATACTAGAAATGTTGAGCTAAATTGACATAAAAATCTTGCTATAACTCTTGTACACCTTTCCACCTCACTTCTGGTTTCTTTTTCTTCAATGTTTTAATTTTATGACTTTCTGTAAACATATTACTCACAATAAAACATGATGACATAAATCAGGACTACAAAATGAGACAGGAGAGGCCAAACGAACATTAATCACATGTGGGCAGGGTGATCTAGCAGAAAGTACTTGAAAACCGATTAGATTTTGGTTCTGTCATGTATCAGCTGCAAGGCTTTAGGCTAGTGACTTGTATGCTTTTGTGGTCGTGTCTTCTGCCAACATGTGGTTAAGAATATAAAATCAGATAGTTGATCCGAAGATTAAATGTGATTTTAACGATATTAGCTATCATTTTTTTATTGTTCACCTAGACACTGTTATAAATGTTTACATATATTAATTTTCACAACGTCCGTGTAAGGTGGTATTATTATTATTCTAACTTTACAGATAATGCATTTGAGGCATAGAGACCTTAAGAAACTAGACCAATATTACATAGCAAATAAGAAACACAGTATTATGTTTCTTAAGGAATGAAAGGAGTCTCCTTTTCTCATGAGGTCTTAGCTGCATGGAAGGACACAGAGGGACAGAAGCACTACCTGTGGCTGTTGCAGGAAAACTACAAGCTAGCTCCCTGAGCCAGGCCTGCTACTGCCTCCGGGCCTACAGTTAGTTAGCTCCTCACAAGATGATAACAGCGCTTTGAAGAAATGCGTCCATACTGTTTCCAATTGCTGCTTTTGGATAACTTTTGAATGCACCTCAAACCCAAGCCCAAACTGACACCCAAAATACAGAGAGACCTCTTCGTCGAGAAACAAGAAGTTATACGCTCAGTTTTAAAGAAGCAAAAATTGCGAAAAAGTACAAAGATTTCAGAGCATATTGTGGAATACTTAAGAAACGGTAATACAAGAGTTAAAATATCATGGTGAAAACAGAGGCTCTCTGTTAGCATTAAAGTGCAAACCTACCATTCCTAACTCCAGACTCAGAGATTTTCAAACCTAAATCATGATCATTATAAGTCTGGGACAAAGGCGAGGGCCCAGCATTGATTTTCAGAACGCCTATGTCTGGACAGTCAGCGCTCACTTATTTCTCAAAGAATGTGAACAACAAAAAAGAAACATTTCTCTCAAATAAATTTACTTAGAGTATATCCCCCAAAAGAATCCAAAGAAATACTTGAGAAATATTTTATCTTCTCTGTAAAGAATGAACTATGAAAAAAATATATGTATGCGTGTATATATATATATATATATATATTTCATGCAATTTATGAAACTAAAGTTAGTAAAAAAAAGCTTTTATAACTTTCCTTTATTCTTTAAATACACAGAAACTAGGTCTAAGAGCTATCCTTTCTTGGCATCCTTTTGTGTTTCTGGAGAAAATACCTCATTAGAATGAATAACTGAAACTTGCCTACTTCACACGGTTGTTGTGAGGATCAAAAACTTATGAAATCTCCTTGTAAATAGTAAAGATATATGGAGACATTGAACAAAATTAAATTTGGGTGGTCCGACTTAATTACTGACTCCTAGTCACTACTAAGATCATCTCTCAAAACTCTGTAAATGTTCCTGGATCAAAACTGATGTGAAATTTTCTTTATTGCTTTACACCAGAATGATTATATTTGTTGCTGTCAACACCGATACAACCAAGAAGGGAGAGTTTCGATGGTGAGACACTCATTTCGAAGCATGCACAAGGGGTCAACATGAGAATGAAACGGCAGACACCAACTTTATGGTGGGGAGTGCAGTTCTGTTGCAGGGAGCATGCTTCTGCTTCTGCTCTTTTGCTCCCCTTCTTGTGCTCCCCTTCTGCTCCCCAGGGGACCAGAAGTCCCTGGGAGTACACATGGAGTACACATATATCGGAGTACAATAGTGGCATTCAGCCACACATGCATGATACAATAAGATGAATTATGTTTACATATTTTAGGTGCAGGTGCCCTACTACACTAACATTTTAAATCTGGGTCCTATTCCTCACCGCGAGCCTGGATCACAGCCAGACCTGGGACCAGCCAGGTCTGGGACCACACAGTTGCCATAATTAGTCCTGGGAACTTTGGATATTAATATAAGGTTACTGTGGTCTCCACAGTCCTGGACCCAGCTCAATTCTAAGTCCCTTTATTTTCCTACTAAGGTGGTTCCAAGCTGCCCTAATGTAAAGAGTCACTCAAGAAAGTCATTTAATCATCTAATCCTCACTAAATTGTTAAATGAGAGCGCTTTCGGAAAATTTTCCAATATAGGGGGATATAGGAATAAGAAAACAATAAGCCCAAGGGAAACAATTATGAGTGAAGCTTCAATGTCTCCCTGAATTCTTTGGGAGGAAATACGGAGCTTCTAAGCATCCCTGAAAAAAAATGCATTTACCTGGTCATCCAAAGTACTCTAGAGAGCCACCAGGTGGCTGAAATGTGGTCACAGTCTCCAGGTCTTTGTGCATTTACTGTTGAAGACGAAGCCAAGGTTTGGTCCAAACACTAAAAATAAAGTTTAAAAAGTTAAAAAACAAAAAACAAACAAACAAACAAAAAACACAGAAGCACGGACCTACATAATTTTTTAAATACTTTTTTTTCCTGTCTATAACACAAATATCTCAAGTTACAGGTAATATAAAACACTTATTTCTGTAAAAGCTTGACAGTTTTGAAGGCTGTAATTCTTTTTACACAGACCAGAAACCTAAGAATTTATGTAATGTGTCAGAATCATGGAATTTCTAGTATTGTTTTTGTGTCTGAGTTAAGTACAGAGGGATATGTTATCAAAGACACTGTTTCTCACATTGATGAACATTTTAAAGACTATGATATAAACACTCATGAAACTTTGTTTTTCTGTTAGCTCATATTTATTGTGCCCCTTTCAGCTGTGTTTTTTTTCAAATTTTATTGTTTTACTTTGAAAATTTTTAACAGCTTTACTGAGGTATAATTGATATATAAATAACTGCATGTTTCCTTGTACAATTTGATGAGTCCAGACTTATGCAAACATTGATACCATCACCACATACGAGGGAATAGACACCTAATGCTACCAAAGTTTCCTGTGTTCCTTTATTTTTTTTTTTGTTGTTGTTGTTTTGTGTGTGTATGGGTGTGTGTGTGTGTGTGTGTGTGTGTGTGTGTGGTAAGAACACTTAACATGAGATCTACCTCCAGTCAAAATTATTAGCCCTCAGAACTCACCTTTGTCACTTTCCACTGTTCCGAGTACGTGTTCAGTATAGCGTGGCTTTCACTTGCTATGCCAAACTGCCACCATGACCTCCTTGTTGGTTAAACTGTGAATATTTCCCAATCTTAATGTGCCACCCTTAAACTTAATTTAGGGCTTAAGTTAAATACTTCCACTGTGGCAGCATCTGATCCTGACCACTCCCGCATTCTTGATGCTCCTACCTCTTGACTTCGAAGCAGCTCACACCTCTGGTGTGTCTATTTCCCCAGCTTACAACCACTTTTTTCATGTTGACTTTAAAACCTCCTCTCCTCTGCCCTGGTGTTTAATGTGTCCCATAAATCTGCCTTAGCATTATTTTTAGTCACCTATTTTGGTCATGTGTGCATGTAAGAAATACTTTTTGTTTATTTCTAAAGCTTCAGTTACTACCTATATCAGAAGTTCTTAATAGATTTAGAGATGGCTTTAAGAATCTGATAAAAATGAAAGGCCTTTCCTCCAACAGAAAAACACATTGACACTCGATTTTGAACTCAAAATCAGAAGGTTCATAGACTTTTTGAAATCCAAGACCACTAGGATAAGAATTCCTGATCTCCATATTGATGATATAAAAATCTGTAGAGCTCTGCTCAGATCTTTTTTTCTGAATTTTAACATAGACATTTGTAGCTAGAAATTTTCCTATGAGCATTGCTTTAGCTATATCCTATGAGTTTGGATAAATTGTGTCTAATGTATATTATTTTTCTTTCTAATTTCCATTGTGATTTCTTCCTTGAGCCATTGGTTATTTAGAAGGGTGTTATTTAATTTCCACTTATATGTGAATTTCTAAAATTTGTTCCTGTTATTGATTTTTAATTAAAGTTTATTACATCCTGTTGGAGAACATACATTATATGATTTCCTTTTTTTTTTTTTTTAATTACTGAAGCTTGTTTCATAGCCTAACAGGTGCTCTGTCCTGGAGAATGTTCCATTTGCACATGTTTGAGATGTATATACATTCTTCTATTGTTGAGTGGACTGTTCTATAGATATCTATTAGGTCTAATTAATGTACAGTGTTGTTAAAGTCTTCTATTTCTTTATTAATCTTTTCCCTAATCATCTCACCCATTATTGAAATAGGTATTAAAATCTCTTTTTCCAATTCTGTCAGTTTTTGATTTATATATTCTGGGACAAAAATATATGTTTGTAAGTACTCATATTTGTGTCTTCCTAATGGGCTGGCCTTTTATCATCATGAAATGTTCTTTTTAATCTCTAGTTATAATTTATGTGTTAATGTCTATATTGTCTAGTATTAGTAAAGCTGTTTCATCTCTATTTTGATTACTGTTTATATGGTATGTATTTTTTCATATTTTTTCTTTCAACCTATTTGAGTCTTTGATCTAAAGTATGTCTCATAGACAGTATGGTTGGATTATGTTTTTTGTTGTTATTTTGTTTTTCAATTCATCCTGTCAGTGTCTGTCTTTGGATTGTAGTTTTTAATCTCTTTATATTATGTAATTACTAATAAAGCAGGGTTTGTATCTGACACTTTGCTACTTGTTTTCTATATGTTTTATGTCTTTCTTTAGCTGTAAATCCTATATTTTGTGGCCCATGGGTCAGATTGACTCATATATTCTACAGAAGACATAGACATGTTCAAAACTAAATCAATATTGACCTTCATCAGATTCTTCTGTGTTTTCTATCTCACAGAAGGTAATGTTCAAGTCATTATTCAATTATATGAAAAATCTAATTGCCATCGATTACATTTCCATCTTCATTCACCCCATCCAATGACTCACAAATATCTATAACTGCTAAATTACTCTTGAATCTATGTACTTTCTTGATCCCTACCTCCACTCTCTCAGCTCAGGCCACCACCACAGCATACTAATTGGTGTTCCTGACATCAGTCCCCTCTCTCCACATTCCAGTCGTAATTCTGTAGCTAGATTGATATTTCTAAAAAGCAAATATGATCATGCTAGCTTAAAAATCTCACTATTTGCCCATTATGCTAAATTTTATAGTCTTTGGCATGCTTTATAAGATCCCCCTTAGTCTCTCCTTACTTCTATTGCCATCTCTCACACCTTCTAGCCCCTGACAAGTCAATATGTTTTTTCATAATCTGATCATAACCTGCTTTCATCTATGACTTTCTGTTTGAAACACAGTTCTTTTCATTATCTCCTTTACCTACGTAGTTCCTATCAATACTTGAGGTCTCTATCTAATAATTGCTCTGTACAAAAGTTTTTTCCTGATTCTCCTATTTGAATCAGCTTCTTATAATTTGAATTATACTATTCTTTGGAACCTCAGGTAGGTGCTGGCTTAGCCATCAATCTTTATGCAAATAAAACTATCACACTGACAAAAATTCTCCCTTTGATCAAACTTTAGTCAGGTTCCTCTGATCTTTATATACTATTAGGCCCCAAACTCAAGTTTCAGTCTCTGTACTTGTAAGGACCAGTATAATCAAGAATCCTGTTAAGTCCACTTAGAGAGACTGCCACCCTTGATATCTGATCATCCTGAGTACCTGACCAAATTCCTCTTAACCCACCATCCCCTGGGTGATATTTGATCACCTGGCCTGCCTTTAGTAAGAATGTTATTACATCAGTTTAGCAAGAATTAGTCTAGCCTCTTAGTAATTTTCTATCCTTCAACCACCCTTACCCCTCCTCTCCTTGACTATAAATCCTCATTTTTTCTTGCTGTATTTAGAGTTGAGCATAATCACCCTCTCCTAGCGCAAAACCTTCATTCCATTTGAATGAAGTCTTCATTACTGTTATTAACAAGAATCAAAGTAATTTAATTTTTTCTTTAATACCATACAATTAGCTACTAAAAAATCAATATAGTCCATACAAATCCCTTCAGGATTAAGACGGGTGACTAATTAAGACTTTATCAATCTAAATTTTATTAGCAACCTGATCCTTAAAATGAAATGTAGGGCAAAAAACGATTTTATTTTAAGACTAAATGAGAACTTGATAAGAAAACTCTGTCTTCTAATTGAAATAAAAACAACTAACAATAAATAACTTTCTTATATTGCAAGCTAATTAATAAAATGTTCTCTTTTGAAAATCTGCATTGTCTATGGCGATGCCACCCTGAACGTGCCCCGATCTCATCTGATCTCTGAAGTTAAGCAGGGTCAGGCCCTGCTTAGTACTTGGATGGGAGACCACCTAGGAATATCAGCTGATGTAGACAGTAAAAAAAAAAAAAAAGTGTATTATATGCAGCTAAAACTAGCTAAAACTGTACTCAGAGATAAATTTATGGCATCAACTGCATACTTGCAAAGAAGAGATGCTGATAATTAATGAACTAAACATGCAATTTAAGACACGTTAAAATAAGAAGATAGAAACAATGTAACAAAAATCAATTACTGGTAACATAAAATTAATTCTATGAATAGATTAAAATATTAACAAATATTTGCTGAAAGAACGAACAAAATTAGGTAGGAAAAAAGAAACAATTACATATATGATAGTAACTAACATCACCAATTTTCAATGATAAATATGAAATTTTGATGAAATAGATAAATTTATACAGCAGATGACTTAAGAAGAATATCTCTTGCCACTGATGAGTATACTAGCGAGGCATAGCAAACACTTGAGAAATAGTATGTAGTGTTTAACCATTAAATAAAGTATGACAGATTGAAAGGAAGAACCAGCCTTTCCTTAAATAATATGTCTACATAGAAAAACCAAAGGAATCTAGAGATAACTTGTTTAAGTAATAATAATGTTTAGAAAAGCTAGTAAAAATAAATCAATATAAAAATTTTTATTAAGCAAAATCAATATATTTTTAAAATTTCATTTATAATAACATTAAAAGATAGTGTGTATTTGAAAACATAATATGTAATGCCTATAAAAATTTTAAACTTTTCAAAAGATACTAAGACCTAGTCTAAAGAAATTAATATATATACCAGGTTCATGTTTTGAAGGATTAAATAAACAAGTCTCAAATTTTCCAAAATATTTCTGTACAGGATAGAACCAAAATCCAATTAATTTTCAGTGTAATTTGACAAGCTGAATGTGTAAAGTATATAGAAATATAAATATTCATGAACAGTTGAGATCCTGTTGAAGAATAATAAGGTGAAAGGAGTTGCTTTATCACATATCAATTTAGTATAAAGCAATGGCAATTAAGACAGTGTGGTAATGAAAAATTAAGAGTAGAACAATGAAAGAGAATACAAAGTTAAGAAATTAATTAATGTGGGCACAATTTAGAACTGACATGGTTGTGTAGATCCATAGGTCAATGATGAACTTTTCAATAAATACGATGGGATAGTGAGGTACATGACAAAAGAAAAAAAGGAAAGAAGGATATGGGAGAGGAAGGGAGAAAGTGGAACAGGAAGAAGGGAAGAAGAAAGAAAATGAGAGAGCAAGAAAAAGGAAAGGAGTGAGAAGAGAGGGAGGGACGGAGGGAGGCTGAAGGAAAGAAAAAATGAGAGAGAGGAGGAGATGTGTGTGTGTGTGTGTGTGTGTGCGCGCGTGTCGCGGCGCGTGCATGAGAGAGAGTGAGAGAGAGAGAAAATAAATTGTAATAATTCATAATACTGAGTTCTACATAGCTATTATAAATGTTGAAAGAAAATGGATCTAACTTAGAACAATACATTTTTCTTAATAATATTGTTATTTTTGCATATCTTTACATGATTTCTAGACAGAAAGAGATTCCAGAAGGATTTTTAAGACAAGACAACCCAAGTCCAAAGGTGAAGTTTCTGCTCAGTGCTGTAGGGCTTGTTAGGGAGTGAGCTGAGCCTGAAACACGAGGCTTCTGGCTGTTAACCTAATAGCAAACATTCTGAAACTTTCTTTTTCGTGGAAACGGCCAAAGAGAGCCAAATTGAAAACTGTCTATTTGTTCTAGCTAAGCAGAAAAAAGAAAATACAGTGGACAAGAAGACCTATAGGTTGGTTATATTATCAAATCAACTATTGTTCAATTTCTACTTTTGCCACTTACCACTTTTGTGACCTTGGTCCAATCCTATCATCTCCCTGAGACTGTTTCCTTCACCTATAAAAAATAAGATAATAATAAAGTCCCCTTGAGGGAGAGATAAAATTATTAACGTGATATTTATAATGACCAGGCACTTAGCAGATGATTAAATTATTGCTAGTTCCATTAATCTTCATCATGGATAAATTTCAACAGCTTTCAACATTTCTCCAAGTTTCACAGCCTAATGTTGCTTAATAAATGTTGTTGACTTAGATTTCCTCAATGATTATCCTATTGGGTAATAATTGCTTACTAATAGATGCTTAATCATAGTAATGGGAGTTTGCCTATTTTATTCAATTTAGGTTTCCTTAAGAAAAAATACGACAAAAACTTCCTCAGTATAAATTCATTTCTAGCTTTTCTATATATGTGTTATGAAGATATTATAGTTTGATAAATGGTTTGAAAAGCTTCTTATGAGTTTTTAGAATAAAGATTCATTGGGAATTTTTGGAGGATAAAATAATTATTTTACTTTCAAAATGTAGTTGCCAATCACAAATCATAATGTTGCTTCTGGTAACAAATAAATATGTGCTTGAAGGAAATTATACACATGACATGGTTTTTCCCCCTTCTCCAGGATGTGGGTTTGCAAGTTGCAACAAACCTCTACAGAACTGAGATTAGACAAAGTCTATCTGCAATAAATTGAAATGATATGGAATTATATCCAGCTGGTCAAACCATTTTCAGTACACAAAACACCATTTCCAAGTGGAAGAAGTAGTAAATGAGTACCTTGCAAATGTTCGTAAACACAATCAACAATTCATTATGATATCAAGTATCACAAAGGAGGCAGGATCAAAACTAGGCACAGGAGGTAATTATAGCAGCGAACAGCAGTTTGTTAAGTCCAAACTTATCTTCTCTGATGCCAATCTCCTTCCTGTTGCTTTTACCAAGAGTAAGAAAAGGCACCATTTTTTTCCTTTCTTCCTTTCCCTTCTAAGTTGGATTATCAGTTATAGGATGCTGTGATGTAAATAGAAAATGTTTGTTTATTTCCATGTTCACATTATTTACATTCATTTTGTATCTTGGTAAGAACCATAAAGGGGAAGAAATGAATTCTAATTCATCATGTGACTATAATGCTATTTCTCATTTTATTTTATAAATTCAGCTTTTTCTGTATTGATTTTAAATACGAAATCACAATGTGCTTGTGTCTACATTGTGTTTCTCAGGTGGTTTTAGAGTTTTCTGATTGCTTTTCATGAGGATTGGGAAGGAGAGAGGCTTACATGTATTCAGATATTTAAAAAGTCATTATTCTTTCAATGATTCCTCCTTGGATTATCAGGAAGTAAGTAAAATCTTTGCTCTTGCCTCAGCGTGGTCGATTTTTCCTATCATCCCATGAATCCACATGTTGGTGACCTTGTGCCTTTGTGAGACCAAGAACTCTCATTGTTAGTTGATCTACTCTAGAAAGAAATAAGATATATCTACTCTAGAAAGAAATCAGACATATTTTTTTTCTTTTATAATATTGTTTCTTTCCTTATTACAATTATCAAAATTATTTAGGGCTTGTTTAAATTTATCTCAAATTATTTCATTTCTGATGCTATTATAAAAGATCTTTTTAAATTTAAATTTTAACCTTTTTTTGCTAATACATACAAATAAAATTGATTTTTTATAAATTTACCTTATATTATATAATTTACTGAAGTAATTTAGTTCTGGAGTTCTGAGTAGCTCTTTTTTTTCTTTTTTTCTTTTTTTCTTTTTTCAGATTCCTTAGAGTTTTAATTTAATTTTATTTTATTTTATTTTATTTTATAAACTTGATCATATAGTCTATGGACAAGAGTGGCTTTTATCTCTTTCTTTCTGACCTTTAGTATTAATTTTTTTCTTGCTTTAATGCAGTGACTAAAATATTAATATAATGTTGAAAGAAATCATAACAACAAATATACTTGTCTTGTTTCTGAACTGCAAGATTTTTGTAGTTCCCTTTATAACACTTAAAAAAAAAATTCCTTCTGTTACTAGTTTGCAGAGAGTTTTTAACACAAAATGATGTTTGATTTTGGCATTCCTTTTTCTGTAACTATTAAGATAGTCATATGTTTTTGTTTTAATTTGCTAACATTTTGTGTATTATCTATTGCTGCATAATAACATTCCTACAAATTTAGCAGCTTAAAACAATATGTATAACTTCTGGTTTCTGTTTCAGCATGTGAGGAGCTTAGGAAAATATTGGATAAGCTCTTGACAAAATTGAATTGAACTCTTTTAGGTCTGGCAGAATATTAAGGCCACAGGACAAACCACTACCCCCCAAATAGGAGAGACAGAGGGCAGATATAAAGAATCCCAAATTACTGAGCAGAAACCCACAAATAGGAAGTCCATGAGAACCAATGCTGGGGAGGGAAACTTCAACTTTTTTGCTGGGAGCTCTGGGTAGACAAGTGTAAAAAAAGTTAATAAGTCCAGAGGTGGGGGTGCAGTCATAATGTGGCCTCCACATTTTTCTGAGTTTTATCTCTAAAAGCCATATCGGGTTCCAACAATGAAGACAGAAGAAAAAATTTCTCATATTCCTGACAGTGAGAAGGGAAAAGTAACCATTTTGAAATAAGCAAAAGCATTCTGTTATTCCTAACAAGGCCTATACTCAAAAGACACTATTTTATCAGAGCCTAACCTTTTGGGGTTTCTCCAGAACCTAAGCAACCTGGGGTAAGAGAAATATCAGATTCTAGCCTTCTCTAGCCTGTCCCACTTAAGGAAGAGAAAGCTGAGAAGCATTTGTAAAACTCATAGCCCAGGAGAATAGGTTCACTAAAATACTGAGAGCTAATTATATGACTATAGTATGTTTCCCCTAACCCCATACATTACTGGTGTACCACTAAAGTCTTTCAACTAAAAACTATTAGACCTGCTAGAAGACAAAACAAAAACAAAAACAAATAAACAAAACATAATTCGGATAGAAAGGGCAAGCATTAGAACACCAGACTCAGGTATGGCAGGGGTGTTGAAATGATCAAACTGGGAATTTGATTATTATACTAAAGGTCTAATGAACAAAGTAGAGAACATGCACGAACAGATAGGCAGTGTAAGCAGAGAGATGAAAATCCCAAGAAAGAACTAAGAAGAAATGATGCAGAGCAAAACACTGTAAGAAATGAAGGATGTCTTCGACAGGCTTATCAGTAGACTGGAAATGGCTGAGGAAAGAACCTCTGAACTCAAGAATGTCTCAATAGAAATCTACAAAACTGAAAACAGAACAAAGACCTAAGGAAACAATAGAATGTCCAAGGACCGTGGGACAACTACAAAAGATATAACATATGCATAATGGGTGTGTCAGAAGGAAAAGAAAGAGAACAAGGGAAAAAAGAAATATTTGAAACCATAATGACTGAGAATTTCCCCAAAACCAATATCAGACACAAACCACAGATTCATAAAGCTCAGAGAACACAAAATAAGATAAATGCCAAAACAAATGAACAAAATTAACTAGTCTGATTTTCAAACTAGTTAGAAAAGCAGAAACCAAAAATAAAATCCTGAAAAATGCCTGAAAAAAAAAATGCTCTACCTATAGAAAAGCAAATATAATAGTTATGTCTGACTTCTCATGAACTGTGCAAGCAAGAAGAGAGCAGAATAAAAAAAATTAAAATGTTGAGAGAAAAAAATCACCCATCTAGAATTCCATGCCCTGTGAAAATACCCCTTCAAAAGTGAGTGAAAAATAAACACTTTCTTAGACAAAAACTGAGAGAATTTTTTTGTCAATAGATCCACCTTGTAAGAGTGTTAAAAAAATTATTCAGAGAGAAGGAAAATGACATAGGTCAGAAACTCATATCTTTGTGAAGAAAGGAAAAGAATCGGTGAAAGAATAAGTGAAAATAAAATAAAAGCTTTTACTTTTCTTATTCTTAATTGATCGAGGAGATAATAGTTTGTTCAAAATAATAATAGCAACAATTTATTCAAATATATATGCATATATATATACATAACACTCGCATATAAGTGAAATGAATGACAGCAATGGTACAGGAAATAGGAGGGAGGAATTAGAAACATTTTGCTGTTATAAGATACTGTACTACTCATGAAGTGATATAGCATTATCTGAAAGTGGACTTAGATTAGTTGTAATATACATTGCAGACTCTAAGGCAACAACTAAAATAAGTAAAAATAAAAAAGTTAAGCTTTTAAGGAATTAAGAAAGGAGGAAAAATGGAATCATACATATGCTCAAAACCATAAAATGCAAAGGAAGAGAAAAAACAAAACTAGGAACAAAGAACAAGGGGAACAAATAGAAAACAGTAACGAATATGATAGATCTTTATCCAGCTATCAATAAACTTTAAATGTCAATAGTCAAAATATACTAATTAAAAGACAGAGATGTCAGAGTATTAAAAAAAAGACAAGGTTCAGCTACAAAAAAAAAAAAACCACTTTAAATATAAAGACATATATAGATTAAAACTAAAGGGATGAAGAAAGGGATACTATTCTAACACTACTCAAAAGAGAGAAGAAATAGCTATATTAACTTTAGGCAGAGCAGACATCAACACAAGGAAAGTTACCAAAGTTACTTTACTTGGCAAAGTAAATGCCCTGTGCTTATCTGTGCCTTCAAGAGAAAACTTTTGTGTGTCAGGTCTCTAAATATAATGCAGTGTGTCTTGTATAAGGAAGAACCTGTGTAGATTAGCAACATTCTGTAGCATCTATAAGTGTAAAAGATATCTGCCTTTTTATTTTAATGTAAATGAATGTAATTATTCTGTAATTATGATAAAGAGGTTGATTCTCCAAGACTAGGGATATTTCATGTGCAAGCACATAACAAAAGTGTCAAAGCACATGAGGCAAAAGCTGATGGAACTATAAGGAGAAATAAATGAATTTACTATTCTGGTTGGAGACTTCTACTTTCCTCTATGATAAATGGCCAGATTCAGCAGGCAGAAAATCAGGACATTCTTTTCAAGTTCACAAGAAACATTTACCCAAACAGACCACATTCTGTGCCAAAAAAAGTTACCTTAACAAATTTACAAGAATAGAGATCATATAATGTCTGCTCTCAGACTACAACAGGAATAAATTAGAAATCAATAACAGAAAGATAGCTAGAAAATCTCAAAATACTTAGAGATTAAACAATGTACTTCTAAGTAACACATGGGTCATAGAAGAAGTTTCAATGAAATTAAAAAAAAATAAACTAAATAAAAAAGAAAGGACAATTAATCAAACTTGATGGAATGGAGTGAAAACAATTGCATATCTTTTTTTTTCCAGGTTTCTAGTCACTTATACTCAGAGCGAAATTCCCATAGCTGTTAAAACTTCATGGCAGAGGTGGAAGTCTCCACAGTGTGTTTAGTTAATTCCAATATAATCTTATTTAATTTGTTTGCCTACATATTTTCTAATGTGTTTGATTTGTTTTCCTCTAAATTTCTGCCTAGCCGTCTTTTCAAAATTTGGGAATGTTTAGCAGAAGATACAGAACACAGAATTTAGGTTCAAAATAGTATTTGGAAACAGCTACCTATGTGAACCATTTAAATTATTAAGCTAAATTGTTTCTCACTTTTCTATTAAGGTAACCCTCTTGCAGATTTGCTGTCTGGATTAGAAATAATATTTTTAAATATCCAAGGCTCAAAAGTAAATGATATTTACTTTTAATAAATGATATTTATTATTATTTATAAATTTTAACCAGTATTTATATTTTTCTTTTCAGTATTTAACATTGTAATGAAAATAATGAAGTTTCTGATATATATATCTATTTGGTGGTTTCTTAACCACCAAATATATATATACATACAGAGAGAGAGAGAGAGAGAGAGAGAGAGAGAGAGAGAGAGAGAGAAAGGATCTTCAATGGGAGCAAATCTAATAAGCTTAATATATTTTTTTAAAAAGCAATTTTTTATCACAAGATTCTTATAGAAAATATAAGCCAGTAATTATTTTCAACATTATTATAACCAAAAAAACTAATTTATAAAAGTAAATTCCAAAGGGCTTATACTCTAGAATAGGATATGTAATTGACTGGGCATTATAATCTTGCAATTTTCATCATTGAAGAAAGTTTTTAGCAATCATCATGATAAGACAATTTGTTTTCCTAAGAAGAAAATATTTAGTGTTTTTTCTCTCCTTTCCCTGTTGAGGTTGATATGACAAAGTTATTGAATAGCATAATGTGTCAGTTCATTGTCAGTTTAAATTGGATATTTTCCTAAACCTGTTCATACATTATATTTATTACTACAATTGTATAAGTATTATATAAGTTACTATATATGAGTGTGAACAGGGATATTTGTATTTAAGACTACATTAAGTGCCTTGTAAATGCTATAAAGGTGAAATGTATATAACTTTGATTGAATTCTGGCAGGCCAGGTGGAGAAATTAATGTAGATAAAAATCATAAAAAAGGAAAGAATTTTTTTCTTTATTCAAACTGTGCTTTTGTTTTTTAAAAATCTGAAATATTTTGGATGCTACACTGTGGCTATGATTTATGCAATAAAAATCACACAATGCCCTTTTCAGCAAACCCATACTCAGAAAAAGTTCTTGGCCCTAAAGTAAAACTTAAAAACTACATTTGTGATTATATGTCCTAAATTCAAATTAAATACCTAAGCACTAAATACATATATTTTTAATTTTCACTTACATTAAGCTTTTAAAAAAGCAATAGATTGTTTATTCTCATTGCATCGCATTGTTTTATACTGTATTGCTTTTAAGGAAACATTCAATATATTTCTCTGACCATCCTTCATTTTTTACCCACTTTCTTGTCTTATTTTTGTACAAGTCTACCTTTCTAATCTCTAATTCTTTTTGAGGGAAACAACTCTTTTATTCAAATTATAGGTTTCACATAATTTTGCTTTTATAAGGTGTTCAGTATGTGATAGGTAAATGATAATTGCTTGTAAGACATTTGTCTCTTTATTTAAGAAGAAAAACAAAACAAAACAAAACAAAAATGAGCACTCATTGTCCAATCTAAGTGAAATTTCTTGGAGTGAGAGATGTCACATTCAATGATTACCCAAGGGCTCTCAAATGACACTTTAAGCATTGAAATAAATGCTAAAAGACACAACAAGTTACTCATACTCCAGAAAAGATATGAGTAAATAGATCAATAATTATATAGTATAAACTTGATGATTAAAAAACATATAGGTTGAAATATAAGCTCATAGGCAAGACCCTTAACTAATTCTAGTGAGCATTAAGGAAGATTTCCTAGCAGAATTAACTTATAATCATATTTTGGGACAAATGATTTAAAGGCATGGACTGTTAGATATGCCTAACACATTCGGGAAATGCAAATTAAAGTAATGAATTATATACCACTACACACCTATTAGAATGCCCAAGCCCAGAATACTGACAATATCAGTACTGATAAGGAAGTACAGAAACAGGAACTCTCATACACTGCAGGTGAGAATGCAACATCACACAGCCACTTTGATGGCAGTTTGTTGGTTTTTTAAAAAAACTAACCATACTTTTATTATGTGGTCCAGTAGTCATGCTCTTTGGTATTTACCCAAAGGAGTTCAAAACTTATTTCCACTAAATACTTGAACAGATATTTAACCCTTTTCCCATTGAGAGAAAAAAGTGCAGCTCACTGCCGGTAGTAATTTAACATCACGTGGAAGAATGCTAAATTTTCTAGGATTTCACATTTTTAACAATCGAGAATCACTATATTTTGTAAATGGAGATATAACTACTGAAAACAGAACGCTATGAATAGAATATCATTTGTTTCCAAATACTGTCATATACTAGAGTGATGTGAATATAATAATAAGAGTGAGAGATTTTATGGCAAACTTTGGGGGTAAAGTTAGGACTGTAATCCGCAAATTGTCTCTGGGTAAATGCTGCAGCTGCAAGCATCAATGGCAAGTATTCTCGGGGAAAATGGGAAATGGGTTAAAACAGCTTTATTCATAATTGCCCAAATTTGGGAGCAACAAAGGTGTTCTTTAGTAGGAGAATGAATAAATAAACTGTGGTACATCCAGACAATGAAATATCATTCAATGTTGAAAAGACATGAGCTATCAAGACATACAAAGACATGGAGAAAAAAAAATGCGTATCACTAAGTGAAAGAAGCCAATCTGAAAAGGCTACATACTGTATGATTTAAACTATATGACATTGTGAAAAAGGCAAAACTATGGAGACAGTAAAAAATATCAGTAGTTGCCAGGGATTATGGCAGGGAGGATTGAATAGGTGGAGCACAGCGGATTTTTAGACCAGAGAAAATACTCCGCATGACACTATAATTATGAATACATGTCACTATGTATTTGTGCAAACCCATGGAATGTACAACACCAAAAATCGATCTTAATGTAAACTATATACTTTGTATGATAGTGAGTTGCAATGTAGGTTTATCAGTTGTAATAAGTGTACCACTCTGGTGGGGAATGTTGGTAATATGGAAAGTTAATTTAATTCCATTATTATATGAAACCTTAGAAGTTTGTATTTATATGTTTGTGGTATACTCTGTAGTTAATCCAGTCAGTTCACTTCTTTTTAATTCATCTGTTAAAATATTTTTTCCTCTTTCTTTTGAAGATACAACTTTACATATTATTTACGATTTTTAAATTTTGGTAAAGTTCACTGAAAATGTCGAAGTAACACTTTCTCTTTGGTTTTATTTACCTTTAGCTATTTTTATTTCATATACTTTAATTTGCTACTAAAAATGCATATGTATATATCTAAGTTTAGATATTTAACTTGATTCAATGTAGGTCAAGCATTCAATTTTAGTCTTAGGTCAAAAGCTTGAGGAACATGATCTAAGCAAGGCAGTCATTTCTAGAAATGCCAGTTCTTACTCAGAGATAATCAGTGACTCCAGAAACCTATTTAAATCATAGACATTTCAAAAATGATATTTTTTTCAGCTACTATTATATTTTTGGAGAGAAATCTTGAATTAAGCTTTATAATAGTATGCACATTTCCTAGAATTATATTTCTATAATTGTAAAATTGAGCAAGAACACACCTATGGAATTATTCCATCTACAGTCTTATGTTTCAGCCATATACTAAAGTTAGGCATTTTCTGATTTTCCTTTCTTTCTTTCAATTCAATCTTTGTATCACCTGTCTTTATTTTCTCTTATAAGTTACTGCTCTTATTTATCCCAAATTGGTTATATTCTTTTAATAATTTACTTCTCTTTCTCTGTTTTCTAGATAATTTTAACCATGCTTAATATATGAATGAAATATTAATCAAAACTCTCAATTAGGAGACTGGGCAAAATGACATATATGTAGAGGCTTTGTTTATCCTTCTTGCGACCACATCAAATGTATGACGGAAGCACAGAGCAAACAGCAAGCAAAGTCACCTGGGGGTCTTGATAAACAGAAGCATTATAACTAGGAAGAGAAATAAGACATGAACCTACAACGATAGAAGGTAGGAGGAGGTAAAGACACAAGGTTGCTTGGTCCTTAGCCACTGAGTGAGACAGTGGCTACAGCAGCAGCAGCCGGCAGCTCAGATGGCTCTTAAAGGGGCTGTGTCCTTGACCAGACTCTCTTGTTCTGAGCACCAGAGCCTGGCAGGCTGCTTGGTGAGGAGAGGTGGGGGAAGAAAAAAGGGAGTTTGGGGCATCAGGGATTTATAGGGGGGACACTGAGTTGTCAGAACAAGGGCTGGGGGCACAGTTTTCTCCCAGTCAGAAGTGTTGGCATTGTTCCTCTGTTGAGCCCTCTCCACTCCCAGTGTGCAGACACAGCACTGTCATAGCTGAAATGTCATCAAACTGGATAATAGAGGTTGCCCGGAAAATTCCCTGAAACTCTACCTCTCCCAGACCTACCTAAGCCACATCCAGTTGTGTCCCTTGTTGAGCAGCTCCAAGACCCACGCTGGTTGCAGCTGACCTTGGCTTCTGGCATGGCCTCCTGAGGCAACTATAAGCACAGCGTCTGTGAATTGCTTGCTGAATCTTAACAGGTGGCCCCAGAGGGACACAGGCTGTGGCTGAACTTGGCCTGCAACTGAACCTCTCTCAGGACTGCTAGTGGACACTTATTACACAAAGCCACACTAATAGTACTGGGAGACTTAGGAGCTTTGTTTAGTACATAGAAATAGCCACAGAAAGGCAGCCAAAATGGGAAGACAAAGAAGCAGAAAACATATGAGAGAGTAGAACAGAGATCAATGAAAAATTGAGTCAAGCAATCTAACAGATGCAGAGTTCAAAACCCTGGTTATAAAGATGCTCAATGAACCTAGGGGAAGAGTAGATGAACTCAGTGAGAACTTTAACAGAGAGATAAAAAATATAAAAATGGAAATGGAAATTATAAAAGGGAATCAGAAATGAAGAATACGTTATCTGTGATGAAGAGTGTAGTAGAGGAAATTAACAAAGTGGATGAAGAAGAGGATTGAACCACTAATAAAGAAGATGGAGAGGCCAAGGACACCCAATCAAAACAGCAAGAGAAAAGATCCAAGAATATCATAATAATTTAAGGAGACTATGGGAAAAATTAAATACAAAAATGTCTGTGTCATAGGGGCACCTGAAGGAGAAGAGGTAGAACAAGAAGTTGAAAAACTTCTTCACCTTAATCTGGTGAAGAGAATAGACATACAACTCTGGAAGTTAAGAAGTCCCAAAAGCAGAAACCCAAAAAGGTCCATGGTGAGACACATCATAATTAAAATGCCAAAGGTTAAATACAAAGAGAGAATCTTAAAAGGAGAAGCAAGAGAAAAGAAGTTAGTTACCTACAAGGGAGCACCCATATGACTGGCAGCTGATTTCTCAAAGAAACTTTGCAGGACAGAAGGGATTGGCAGGAAATATTCAAAGTGATGAAAACACAGGATCTACAACCAAGAATACATTATCCAGCAAAGCTATCATTTAGAGTTGAAGGATAGATAAAGAGCTTCCCAGAAAGAAACAAGATAAAGAAGTTTATCAACACCAACCTAGTATTACAGGATATGTTGGAAAGACTTCTTTAAGGAGAAAAACACGTATCAAAATATGAATAATGGTAATAACAACATATCTATCGACAAGTATCTCAAATGGAAAAGAATTAAGTGCTCCAACCAAAAGAAAGGGTGGCTGAATGGATAGAAAACAAGACTCCTACATATGCTGTCTATGAGACTCACTTCAGAGTTAAAGACAGACAGACTAAAAGGAAAGGGATGGACCTTGATGGACTTAGGGGATATTGTGCTGAATAAAGTAAGTTAGATAGAAAAAGACAAATACTACATGATTTCACAAACATATGGAATCTAAAGAACAAAATAAACAACAAGAAAAATGGAGATAAACTCATAGATATAGAGAATATTTTGAAGGCTATTAGATTGGAGGAGGTACAAATAGATAGTTACAAAATAGTCATGCAGTAGCATAAGGAAAATAGTCAACAATGGGGGAAGAGGGGTACTAGATTTAGTGGGGTGATCACTTTGAGAGTTTTATAGATCACTAATCACTATGCTGTACAAGTGAAACTAACATTGTTGTATGCCAAGTATAATTGAAAAAAAATTAATTGAATTGTACAATGCAAATATGAGCAACTAATTATCTATTATATTTCAATAGAGCTGGAATTTTTTTAAAAAAAACTTATTTAGAATATTATATATTGATTCATTCTCAATCAGCTTAAAAAAGAAATTATAAATACCTTAGATTCTTTAGTAAATTGCCACAGGTCAGTATTTTCATTAACCTGTAATTTCTATTTTTCCTAAGTCACAATGTTATTTTTGTATATGAGAGTGAACTATCAATCTGGTTACACTTAGAGAATTTCCCTCACTCTATGGAATTTGGATTAAGCTTTACTTTGACCCCAACTGTTGTTATTTCAACAGAAGTCAAATTCAAACAATTTTACCAAATCATTAAGGCTGTGTATGTCCTGTGAAAAGCAACAACACACTTTATGAAAAACAACTCAAATTAAAATTTTTTTCTTCAGTTGACATTACTGACTGAATATTTTTTCTGGAATATGAAAATAACTGCTTTGACTTCTTCCTCATATGTTTCTCAATGTGTGTGTGTGTGTGTGTGTGTGTGTGTGTGTGTGTATCTAATATATGAAAAATTGAAATGAATAAAAATTCTCCGCAAATGTTTTCCTGTGTCTCAGATATAGGCATTCCACAAAAAGTGGTTTCAGATATTAAAGAATAATTAACTCTTATTCATAAATAAACCTCTGGGTATATTTATGTATTCAGAAGTGAATTTGTTTATTTGTGAATATAACTTGCCTCCTAAATTAAAATTAGGATGAAAGGAAAATTGTATTTGAAATTTAAATTTTATATGTTAATACATGAACAAAGGATAAATGCAGACCAAAATAATACCATATAATAGAAGTTTTCCATCTGAACTGACACTTCCTATCATCATCTATATGTATAGCATCATCAGGTGGTTGATAAGTGTACTTGTTCAGGAGTCTAACAAGACCCACATAAGAGATCCATGGTACAAGTGATGAAAGTTACAATTTAATCTTTAAATAAGATTCATCAGGAAATTGTCACTATTTTGTATTCTTCTTATTTTATTTAAAGTCTCTAAAAATAATTTCATTTGTTGTTTTGTTTGTAGGAAATCAGTTTATAAACAGACTTACTTCATTCAGTTAAAAAGAAAGAAGACCTTAAGTTGTCATGTTGCATACAGCATATCAAACAACCCATGGTACTGGGAGTAAACAGTGAATTATGATCAGCAAAAAAATTAAATAGAATAAAATAGCAAAGAAAAGGGAATATCAAAGAATTTCCCATGTGGCATTATCTTATAACTCTGTCACTTAAATTTATATGTTTGTTTTTATGTGTCAGGATGTAAAATGTATCTATTACTGTAGGTTGTGGTCAAAAATTTAAAAGCCACTGCCTGAAACAGCAAAATGGCTGAGACTAAAATAGCAGTGTGATCATGAAAGCATCTGTTGATGGTAGGCAGACTTGACAAGCTTATGCTCTGCTGAGTGACTGTTATTATCTAAACATTTATAAGTTAAAAGTTCTTAAGCAGAAAAATTTGTGCAACCTCAATAAGCCAGATTTCAACCACGCTAATGTGTCTCAGCAGAATTCTAACCTCTCTTCGGTATTTCAACTTGTCCTCAATTTAAGAAATACAACAGTCTGGTCGAGAATTTGAGAGACAGTTTTATGAGATTCTTTTTCAGCTTTTTTGTAATATGGATTTCCCTTTCTCTTCTCACTGACTCAGCAAGAAAATAATAACCACTTCTCTTGCTGTCTTCCTTCTTCATCCAAGCAGAGTGCAGGCAACCAGTAATCCATTTTTCCATCATTGTCTTTTTAACTTTTAATTTCTACTTTTACAGACCAATTATTTTTCAATAACATGATCTCAGAAAATACAAATCAGGGAGAAGCTTGAGGGAAATTTACCTTTTAGCCTATTCATTCCTTACATCTAGTAGTGTAGCAAACTGAGTATTTGACTACAACTAAAGCTATATTGCCTGTGATCTTTATATGTACAGCTTTTAGCAGTTTAATCATTTCATTTATTACCAGTAATAATGGGCCCAATTGAAAGTCTAACTGTGGGCCTTAATGTGTATGACAAAAGACTCCCTTCCTTTATTCTGAAAGCTGAGAGTAGATTTGCTGATGTTTGGCTGAGGTGAGACTCATGAGAAGTGGTATGGTAAGTTTCCCCAGCCCCCTTGCTGCTTTGATAGGAGCATCTTGCCAAAAAATGTGACAGCGTAGTCTTCATGATCCCTTGGTCCCACAGGTGGTTCCATCAGTGCCTCATGAAACTTAATACTGAGCTCATGCCTAATTTTGACTTTTAGATAGGACATCAAATCATGATCAGTAAGTGGTCTGCATCACCAAGTCTGTCTACCCTCTCGACCTCTTCCCCTTGAATTTTGTTCTACTCACTCTTCCCAGCACTCCTTTTCCAGCGTGATCATCGATGGACTAACTGAGAATTGTGTTTTTATAGACAGAATTTTCACTTTTGGCCAGGTGGCTTTTCAACCTTTTACAGCTACATGGGCCATCCATATTCATGTGTCCCCAATACTTTAATTTTTCTGCTGCTTGGGACCCAGAGAGTCTGAAACATAGTCTCCTAGTTTGGAGATACTAAAATTTCTCAGGACAGCATGTTACAACATGAGCTCTTTATTATTAACCATCCAGAGTTGTCTACTCTTAGCACGAGCTTCTCAAATGTATTAGTAGTTTATTAGCTCTAATAGTAGCCTTAACTAATTTATGTAGTTGGATATATAATAGATCTAGGTTTAAAATTTCTCTATATGTCTCCACTTTTTAAAATAAGAAAATATTGAATATTAAACCTACCTTTTTTCAGAATTTTTTCAATTCCATGAAAAGATTGAGGAAATCACACACTGTGGCAGATTAAACTGAAAAAAAAGTTAATTAAAATACACCTGTTCTCACCAGTCTGCCAGAAACTAATCATTTGAAATGCTACTCTTCCAGACCAGAGTGGACACTGTTCTTATTTTAGAACTAAGACAAATCTAATATTTCACACATATCCATTGTTTTGGAAATCTAATAACTCGCTCTGTCAAAACCATATCTAGTGGAATGTTATAATACTATTTTGAAACTGTAGAAGAAACCAGAAAAAAAAAAACAAATAATTTCAGAACACTTTTTGATTTTTAGGAAATAGTCATACTACATGCCAATATATGGCATATATCAGTCACACAATAATATTAGGCATAAAGAATAAATTATTTTAAAAATCTTTTGTAGTATTAAAAATACAATTTGTTTCATCTTAAACTGTAGATAATCTCATCAGACTTATAAAATTAATCCAGTTAATTTGAAAGACATGAAACTTTGCATATAACTTCCAGAACACTGCTACATGGCCCCCGAGTGCCAGTTGTTTAGGGATATCCACTGAATGAATGCCAATTAACTGAGAATCAAAATAATTTGATGGGAAATGCAATCTATGAATTTGGATCTCATTCTTTTTGACAATATAAAGACCTTTAGGGTTTACAAGCTTGCCCTGGAAAAATAGGAGAAACTACAAAGCTTACTCTAAACACAGCTAAGGTGGGCTGGGGAGGTGTGGATCTTTTAGATCCCTCAGGATCTAAAGTGTGATGACTGTGATAATTAAACAACTGCCTCCTTTCCTGATATTGACCCATATCACCTCACCACCTCTGATTATCGTCCAAATCATAATATAGAAAGATGATATTTCACCATTTATTATTTGTGATACTATAAACTTTTTACTAGTTATAATATTTATTAGAGTCTGTTACTGGGCCATTGCTTCCCTTGTGAACTACTCTCTGAGGGCAATCTCATCCATTCTACCATTCTACCATTTTAGTAACCTTATATGTAGATTACCTTAACTTTTCTGTACTAGCCCTAGCCTCTCTCTGACCTTCCAGTTGGACATTTCACCAGTACACCAACAGGCATCTCAAATTCACTATATTCAAATCAGAACTTAGTCTTCTTTCTAAATCTTCTCTTCTTTCAGCAATCTTTCTTGACTAGTGAAATTATAATCTACCCAGTCGCACATGCTAGAAAATTGAGGGATTCTTGATTCTTCCTTTTAATCTCCATATCCAATAATTCATTAGGTCTTAATATTTCTTAAATCTGGCCTTTAATCTTCATCTCTTTCATTTATTCAGCAAATGTTTAATAATTCTTGCACTATGGTAGCACTCTTATAAAGTTAAGTTTACTTTGAACAACAAAATTAAAAAAAAAAATCCTTACCCTTCTGGAGTTTATATTCTCATTGGATGAGACAGAAAATAAACAATAAATATAATGTATTCATTATTATACGGTGATATGTGCTATAGGCTAACACAAATAGAACAGAATAATGAGGATCAGAAATGTAGAGAGGGTTAAAACCTTAAATGGGCTCATCAGGGTATATACCTCATTGATAAGTAAAATTTGAGAAAAGATTTAAAGAATGTATAAAGTCAAGAAAATATGGAAGGAGAGCATGCCAGAGAATTATGATAGCCAAGGCAGGATGTGTATGGTGATTAGAAGAGTAGCTAGAGATAAGTGTAGCTAGAGATCTTGAGTTTCAAAATATTAGACCTAGTTTGTCTTTTAAAATTATGTGTGTGAATAATCATTGACTTGTTCAGCTATTTACTGGGCAACTACCATGCAAAAAGTACACAATCTTTATGCTTAAGGAGCTCATAATTTGTACAGACCTGGATAGTTAGATGCTAGATGATAGATAGATAGATAGATAGATAGATAGATAGATAGATAGATAGATAGATAGATAGATAGATGATAGATAGTGTATATACTTTCCATTTATAAACAAAACTTCTTTTTAACATAACTTCAGTAAGTTGATTGATTTATAACATCTTTGTTTTTTCCCACAAGCACACTGTTCTCATTATAGCCTCCAAAACTTTGCTTTAGTATTTCTATACTCTATTTCCAAGAAGACCTGTGTTTTTTCCTCTATATTTTATCTATATTATAAATACAGCTGAAGCTTTGCTTCTAGACTGAATTCTCTTGACTACTCACACCCTAATGAGGTTTGCTATTTATCTTTGGCTCCAGCTTCTCTTGATTTTAACACATGAAAATACAAGAATTATGTGTTATAATTATTTTATTCTCCATAGTGTATCAGAGTGAAGGACTTGCTGAAGGACTTGGGGTGTCTAATATTAGAATGAACTAAAGAGATCTATGGGTTATTTGCATTTAGAGAGGGTTAATTAAAGCATAAACAATTATTTATCCAAGTCAGTTTGGAATCTGCCTCTGTTTAAGAAGAATACAGAGCATAATACTTCATTGAAGACAATTCTAGTTTCAGGAATCTAACCATAATCTGCAGAATTAAAGAAAGTAAAGGAACACATCTTAATGAGGAATAAAATAAATGAGAAGAAAATTATCATGTGATTTTGTTTGTCTCATCATGGAAGATCATTTATTTTCTATTTTTCCCAACTGTTCAGCAATTCTAAGGTTTAACTCTCTTCTGAATAATTGCAATTGTTTAGTCTCGATTCATGGTGATGCAAACCAAGGAACTAGATAGGGGTTTAATCTTGATCTGAACTTTTTATATTTATATTCTCTCTTTCCTTTTTCTCCTGACCTTTTTTTTCTGGCAAGTAGAACATTCTATGTACCATGATGTACCATAAATTTCTTTTAGAATTCTGGAATCTCTGCATTGTATGTGAAAAAAAACACAATAAATCAGTGGAATATCATAATACATTTTCCCAAGAGTAACATTATTATTACAATAAACATGGAGAGAAATACCCACTGACCTAGAACCCAATTAACTAGGTTGCAACTATCTGTGTTTGTGAGGCTAGTTCTTCTTTCAAATATCATTAGGGATCTAATTGTCTTAGAAGAAGCCATGAGGTTAACAATGAGAAATTTTTTCCTACCAAGTAAGCATTACTAGCATCTATTTCATTTTGTAGGAAGAAAACTTTACAATTATTATTTTTAGATATCAAATGTATAATTAATGTCCTTTTACCTTTTCTAATCATTGTAGAGAGAATTGATCTTAATGACTATGTGTTTTTATTAGTTAATTTACCTTGAAGTGATTTTGAGACATGATGCTTAATGTCTCTTGTGGTTCAAAATAGTTTACAATAGACCCTTCTCAATAAGTCAGCCTTATTCACTTAATCTGCTATAGGGCTGAATGTCACACATAAAATTAGCTTTAGAATTAAGCAGTCACCTACAGGGTGTGCGTTTTGGAGCCAGGTCATTCTTCTACACACTATGATTGACTTCACACAAATGCTGGATGCCTGAAAATTTACCAAGGGCGGTATGTAGTGCAGCCCAGAGATCAGCATCCAGGCTCTGACATTAGTGCTCGGGTTACTTTCTTAGTCTTATAGTTTACTATCTTTTTTGCCTTACTTTTCCCATCTGTAAAGGTGAATGATGATATTTACTCCTTAGGGTTAAAGATAAATAAAAAAAAAAAACACATAGCCTACTTATGACTATACCTTGTCAAAAGTAAGTGCTTTAAAATTTAGCTATTGTTACTATCATAAAATATTCATCATTCTGACTTACTGTATCTAGTGAGGATGAAGCCTTAAACTAATTCACACTAAAGTGTTACTTTCTTACTCAAAGAAAGAATATATGGATTAGCTTCAAAAACTGCAAAGTACTCTGTGAAGACAGAAGTGGTATAACCAGCATTTTAAAGGGCAATGTGAAAAAATAAATAAAATAAAATAAAGGGCAATGTGAGAACAGAAGGGTTTGGGTCCAAGGTGGGTGGCAGAAGGAAAATTCAGTCATTTCTTACTTTTTCTCAGTGCCTTCATTTACCATGCATTAGAGTACATACTTTAAATTCATCACTATGTGGTGAATGAAAGAAGACCCAGGAGGGATTACTCATCACACAGGTTGAATTGAACAAATCTAGGCCAGCGAGCCAGCCCCACACTCTGGGCAGAGGGAACTGTTAGCTTTGGCACAGCCTGCGATAAGTATGTACATATCTTGTCTAGACAATGAAATATGCCTAGGGGAACATGCATGTGTGAACCAAGGAGCAGGGACATTGGAAGTTTTAACATCTGGGAGCAGCTGTTTGCTATGAGCATAATTAAAGTGAGGTTGGCAACATTCACCTCCCTTTGACATGCTCCCAACCCCCAACCAAACCTAATAAACATCAGGCCTGATGTTGACAATAACATTTTTAGGTGTCCAACTCCATTATAAATATATCCAGGTAGTTTCAGAGCTATTTGCACAAGGAAAAACCTGGGGTGGGAGAAGAACCAAGGGGCTTGGATCTATTGTAATTTTAAGTCTCAATGTAAATACTGTGTAATTTGTATCTCTAGTATGAAAAAAGCAGTGATTTTCATTTAGTTATTTTTTCCCCCAAAATGCATCTTTCTGTAGGATAATGTGAGTTGCTGAGGACAATAATAATATCATAATAATTTCTTTTATTCCTAGTACATTGCACACAATAAATAAAGCACATAATAGCTTGCAAAAAGATTATTTTTAGTATATAAAGGAGTAAAATAAATCATGCAAAAGGTTGTTTTTGCATTTTCTCCAGAGATACATACGACAAAGTGACTTAGAAATGTGGTCACAGCTCAGATTTCACCAGGAAAAATCCCTAGCATGTGTTTGTTCTATCATGGTAATATTGAAGCTGGAGACTTAGAAACAGTATGTCATTGTGAATCGTCCAGCATATCTACCCAAATCTGAGAAGATGCTAGAAGCTATTGTAAGCCAACATTATTATCTTCCTTTTCAGGAGAATCAGAATAGACTTCAAAAATTCTATAAACCTAAAATAAGAGGTAATTTTCCTGTAAAGAATTACTCAAATATTTTCATAAATGATAACATATTTAATAAGATTCTATTTTCTAGGTAATTTGTTTTGGTATGTGACTATAATGTTGGTATCAGTGACACTACACCAATTGTATTGTGATGTATTATTCATAAACAATAAAGTTGAATAAAACAACTTACTTTTTGTCATGTAGAAATGTCATCTAAGTATATTTTGTTGTATGTAAAGAGACAGTATCTTGTTTATCATTTTATGAGACTATCATTCTAAGAGCTACTCAGAGAACCTATTTACACTCTTGGATTGGGAATTATGCCAGTCTTGGAACATGTGGTTATTTTATCAAAAACATTAAGAAAATAAAATAAAGAGAGAGAGAGAGAGAGAGAGAGAGAGAGAGAGAGAGAGAGAGAGAGAGAGAGGAAAGAAGGAAGGAAGGAAGGAAGGAAGGAAGGAAGGAAGGAAGGAAGGAAGGAAGGAAGGAAGGAAGGAAGGAAGGAAGGAAGGAAGAAAAGATAGCAGGTTTAGATTCAGCCAAGACAATGTAAGGATTTGGATACTTGGTATTTGTTTTCCTAGTTTACCACCCACTCAAACATCTCTTGAGTCTTCTAGGAAATTTGTAGAAATCAAAGATTCCATTCTTTTCCCATTACAAAAAACACTATCTGACAGTGAACAACAAGAAAGAAATTGCCCAGGATTCTATATTTTACTATAGATTTTAATCATACTTAATCTCTTCCTTGCTGTGCCTTAGATAGATATCTCTGAAATTTAGTACATAAATCCCACAAGTTTTAAATACCCCTCTCATTGGAGTCCTTCCTCCCTTCCTTTCTCCTTTCCTTTGACCTTCCCTATCTCCTGCTCCCTTTCTTTCTTCAGTTCTCTCCTATTTCCTTCCTTTCTTGTTTTCACACCATATATCCTAGCACTTTATTAACCAGCTTTAAACTTCAAGCTAGGATCTACAGTTTAAACACAATTTAAAGTGCTTACTGGACACATTCTTAGCCTTAAAGCAAGCATTTTATCTGAGTTGAAAGTTTTGTTTATAAGCATCTTAAGACAATGGTTTTTAAAATGCTAGATTATAAAAATCACCTAGGGATCTAATTAATATACAGATAGCCAAGATCAAAAGAAAAAAAAAAACTTTAAATAAACTCCCTAGATGACCCTTGATTAGAAAATTTTGAGAAACACTAATGTAAACCCACCTCTCAGTAAATGCTATTTTTCTCATTGCCATTCTGACACGTGGTGAAAAAAAAGTACAGTGATAAGTACTTTTTTAAGAGCAAGTCCTATTTCACTGTTTGACCATGCTTATTATAGAAAAACGGTTGTCATGTATTGTTTTTAAATATATTTCTTGTTCTGTAGGTTAAGTTTTATCATGGGCACATATTGCTAAAATAAAAAATTTAAAAAAACAAAACAAAACAGATGGAATGTAGGGAAAAAAATCAAAAGTGCTCTAATATATATGATTTGACATGAGCAGGTTTTGCCAGCAGGAAAGCAATGAAAATGGGATAAAGTCTTCCTAGCAAAAGAAATTAACCAACAGGAGCCTGACAATTGCAGGCTTATTTTAAAGGTGTAGTGATATGTTTTGAAGGTTATTAAGATGTAACCTCTTATTCATCTAGAAACTTAAATGTTTCTCCTTGAGAAAAATCTTTAGGAAAGTTACAAATTGTTGTTACCAGTAAAAGATGAGTTGACAGAGAGTATTGCTATCTCATGAATTTAATCAGAAAACTTGGCTTTAAATTACAATTAAGACACACTAATTTTGCCACCTCGGGTAGATGATTTAACCCCTGTGAGAATTAGTTTTTCATCTGTGATAAATATAATAAAGTAATACAGACAAGATTATAATAAAGATTGAAGGTAAAAATTATATAACTGTTTAGTTCTATAAATACATAAAATGTTAAGAAATTTTACCGCACTGGCTAGTGAAATGTTTCTGGTAGAAGTCTACTTCCAAATAATTGGGGAGATGGAGAAGCTCAATAGTTTATTGTCATGCATCTATCTAAAATTACATGTCTCTGGAATTCATACCCAGGGCTCTTGAAATGTTATTTCACCAGCAGATTTCTTCTTTTTTTTACTAGATTTCATATATTAATAAGGGTGAGAAAATAGAGATAAGAAAACCAGAATGAGACGATTGTATTTTAAAAGCCAAGTCAGACATCACTTCTTTATACTGGTCATGCAAAACAATAGAACTACAGGGAAAATTAATGCTTTATGAATTTAAAAGACAATGTAGAAAACTAAACAAATTAATGAAGCACCAGAAGTCATCTTAAATAGGCCCTACTAAAGGGATTGCATTCAGGGCAACTGTTTTATTATTTTATTGTACTTTTTATGTCTTTATTATACTGAACACATCTTTTTTTTAGGAGACAAAGTAAATGTTTAATTTCCTCTTTCTACACAATATATCTATGTATATATTTAGGGCCATACTTATTCAAGTTTTCAATGGAAGAAAAAATGGGTCCTAGAAAAAAAGTCAGCACTAGTTCTGGTATCAACTGTTAATTCCTGATAAAGATATAATATCATCTTTTAGTTTATCTTAAAATGAGGTTGTAGCATCAATGATTACTGAAAGATGCATCTAGTTTCAACCTTAAATAATTTGTCTATGCATTTTTATTTAAAGAAAATAGTTTAAAATATAAACAATATGAATACTAATGTAAAACCAAAGGACACAATAAACATGGATACATATTTTTAGTTCATTAGATTAAATATTCATCTAAAAAAGGACAGAACAAAATAGATAAGATCAAATTTCTGATTTGATATTAGAAAATAATGATATTTATTTTTTTAGAAAGTTATTTCATTACTATTGTTCCAGATAAAATATTTTCATTTTCGACATAATATCAAGATTTTGCATTTTGTTCGATGGTGTTTCGAGTCAGTTTTGGCTTTTAAAGTATTTTAATATGTATTTAAAAATTTAAACTCTATATTATATATTTGTTTAGGCATGTTATTTAATACCAGTGAGGAGCTAAAAAATATGAAGACACTCAAATTAATTTTCTGAGCACTTTCTGTTGAGGTGCCATGAAAGGAAGAAAGGGAAATTCAAAATATAATGTACTTATTTAACAAATACTGAATGAGTTTCTTATACATTCTAGGGAAGGATAATCCATAACAGAATGTTTGTGTAATTGTTCTAAAAGATATAACAAATTACTTCTGTAAGAAAATAAAATCAGATTCATCCAACTGTGAATCTCTGAAAAGGTTTGTAAGGGAGTGACTTATAAATGCATTCATCAGCTAATGCCTGGGTGACTCAACAAAATCATACTCAATTGAGGATATAAATGAAGAAAATTACTGAGTTCACAAAGATATAGATACTTTGGAGATCCTTAGTTAATTTCAGAATCTATATGAATAATAAAATTAAAAATTTCCAAATTGGCTTACTAGAAATTTATTTCACAGTGATTCTGTATGTTTTAAAACTATTTTAACTTTTTAGTTAGAATATAATATAAATGAAATTTGGCTAGGAAAGTTTTGTGGACGAGGTGGCAATTTTCTTATGAAAATAATGAATTTTTATATTACTGATTGATTTGACTTTTCTAATCATTTTTAATTGTCTGTAGATACCTTCATAAACTTAGAAACATCAAACTGGGCTGTGTGTTGTCCAAAATAAGTAAAATGGTATATTTAACGTTTAAGCAATGATTTAATAATGCAACTCCTTGTTATGTTAATTGAAGCCATTTCCAACAAATTTGCCTCTATATGAGAATGATCTGGATTGAAAGATACTAAAGATTCATACTCATAATTAATTTCTTTGTAATTCAAAATTTTAATTCCTTGAAATGACCTGAGTGTCTTTATTTTTACTCAGTCTTTACTCATAATAATAATTCAGCTATTATTATATACAGAAAACGGACAAAGATTTTATTTCTACTTTCTTGTCACTAAAAAGATACTCTTTTATTTTGAATTTTCCTAAATGAACTCTAGCATTCCCAATCTTTATTTAGATAACTTTGCTGACTCAATATAAAATCTGTTATAAAAACTAGATGGGGAACTTCTCATTTATATTTCAATATATTACCTTTTAAGCTGATTGTGTCAATTTTCTTTCTTAAATTTCTGAAACACTCTGTGGTGACATTTCACTGTTTAAAGCACTTAAAATCTTCATTTATTTTGTTCTTGACTTCATGCTTCATATAACTCAAGTGGGACAACCCTAGATCCAAAAGTTAATTTCTGAAAGAGGGATTTACTTTATATATTTGGTGATTTCAAAATTTAATTTCTTTATGGACATTTATTGAGCACTTACTATATGCAGTGTACTTTTAACATCTTTTATCTCATTGTACTTTTCAGAAAATGATAGTCACATTTCTTCTTAAGTGTTTTAATTATTCTTACTTTTTGCTGAAATGGCAGGTCATAAAGAATTAATGAAAAGTACCATGAGATGAAAAGGATAATGAGTACAAAGAAAAAAGCAATTTTTGATGTTATCCATCTTAAAATTCCCTACAGGCAGTTTGTCAATGTGTTCAGTCATTTTCCTTCTAAAATGTCTCTCTGATGTACCTTCTCAATTCTGGCTAGTAAGACTGAAGCCTAGACTTTCATCTCTTCATGCTTGAAATACTACAACAGCTCTTTAACTGGTTAGCTTGTTCCCACTCATTCCTTATCTATTATTTCATCCTTTCACTATAATAATACTGAAATATCACTATTGTTATGTCACTCTTCTGCTCAGGAAACTCCTATACCCTAGTGCCTTCTGTGTGAAGATGAAATTCTCCTACCTAGAATTAAAGGTCACTCATAATTTTGTGCCATTCTACTAGGAAGGCTTTATTTCCTACCTTTTCCCAGTCCACATATTCTATCTTTGTCAGAGTGGTCAACTCACTTCTGCCAACATACTCTGCTTTTGCCAAGTTTGCTTTATAAGTATAATCACCTTTATCAGAATGGTTCTTCTCCTCCCCTGCACCTATCCAACCAATCAGCCATCTGTAAAGCCAAAGTTGAACTCCACTTATTCTAACAGTTCTAACACATCCTGATGTTGTTGTTGTTTTTTTTTTTCATTTTCTGAATTCCAATAACATATTAATCAGAATTCATGGTTTATTACTCACTTTCTCATGAAACAGGCACTGGAATCAAATTCAGATAACCTGGGAACTTGTGCATTGTTGAGTATTGAAATCATTCCAACCTGTCCTTACTCACTCTATGTTCTACTGGTGTATAATAGTTGCCACAGTATCACGGTGATGGTTGATGTTTCTTTTTTTCTGTGCTACTCTGGAGGCACCTAGAAGCACACAACTTATTTTAGCTTCCTATCCTCGGCACACTTAGAATGACATCTGACACATAGTGGTTTCTCAATGCATGTTCGAAGTTTGAATGTCTACCATGAAAACTTCCTGATCTAAAGATCGTCTGTAAAATATAAATATTATACCTGCCTTGCTTGGTTCACAAAATCTTCTTGAATAAAGGAAAAGGTGGGAAAGTGCTTTGCAATTGCAAGCAGTGTAGAAATATTATATGACTATATGATTCTGTGTATAGTGCTTTCCTCACTACTCTCTTTGAATCTAGAAACTGTCTTATTTATTTTGACGCTCACATGCACATACTCAGCTGCTAACGCACTTTGGCTTATGACATACTTTTAGTAAAATTTACGTAGATTTGTTGATTAATTGTAAATAAAATAATTTTAAAGTCATCTCTTTTTATATTATTAATCTATCTAAGTGGTTGTCTCCTATAGTTCATGATGACTATAAACTTTCACAGTGACTAGAGAAATCTTGGAAGCTGTGTCCTGAGGATGGCAGACCACCTACCAACCCTGAACAGCTCCTCTCTGAACTTTCTGTGAAAGGGAAACATTTTCCTTATAGTTTTAGCTCTCTTTCTCACTGAAATTAAGCTTCTTCTAACCAAGTTGACTCTTAAATACCAAACCCTACTCTTACCTTTCCTTGAAACAAAATACTTTAGTTTGTGGAGCCAGGTAGGCAATTCACCCAAACTGTAGTCTGATAAGAATAATTAACAAACATTGTATGTTTTGGCATGTCATCCAATTTGGGAAAATACACCCAAAAACATTGAAATAGAGGATGGGTAGTTAATGCCACTTTCTGTCTTGTTCAGCACAGCTAACAATTATACCTCCTTTATGCTTGGTGTTAAGTGCCAAGTTTAATTGCACATAATAGATTTTTTAGCATGGATTAAGATAGACTAACTTTAATTCCTGAGATGCAATCCATCTTCAATGGTAACCATAATCATGATGGCTTTTCTAAATCATCTAAGATAGAATGTGTTCATTTAGTAAATTTTGAATTATAGGTACTATTTACATTGTGAAAATTGACAGCCTATGGCATATATACCTTTGTGTATCAAAAATATTATGTGAAAATATCATAATCATTAGAAGAAATGGAAAAAGAGAAGTCTTGAGCTTTGCATTTAGTTAACTTTTTATACATATCTAGTTTAGCCACATCCATGGGAAGAAAACCTATGGTCATTGATTATCCTATTATCTTTTTATTTTTATCTTTTTCTCCCAAGTAATGTTGTCCTCTATTGCATTGATTTATATGGTTTATTCAACTGAGTGAATATTGAAGCGATTCATTCCTCCTTTTTTCAACATTCTAGCAAAGTCTAACATACCTGTTAGGGATGATTACAATGTGCAAAAATAGCTTTTACACATCTAGGTCTATACAACCTATTCAGAAGATTTTATAGATATTGATACAGGTTTAAAAATATATACATATATAGATAGATAGAAAAAGATAGATATGGAAATAGACATACACTACTTCATGCTACTTAAACAAATCACTAATATTGGCTTGGGAATGGTGATGTCTAACACTTCAGATATTTTCATGACTGTTAGAAATAAAATAATAGTTCATCTGGCAAATCCCATGCACTTAATTATTTGTAGAAATATCACATAGATACTTTTTACATATACATAATATAAATTTTAAGTCAGCATATTTACTCAGATATCTCATTCCTGAAACATTCTGGATCAATAAAAGCTTACTCTTTTGCTCACTATGTGTCTTCAATCAATATTATTGATTTTTAACTTTGAAATTTCCCTCTCTGAGAGAATTATCTTACTTTCCACCCTTTCTATAACTTCATTAAAAACAAACTTGAAATTTGTTCTCACTGTGAAGTGTAATCCCTTGAACCTTCCATATATTTCTGGTTCACCCACCTCTGACTTCAGTTTTCTCCTTAACTAAGATTGTGAGACCATATAAAGCCTTCTTAATGATCTTCTCATTACACTGTAAAATCTCTTACCTGTTTGACTTTTGCTACCTGCACTCCAATAAATCCAATTCTTGAGTAGTCTTTACAGTCATGCTTCATTGGTTTTAGACTATTTTAGCATTGCTAGAGAAAGTAGGTAAACAGTGCTAATTTCACTATAGATCCCTATTCTCCAGTCCTTCTTCTCTCTCACTACTGCTCAGAAATGGCATTTGTTTCCTGATTCAATATTACATCACCTTGAAAAGAGATTTGAACCCTCTCTTGATATTCTGATGTATTCCCTTCTCCTCAAATTAAAATCCGCATCTCCCACTTAACTATGTTTATCAACAGCACCTCAAATGATCTGTGTAGATTCTCCTCTATAGAAAGATCTTACATCTATATCTGATGTCTTACTTTTTATTCCTTTCTCAAAAAAGAAAAAGAAAAAGAAAAAGAAATTCTTTATCTTTTTAGTGCTAAATCATCTGTCTGGACTTTTCTTCCTTCTTGAAAACTTGCTCTATCACCATTTTCTATGTTCTTCGTTTTCTTGCATTTGCTCTGCCTACTAATATTCTTAAAATTTTCCTTCTTCTGAAAAAGCCTTTCCTCACACTAACAGTCTTTCTAGGTAACATTTCATCTTGTTCCCTTGCTGCCAAAGCTTTTGAAACAGTAATTGTAGTATTTTTCCCACAATTTCATCGTTTTCACTTGCAGAGTAACTTTCACTACAAATGCTTAACAACCATCACGTGAGTTTTTTCTCAGTCTTAATGTTCATTGACTTTAGTAATTCCCTTGTTTCTTAAACTTAACCTTGCTTCTGCATCATATTTTTAATTCCTTGATCATCATTATTGATTGTTTCTTAGAGAAAATGAGAACTAGAGTAAATGATACTCAATTTATCGTTTACAATCTGTTTTGGTTTATATATTTTAATATATCATTATTTGCTTGTATTTATAATATAATCGTTCTCTATGTAATCACAACTTTAAATCTAAGAGTAATCCTTGATGCTGCTCTCTTCTTTTCCTTCTTTCTAACAATGGCTTTCAGATTCTTTGTTTCTTTTTTGTGTGTGTGTGACTTACTTTAAAGCTTTCCCTTTTCCCATTTCACTGCCTTTTAGTTAGATTTAGTTCTTTTATTTCTTTACTTGGACTGTGGCCAAAGTTTCTAACCGATGTCCCTCCATTTAGCTATTTTCTTCTTTATGTGTAACTTAAAAGTTCTGTGGATTTCCCATAGAGAACAAGCTATTGTTAAGATATATTTAATTTTCTTAAAATCTGGAAGAAATTCACCATTTCACTTCATTTTTTGTTATCTGTCTAAAAAAATACTTCATATCTACAACCTAACTGTTACTCATTTTCTTTTAACATGCCATGCTTTCTTTAATGTTATTTTTCACTTTTGCCTAGAATGCCCTTCTCCAAAACATCTATCTTTCAAAATCCTATGCATCATTCAAAATATTTTTATATGCTAGCCTTTCAGTGATTCTTACTCTCAGCCTAAAGTTCTCTATTTAAAAAAAGAGAGAGAGATATAATTGACATATAACGTGTGTAAGTTTAAGATGTACAATGTGTTGATTTAATACATTTATACATTATATTATGATTACTACTGTGCATTACCTAACACCTCTATCCCATCACATAATTATAATTTCTCTTTCATGGTGAGAACAATTAAGTTCAAGTTCCTTAGAAAATTTGAAGTTTACAATACAGTATTTATAGATTATAATCACAATGTGTAGTAGATCCCCGGATTTATTTATCTGCTAGTTGCAAGTTTGTACCATTGAACAACCTCTTCCCAATTCCCCCAGCCCCAAGCCCCTGGTAACCACCATTCTACTCTCTATTTCTATGAATTTGGCTTTTTCAGATTCCATATGTAAGTGCAATCATGCAGTATTTGTCCTTCTTTAACTTATTTCACTTAGGATAATGTTCTGAAGTTTAAATGGCCAGATTTCTTTCTGTTTCATGGCTGAATGACATTCCATTGTGTATATATGACATCTTTTTTATCTATACATTCATTGATGGACACTTAGGTGATTTTCATATCTTGGCTATTATAAATAATACTGTTTATTATAACGAAGAGTACCTATATCTTTTTGATAACCTGTTTGCATTTCCTTTGATATAAACTCAGAAAGTGAAATTGCTAGATCTTATGGTAGCTCTATTTTTAATTTTTTGAGAAAACTACTGTTTTCCATGGTGGCTGAATTTATTCCTATCAACAGTACACAAGGGATCCCTTTTCACCATATTCTTGCCAGCACTATTTATCACTTTTTTTTTTCTTATGATAGCCATTCTAACAGAGGTGAGGTAATATCTCTTTGTGCTTTTGATTTGCATTTCCCCAATGATTAGTGATGTTGAGCTTCTTTTCATATAATCATTGGCCATTTGGATGTCTTCTTTGGAAAAAATATCTGTTTAGTGCCTCTGCCCATGTTTTAATTAGATTATTTTGTTGATGTTGAAAAGCTCTCTCTTCCTTCTGTAAACATCTATGTTAGATTTTTGGTAATACTCTGCCTTTTAATGATGCTTGTTTTGTACAGGTCTTGACTGTTATATCTTCAACTTTGAGTATAGAAACTTTACCTCTTTATTATTATATCATCTGTTGCTCCAAAAACACAAACGTAATTGGTATTTTGTCTCTATTTGTGCATATATCTAGGTTAAATAAAGGGATAAATAATAAAAACAAATCTTCAAGGTTTTGAAAATTGTTTCGAATTACCTTCTTACAGTATACTCAAATGCTCTCTTGCTTCGCCTTATTTGGTATTTTTTTTTCAAGAATAATCATCTTGCCTAAACCAAACACACTAAAAACCCATAAATATATGAGGTGATGGATGTGTTAATTAACTATATGAGAGAAATTCTTTTATAATGTATATGTATACCAAAGCATCAGGGTGTACACTTTAAATATGTTATAACTTCCTTTGTCTGTCATACCTCAATTATGCTGAAATTAAAAAAATAATAATCATCATAAATGTTCTGTGCTTCCATCTCATTACATTATTTTCAATATATGTTTAATTTTATAATTTTACTTGCCTTTTTTCCTAAGAGAAATATTTGTAAGGCTATAAGACTTCTAAAATTTATTTGATTCAGTTACATTGCTTATGTGTCCTAAGGCATCCATGCTAGTTGATTCTAAAACATGTAGTGCCTTTGGGTGAGTTATTATGAAAAATTCAAAAAGCTGCAATTCTGTTTCCTCTTAGTACTGTAACTGTTTTTTAGATATTTTCCTTTTATTCAAGAGAAACTCTGTAATATAACTCTTAATTTAAATAAAAGTAATAAATATATTAAGAAAAAGGTAGAGCACATTATCATTTTCTTCCTCAGGAAAAATACAAGTGTCAACAATTAAAGATGAATCTCTGTTAGTATCAGAATAATAGACCTACTTATTCAGCTCAAGGATAAATTGAATCCACAAGTGCTTACTGTATAAGATCTCCTAAGATGCGTTTAAATTACCTCTTGGAAAGAACTGCCATATATCCTCTGTTAAAACAATGTTCCTGAGCCTCGAGCCCTGATGTGGGACTTGTTTAGTCCCTTTTGCATTTCTTATTATAAAGAAGGGGATTGGAAGCTGAAGGGTTTAGTTTCTACCTTCACAGTCCTGCATGTATGTGATGAACTGAAGCTGAGCGTCAAGAATAGCACACTCAATGAACTATCTGCTTCTACTAAGAAGTCAAGGATTGGCTTAAAAGGTGTTCTGGGCTAATAGATTAAATTACTCTTTAAGATCAAAGAGCTGTGATATGAGATTATACCTGATGAAAGGAAAAAATAAATTATTAAGAGGATGTGAAAGGAATAATTCTTCCTTTATGAGTACCATATGAAGTACTGTTTTATTGCTGAGAGTGAAATATTAGTATCAAGCTTTCTTGAAGGGGCACCTGCACCTAACCCAGAACTCTCCACGATGCTAGAAATGTGACAATAAATGTTCACTGGTCTAATACTACACATTTAAATTAAATATTCCTTATGGTGCACCTCTCACATTCTTTTATCAGATACTTAATAACTTCACTAAGTATAAGAAATGTAATTGGGTATAGTCAAGAGTTTTAAAGGCTGATCTCTAAAGTGCTTAACTTCATGAAAACTGCAAGATTTTAAAATAGCTCTTTTATAGAGCTTAGCTTGATGTCAGAGAAGAAAATAAAGTCTATCAGATGCCCAAGAAGATTTTGGATTTATTGATCATGGTATTTCTAGCCCCTTGTTGAAATAGTGAGTATACCAGAGATTTTTTGAATAAATATAGCTAGAAAAGTCAATTCACAGTCAACTTTCAAGTATCTTTGTTAGATATTTCTGCGGTTTCCTAAACCAATTTACATGTCTAAACTCAGGTTAAGCTTTTATTAAAAGACAACGATTTGTGTTCCTCTTATAAAATTGTAAAAATATTTCTTTGGATTTTTATTTTTCCAGTGAAATCATGAGAGGTATGGCTTGTTTAAGGCATAAAGAACATTCTGTGGCATTATACTTTTAACTCTCCATTTTATTTCATTGATGAACATACTGGTACCAAAAAGTCTGAGATGGAAACAGGTGACCAAGAGCCCAAACAGACTTTAGAGTCTCTAAGAACAAGAGATGATATTGTTCCATATCAAATTTTGAATCAAGATAAACGACTCTAAAGCAAGTATAATATATTTAATTGGTTCTGTATTTCTGATTTTTCCCATAATGACTGTTTAAGTGATATCAAACATCAACTTACTTGTCACATCTATATCGATATCATTTATGCCTGTATCTATCTCTGTGTGTGTGTGTGTGTGTGTGTGTGTGTGTGTGTGTGTGTTGTTTTTATGGAACCCTTAATGTGTTTAGTTTAATAATCCAGCACTGACATAACCTCAAACACAAAAGAAAATAACCAATTCTGATTTATATAAGTATATTATGTTCTTCCAAGAAAAGCATTTGTTACCAAGAAGAAAATTGAATGTGAAATCTTTTAGTCAAAAGTCAAATAATTTCTTAACAACAAAAAAGAAAATTAAATATAAATGCAGTCTTTCAGGGTTTCTAAACAATAAATATTGATTATTTAAAATTCTAAATAAATCATGTATTGGAAGAGGATCCTACAATATATTTTATTATTTTTTTCTACTCGTATAAGAAATTACAATGACTTAAAAGCTATCAATTAAAATATATGTTTAAATTCTCTATACTTATCTACAATTTGGAGATTTTGACTAATATCTATAAATAATATTTTGACTAATCCAAAAAGGTCACACTTCCTTTCTTTTATTATAAAATAAACTCATAAATGAAATAAACCATAATAATCATTAAAGATATATGTTAAATAAATAAAATCCAAAATAAGCAATAATGGAGATGAAAATTAAGTATAAATTTAATCTATCCTTAGTAGGTATTATTTTTTATTTCTTTTTTTGATTAATTAGTTCACCTAAAGGTAAGGTGGAAATCAGTCTGAAAAGTTCATTAATTTTACTGTCATAGGTAAAAATTTCATATGATTGAAGAAAACTAGGCTTATGAAGTCTAGTAGCCTTAAAATATAATGTCTGTATATTTTAATTTATGAATTTTATTATTTTCTTCATTTTGGGGTTACTTTTTAAATAAATTAATTTTATCTTTAAAACAGTGTATACTACAAAGTAAGACAAATCAGAAATGACATTATGACCCTATCATTTTAAAAGCAACAGAAAAACATTAAATTGTCAATACTTTCAGATGTATTAAAATTCAAAATAATACAGTTTTCTGAAGAAAGTATTTATTACTACAACGTACTATAAAATGTGTTTGTATTTATTCTTATGGTGATATTTTAAAATGTCAGAATTGATTCATACATATGTATGTAAGGGCACAAATACTTTTTAAGATTCTTTGAGCTAAATTTAAAATAAGTAAATTAAAGCTCATTGTAGATTATCTACAAAACTATCTTTTCTGTTCTGATATTCTCATACAATGAGATCTAAAAGCCTTTCTGCATGGCAATTTCATTCCCAGGAAATTTCAAGAAGAAGGTTTAAAGTCTGGATAATATTCTAGTAAATCAGAAAAGTCTACATGCCATAATATGTGTTAGATTCAGTTGTTCCCCAAGTACCAATCTAAGGACTGGTTTACTTCCAAATTACCTGAGAAGCTTTAAAAACATTAGTTTAGGGGCCCCACATTCTGAACATAATCAGTGTAGGACCAAAAAATATGTATTTTTAAAAGATATACAGAATGAGGTTTGAAGTTCACATTATACTTTCTAACGTGATAGGAATAAGTGCAATAAATATAGTCTTGTGGTAAAAAAACAAACAAATACCAAACTGTTATTCACCATCCCTCAGCCCCAATTATTTGTACGTGCATCTTGGTAATCAATTCCCATGCTGACATCTCAGAAATATTCACCATTATCAGGAATCATTGTTCAACAGGCAGAGGCCTGGTTTTTAGGTAAGCTTGATGAAAATGCACCTAAGAAGTATATTAGAAGAAACCTAATTTCTATAATCAATACCCTAGAGGGTCTCAATATTGTACAGTTTCTGGCAAAGGGACATTTTACCCTTTTGTATTCCATTGGTACAGTTTAGTCTCAGATTAAAAGTTGTTCCTAAATAAAATAAGTTAATAAAAGGTGCATTTCAATAGATGAAGGCTGGCACTGACCAGCCCAGCTGACAGAATTAGAGCTTTCTCAGTGATGGAATCCTAGGAAAAGGGTTTTGGAGTGGATTGGAAATGTTTGGGGTCGGGAAGAGGAGGAAAGAAATAGATGCAGGAGCTTAAAGATGCATTATGAAATGAGCCAAAATTTCCTATATGTTCTGATGGAATTTTGCTCTTTGTCATTTCTAGAGGAAGCTGTTTTCTCTATTATTACAAATAAAGAGGTTTATAAAAAAAATATTTGAAAATTCAACTTAACTGCATTTTATTTAGTAGTTCCAGTAGAGAGTTCAAACACAAATACAACTAATTAAAAGAAGGGCATAATTTTTCGAAGGCTACAATATTAATGTGTGTGATTGAAGATTTTATGTAGAAAAAAAGCATTTGAGGTGAATGAGTGAAATTTTGACAGTTTAAATTTAGGGGAAGGGAAACAGAGAAGTGGAAAATGGGGAGTGTGTTTTAAGACAAAGATGAGTTGTTTTATATGCCCAAAATGAATTATAGTTTGATAAGACCTTTATGTGAAAAATAAAACCAGAAAGAGAAAATCATAGATCAAGCTAAAAGTTTGCATTTTATTCTGTAGGCCACATTGAACTATGTGAAATGTTTAGTAAGACTATGCCATAATAAGACTTGTGCTTTAGGAAAACTTGAGAGAGAATAGGGGTCAGAAAACCAGTTTAAAATCAAATGCAGCAGACTGCATAAGACTGCTTACAACTAATCAACTAGAATCAATCAAGAAACACCTGTTAATATCTATCAGTAAATACTAGAAATAGTGCTGATGAGAATTGGAACTAAGACAGAGACATAATGAATGGAAAGAATGAAAATGATTGGAAAGGCCTTGCAGAGATAGAGGAAAGAACGACATATTGAGAACTACCTTATCATATCTTGTTTTAACCAAAAAAAAAAAAGAGTCCCCATCACCTTTCTTCACCTACCTTTTTAATAGTTTACTTGGAAATAATTTATATGCCATGAAGTTCATCTAATTAATGTGTGTAATTCAATGATTTTTAGTATATGCAGAGTTGGCATAAACACAGAGTTGTGCATCCATCATCATAATCTAAATTTAGAACATTTATATCAACCCAAAAAGAAAACTAGTAGCCATTAACTCTATCCCTTCTTTCCTTCTCCCAACATAGGCAACCACAACCTATAAATCATCTTTCCTGCTGTATTTTCTATTGAGCTCTAAGCTATAAGGGAAAAGACTCAGTCTTTTAATTAATATATGATAACTAATGATAAACACTTGTTTGTGTAAAACATTATTTTTGAACTCACTATTTTACCCCCAACTTCATCTCCCTCTTCTACCCCCTACCCCACACATGTGCATGTGCATGCACATGCACACATGCACACAGAGCACAGGTATTTCTAGGACATAACATTTTTACCTTTTACTTATCTTGTTTTTGTGAAACCAGAAAACCCCAGATGCTTCTGCAGAGGCCAGTAGAAGCAAACAATCTATACTCATAGCAACTAATTGATGGCAGATTATAAAGTTTTTCTCCTTCAGGGTCGCAACCTTAAGTTCTGTAAGTAAACAATGTAACATTATTTGAGTATGGCCAGTGCTGGTTCTGGGACCCTAGGCCAATACCAGACTATGAAACATAATAGAATTAGGTCTAGAATTAGGTCCAGACTAAGCTACACCTGAAATAAAGTGGAAGTCTGACTTCAAGAGTGTGATGATGCTTCCAAACAAGATGGCAAAGTAGGAAAATGACTGTGCTAACCTCCTCCCATGATCATGTCAAAATTATAATTAAACTGCAGAACAACCATCTCTGAATTAGCTGAAGTCTAGCTAAATGGAAGTCCTATAATTAAGGATAAACCACATAGAGACAGGTAGGAGGAACAGAGACACAGAATGGGCTGATAGTTAAAAATCAGGAGGGATGTCTTACCTGCAGAAGTTCCCCCCTAAGGAATAAGGTTCTCAGCCCCATATCAGGTCCCCAACCCAAGGTTCCAGTGGCAGGCAGAGAAGTCTTCTAGCTTTGTAAATCAGCAGAGATTATGCCTGAGTGAGACAGAGGGCAGCTGGAGTCTTAGGAGTTTTTCTTAAAGGAACTTATTCACTGACAGACTCACTTGCTCTGAGCTCCAGTGCTGGTGAAGCAGCATGAAAGGAGCTAGGAGCATATGGGGAGGAATTGAATTGTCTGGCCTCAGGATAAATACCAGAGGGGCAGCTATCTCTGAGACAAAATTGCTAACAGAAGCCATTTTTATGAGTCTCCATTAACCTGGCAAACACCACGTGCCCTACCCTGGCAATTCCCTGAGTCTCCACCAACCCAACTTGCAGGCCCACCCAAAACACTTCCAGTGGGTTTTCCAGACAAAGGCCTGCCTGGGCTCATGCTACAGTCTTTTCTAAAGACTGCAAAGGTTCAAAAAGGTTCACAAACCCCGAACAAGCAGCCTCTTGACTAAGCATGCCCCATGCTAATCAGCCCCAAGCCCAGTACTAGTGGCAGCTGGTTTCAGTTCATAGATTAGCTTCTTTCAGGTACCTCCAAGCCTAGAATAAATGGCAACCATCTGCAGATCACTTTGAAGCTTAAACTAAGTGGCCTGGGTGGGGCACAGGTGGTAGCTGACCGTGGTCTGCAATAGAGCCCCTCCCAAGAGGCCCCAGAACCAACACATGTGGTGGGTAGCTTCATACCACACCAGAGTCCTACCCAAACACTCCCACAAATGACATACTCAAAGGGTAGACTGGGCAGACACCAGAGCCCCACTAAAGCAAATCCTGCTCCATATTGTCAAGCTTCTGTATAACAGCTCCTCCACTGTAGTCATGGCCAGTCCTCACAAGCAATAAGCCCAACGATCAATTCCTTCCATTGACATGCTAATAGCAATCAAGGCTCAATTACAAAAGGAAGGAACACACAACCCACACAAAGACATACCGCAGCACCCAGCTCAGGAGATCAAGAAGACCACACTACTGGACCCCACAAGACACTTACCATATAAAGCCACTCAACCAATATGAGAAGACATAGCAACTCTACCTAATACATGGACACAAATACAGGGATTAAACCAAAATGAGGAGACAAAGAAACATGGTCCAGATGAATGAACAGGACAAAATTTAAGAGAAATAACTAAGCAAAATAGAGACAAGCAATCTACCAGATGCAGAGTTCAAAATACTGGTGATAAGAATACTCATTGGTCTTCATAGGAACTTTAACAAAGAGCTAGGAAACATATGAATGGAGATAGAAAAAAAAAAAAAGAACCATAAATGAAACATTCATTAGAGAAAATAAATAATAGATTAAATAAAGCAGAGAATTGAATTAACGATTTAGAAGATAAGGAAGCAAAAACACCCAATCAGAACAACAAAAAGAAAAATAAATCAAAAAAAAAAAAAAAGGAAAAGAGGATAGTTTAAGCAGCCTCTGGACACCATCAAACATACCAGCACTTGCATCATAGGGGTACCAGAAGGAGAAGAGAGAGCAAAGATTTAAAAACCTATTTCAAGAAATAATGACTGAAAACTTTCCTAACCTGATGAAGTAAATAGACATATAAGCACTGGAAGTACAGAGTTCCAAGCAAGATGAACCCAAAAAGGTCCACATCAAGACATATCATAATTAAAGGCTAAAGACAAAGAGAGAATCTTAAGTAGTCAGAGAAAAGCAATTAGTTATTCCAAGGGTGCTCCTGTGAGACTGTCAGCTGATTTCTCAACAGAAACTCTGCAGGACAGATGGAATTGGCATGAGAGATTAAAAGTGATAAATGTAAGGGCCCACAACCAAGATTACTGTACCCAGCAAAGCTATCATTAGAATGAAGGACAGATAAAATCTTCCCAGATAAGAAAAAGCGAAAGAGATTTATGACTACCAAACCAGTATCATAATAAATGTTAAAGAAATGTCTTTAATAAGAAGAAAAAAGAAAAATACAAATCACAAAATGGCAATACATACCTACATATCTATCAACAATTACTTTACATATAAATGGATTAAGTGTTCCCAGCAAAAGACATAGGGTAGCTTAATGGAAAAGAAGACCCTTACATAGACTGCCTACAAGACAGTCACTTCAGATTGAAAGGTCCTCACAGATTGAAAGTAAAAAAATTGAAACATATTTTATGAAAATAAAATCTGGAGTAGCAATATTTATACCTGACAAAATAGACTTAAAACAGGCTATAACGAGAATTAACGAAGGACCAGTAATCTCACTTATGGGTATTTTTCCGAAACCAAAAAACAAATTCAAAAAGACATATAAATTCATATATTCATTGCAGTATTATTTACAATAGCCAAGATATAGAAGCAACCCAAATGTCCATCAACAGATGAACAGGATAAAGAATCGTACATATATACAATGGATTATTAGCCATGAAAAAGAATAAAAACTTGCCATCTGCAACCACATGGATGGACCTAGAGGGGATTATACTGAGTGAAATAATTCTGACAGGAAAAAAAAATGCCATATGATTTTATTTATGTGTGGAATCCAAAGAATAATATAAAGGAACAATGAAAAAGAAAATCAGATAATGAGACATTTTGTTGGTTGCCGGATGAGAGGGAGTTTGGGGGATGGATGAAAAGGGAAAGGGATTAATAAGTACAAATTGATAATTACAATATAGTCATGGATGTAGAGTATATTATAGCGAAATAATCAAAATATTTTAATAACTATTATAGTGTCAGATGGGTACTTGAATTATTAGGGAGATTATTCTGTAAGTTACATCAATGTGTAATCACTGTGTTGTACACATGAAACTAGTATAATATTTCATGTCAACTGTAAAATTAAAAAAAATTTTTCAAATATCAAAAACAATACAATAGATCTTTATAAGGCTCTGACCAAATTTTTAGTTGAAATTAAGTATCCAAAATTTTGATGCCAATCTTCTCTTTTCAAGAAGGTGCAAGCTTCCAGGGGCTTTCTTACCTTTTATAGCTACTACTTGATTCTACAATTTTATGGAGCTCAATAAATCTGGAAACATCTGTACATATTTTATGATCATAATTGTGAGAAAGGATAATACTATAGACATTATTTTTACAAATAAGGACTTTCTTGTGTGAGTCACACTGCAAGTTAGCAATAATTCTCTACCATTTTCCATATGAATTTATCAAGTGACTTAAACTTTTCTCAATCACCAAAGATTAGATTTCTAGGATTGTTTTGAAGATTAAAATGGACAACAGATAAGAATGTAGTGATAAAGTGATGCATGATAGAAATGTGGTATTTTTGCATTAACTAGTGCAGATTGCCTTGGACTGGCAGAATTCCTGTTTAGTTCCTTGAATTTTCTTGGAGTCTATGAAGTTTTCTATTACATATAGCACTACACATCTGACTGGGCCATTGGGTGGTTATTAGACCTAGATGGTTCTGTGCCACACCATCACCAAGTTATAGTCATTAAAGTCATTTGACACTTTATTCCAGATTCCCTCCAGCTGAAGAAGGTAGATGATCCCAATGCTACTCACTTTTCTTCTTCTCTGTGTATGTATACAGTGAATTGTCATTCTGTCCCTGCATGTGAACAGTCCTCTTATCTATGTTTCAGAGTTGAAGAACTTTGGAGCAAATTTTATATTTCTTTGCTTTATTATCCTGTTTCTTACAGGCATCAGAAATAAAAGACTTAGTATTCACCCAGCACTTTAATTATTGGTTGGTTAAAACACCTCTTTTGGTGTTTAACTTGCTTACAAGGAGGGCACAAATCTATGGGAACTCCTGAATTTAGCAATTTCAGGCCCCTCCAAAAATGTTTATCCAACAATCGAATTGGTTTAACTTTTTCTTAGTGTTTGAAGTTATGTTGCTGAGAAAATTTAGTCACAGTCTCAATAAACTATTTGCAGAACTCGGATTTTTAATGAATATTATATTTCATTTTGTAAAATAGCTTATTTTTTTTAAATAAGCTGGAAGCAGTGCAAAATCTGTGACTTTCCTTCATCATTATGGTAAAGATAAGTAATTTATTTTATGATAATAAAATCCATTAGATACAGAGCAAGCCATAATTAAAAGTTTATATAGATTTTATATGTAAACAATTTTTGAGCATTAATTGTACCAGAAACACAATTACTTGATTTTAAGCTTACTTTAAGTCTCCAATAACGTTAGAAGTTAAACAGTTGACATACATTAATTAGCATTTCCATAAGGTTTCCAAGGGAAATAAATAAAAGGTAAATATAGCACCATAAGATTAAAATAGCAGAGAAAACTAATTTTTATTAGTTTATTAGTTTATTGAATATACATTCAATTTGTGGTCATTATGAAGTAATTATTATCAGGAGAACCAATGCACATATATTTTACAAACCCTGTCTACCTGTTATATTAAACATAGAATTCAACTGTTCAAAGTCAACACCTAGAGTTCATAAGTATTAATTTTCGCCTGATCTATTATAGTTTCTATTTTCCCCAATAGATCTATAGTCTCCCTAGTACGGATACTACAAAAATTATGGGGTTTCAATACTGTTTCATTAAGCTTGAAAAAGCATTTTCTCTCACAACATCCCAGATAGGCAAAGGTAACCCTGTAAACACAAGCAAACTTGACTTTGAATACACTGATTACCTCTGTGATATTCAGACCATATGATTGAACCCTTTAATCCAAGGTAGTTACTTTGAGTGGAGAAATCTTCCAAGACTTATTCTCAGCAACTTTCTCTAACATCTTTAGGTGAAAGTTGTGGAGGCAGGTATACTTGAAATAAGTTTACTGATAGTACAGGAGGCATTTTTTTCTAAAGTATTACAGACACTGGGTCTTATTTTGAGATTGTCACCTCTTTGGAATAAGAATGTTTTCTCTCAATAGACAATGCTATGATGCTCAAAGTCTATATTTTATAAAACAATTCATATTTCTTTGAAGTCAGGTATATTGATAATACTTTTTATTGGGTCTGCATTTTGGAAGTATATTGTCATATAATACTGTCTTGCTATGTTTTATGTGATTTGTTTAAATCTTTTTTCCCTTTGTTAATCTGTATACTTATTGCCTGTGAAACATTTCTATGAATCCTTCTTAGTTAATTGATTTTGTTTTTTGCTTGCCTCCTCAATATGGCTTCTTCATAAGGCTATATAAGTCCTTATTTTTTCCTATGGATTTATTTACCTATTGCTTTGATACCTAAAATTCCCTTTCCGTTTACTTTGCCAGTACAAATATTCTGCTCTCTTCCAGGTCTATATCAAGATGTATGAGAGAAGTTCCCTTCTAATTAATCATATAGCAAATTCAAAATGTTTATGCTTTGAAGCTCTCTTTAAGATACTGGAATTTTTAGAGTTTGAAAGATTTCAATGTTTCTTTCTGCCATAAAATAGACCAGCTCATATAATCATGTGTCTCAAAACTTAAATGAAGTAAAATAGCACAGGTTTATATTTTCTAAAGTTGATTAGAGAGCAATATTGAAAGAAATGATAGTTTACACTTTTAATTACCCATAAATATTTACATTTTAGGTAATTTTTAAAGAAGTAATGGCAAAATTTACTAATTAGAAAGAGGTAATATGTAAGCTATTAATTTCATAATAAGCAAGTAAGCATACATTTATTCCAAATCTTATCTTCAGTCTTATATTACAAAATAAAAAAAAAAAACAACTCAAACTTAGTAGCATGTATTTAGGATAAACCATTCACAGGAAATTATGAGAGAGAGAGAGAGAGAGAGAGAGAGAGAAGAGAGAGATTAGCTATAATGTTTCTGCTTAAAGGGAAATTTTGCACTCTATTTCTGACCACAGATGGTCTAGCCAACCTTCATTTCCAGGAAGAGATGGAAATAGTAACTAAAATAGGAAAAAAATAAGAAATATCCTAATGCATTTATTTAAACACTGAAATTGTCAAAATTTGGTATGATGACTTCACAGGGACAGAGAATCTGTTTGCCAATAAAGTCAGATATTACCTAGATGACAAGTTTTCTGCAGTCATATTTTATACTCGTTCAACAATAATTTCCAAACAACAGAACATCTGGTTTACATACTTCAAAATGCAATTATTTACTGGTTGTTGATTTATTATGCATCTAACTCTGATTTAAAAAAAAAAATTGGGGGGTGCCTTTTAGCTTTCTATTCATAAGTCCCTGACACACACACACACACATGTGCGCGCGCACACACACACACACACACACACACACAGAGCAAAGCAAGGCCATTATCCTTCAAAGGTTTACAGTTAAGTAATAATATCTATATGAATGTATGTATGTATTCTGCTTTGATTCACTTTGTTCAAAACTTACAGATAATTCTTAGTCATATAATAAAATCACACTTTTTTGAATACATTCTTTAAAGAATATGTTAACAATGCTTGTCTTTCTTATCTTAATATCTTAAAAATTATTATTATTAATATTTTGACTTCTAGAGCTTTCTTAGTGTCTTCTTACAAAGTGTTAAACCTATTGTAACTGGTTGGACAGCCCAATTCTCAGAAATATTTATCAAAGAATCAATATCAACCCAGCAGAGAGATGTACAGAGGCTCTGTCCTTAATGCTCTCTGGTTGAATGTCTTTATTAATGGCCAGGCAAGAATAGCAAAGGCAGGCTTAGAACATTTGCAGTTGACAGAAATATGGAAGTGTTGAGAAATATCACAGATGATAGAATCAGCATCAAGAGTCTCAGACTTAACAACATGTCATATCTAACTAGAAAGAAAATATAACAGGGTTAAATACTTGGTACTGTTCTTGGGTCCAAAACATAAAGTTCAAGGGTTCAGCATAAAGGAACCGGAGTCAGCAAAAAGCACTCTATAAAATGTTTTGGTTATATATAAGCAAAATATGAGTGAGTGTTATTTTATGGCTTTTGTAACATACTTTGAGAAAGAAAAACTGAAAACATCTAATAGAATATTACTTTTTTAATGTCCACTCTAAATACTACACTTGGAGGGTGGCATCAAGAAATTTAAAAAATTTAGGGGTAGCATGACGATGAGGACTTGAAATACATTCATATAAGGAATTTATACTATTTAGCATTAAAAAGGAGTGACTAAAGAAAAAAATGAATATTGTCTTAAAAATATTTTATAGATCTGTCAGGTAGAATAGTAATTCCATTTGGAATTCTAGATCAAGAGGGAGAAGTCCCAGTAATATTGATTTTAATTAGAGAGAGAGGAGAGAGAGACAGGATTCTTAGCTATGAAATTATGAAATGGACAACTTGAGAGGCATAATTTCACAGAAACTGGAGGAATTCATGCAGAAACTGATGTCCCCTGAAATGGAGTGGTCAGAAAAAATTTAAGCATTATATAGTGCTGAACTAGGTAAAATGTGAAATCCAATCTAACACTGAAATTTTATGGTGTAACAAATCTACTTCATGGCTAGGTGATTGCTTCTCATAAAGAGACCTGGATTCTTATCCATTATAATAGGATAGTGAAATGTTAATAATGGATAACTGTCTAAATTATTAAATAAGAAAATAGCATTATATCTAAACTATTAGCAAACATTTTGATAAATACTAGAAAAATAAAAATGGAATTGGCTGTTTCTGAGCAATAGGCATTGGGGAAGGGTGGTAGTGAAGGTGGTATAAATAACATGCATTTAGCACAATCTACTTCACTTTTTTACATTACCATAACCATTTTTAGTAAAAGCAAAAAAATATGTTGTTGAAAATGTCAGTTGAGAAAAATAAATGCTTTGCTTTTAGATTTTTTTCTAAGCCTTTCAGCTTATTTAAAATAAATATATTATCTGGTATTTTTTACGTTTAGTTGACTTTTTTTTCACTTATTCAAACTATAACCTCAAACAAATCTATACTGTTTTGTGTAGATTCAGAACTAGGCCACATAAAGTGCACTATCTTTATCTATATTTGGAACTTGTAGTTCAGGGCCAGTGAAGTAGCAAATTGCAAAGAACTAAACAGTTTGCCTTCGGATTACTTCTGAAAATCTCATTTTAAAAATTTTATTCTGATTTCTAATAGAGACTGCAAAAGCTTTGCAAAGTAACAAGAAAACTTGGAAACTGGCCTCTCTCTGTGTAGTTAAAATAACAAGGTCATAAATAAGGAAAATTTACTGGCCAAATTACTTCTAGTCTATTACACTTCTGCACAGTAATAGTCTATAATTGTCTATTTTTTCTCAGTCAATGACATGACTTTTGCCCCATTGTTTCCCTCATTATTTTATGCAATAAAATATGATATTGTTTCTCCTCTGTCATTAATATTAGATCTATTTAGAATGGGTGGTGGTAAATAGATGGATGATAAATAGGTAAGTATGATAGACAAAATTAGAAATGGACACAATATACTTCAATTAGAAAATACCAGTTAGAAGTGTTTAAATTCTACCATTAGAAATTTATTCTGTAGTTTGAAAAAAGTTTCCATATTTCTATCAAAATTCAAATATCTATGGGGACTGCGAGCACCTTAACCTCTTATAAATTTAAACTCCAGGAAATATTAGAAGTCAGTAACATCGGTGAATCTCAGGTAACATAAAGCATTGGTTGTGAGAAGAGTATGAGCTTCAAATCAAGGCACCTTGACATAAGGAAAGCCTGAGCAAGAGGAGGCTGAGAATGAGCTGAAACTGCTGTCTACAGCCAGGACTGAAGGAGATAGTGACTTCAACACTGCAAAAGCAGAATAACAACGAAACATGCAGGTAGAGAAGATAATTCCGAGAATCTGGCCACAGGTGATAATCAAGATGTTTCCCATGGGGGGGGAGGGGAGGAAATTGGCTTGTAACAGGACTACATGGTGCTGTGGCCAATCTCATCAGGAAAAATGAGACATGGGTTGATATCTGTTAGGTTAGAAGAACATACTGAAAATAAGATTGAAGGGAGCCAAATCAAATTTGATTCACTTCTGCAAAAAGCTGTCATTTATTATCCATAATAGTAATGGTACAAGAATCCCCTTCTTCAGACCAACTTCTAGTATGGTATGACTCTGGATGAAATTCTGTGTTCCTGCTGACAGGCACATTTTAATGATGAAATTAAGGTTATAACAAGATAATAACACTGCTAAATATCTGTTCAAAGAGATGGAACTTAGACAAGCATATTGTGAAATCTTAGGGCTTTATTTTATTCATTATTTTGAATTTTTTTCCAAAGGTACATATTTTTCATAAGTAAATACAAAACTAATACCTTCAAAATGTAATAAGATTTTAAAATAGATGAATGATAAAGGATTTTTAAAGGGGTTATTGATATATAAGGAGTTTATTTTAATTATAATATTAATTATACTATAAAATTATTCATGTACTGATATGTAACTTTGAAATAGAAGAAATATATGGGGAAAAAAACTAGAAAATACAGATTTGTAGATATACAAACTGGCATTTTGGGTGGCTACTACCATTTGAATTCATCCCATTCAAATTTATGGGATCATTGCTATATAATTAGGAAAGAGTGATAACTCTATTAGAGGAAGAGAAGGTTAAGTGGTATATGATGGGTTGTATTTCCCTTCAGATGTGAACTGACACACCAAAGAGAACATATGCTAAAACTTGAGTACATGAAGAGCTATTTCTGGTCTGATGGGCAAAACGTGATGTATAGGTTGAATGAAAGTTTTTCTCTAACCTGTGTGTGGATTCCTCCAGTTATCTGTATTCTAAGTGTCATGAAATTTTAAGTCTTCTGAAATTAATAGACTTGGACTAGACATTGACATTCTCATAATGAGCAGCATCTTAGCCTTAATTCCTCGGAAACCAGAACAAAAGCAAAGGCATAAGTGCAAACATTTTATTGAGGTGTGTGATCCAGGAGGCAAGGAACAAAACAGGGAAGAAGGGTGAGCAAAGAGCGATGCATTTTCTAGTTAGCTATGGACAACTGGTTTCTCTACTCCTTGAGATCTCCTATAAATATATAAAATGTATCTCACTGGAGAGGAAATAGGAAAGTATTTACCCATTTTCTCCCAAAATTCTTTTTCAAAATGTTTCTCTACTGGGTTATCTTCCCATACTTCCTGGAAGTACATTCTAGAGCACCCAGTAGGTCACCATGATGTTATTCTTTATGCACCAACATTAAAGTCCAGAACAGTAAATGATAGGCAAGTAGAGTAAGATTTGGTGGAGGAGTTCACGTGTCTTTAGTATAAAGGACAACAGAGCACTTTGGTGGGTCTGAGTTTTTGCTTGTTGGGTTGACTCAAAACATCATCATAAGTGGTCTGAGTCCATAATTCTTTCTCTTGTTGGACCACGATTTCTGTAATTGCCCATTTACTGTTATCACTGGGAAGAGAAGCAACAAGAGAGGGAAATGTTATTTCTCTGTGTTCTACAATGTTTATCACTGAACTTCCTGTCTGAAAACAACTGCAATTCCTCATGGTAATCTGGGTCAATTACCTCAAGAGTATAGCAACCCCTTTCTTTCCTTGTTGGTTCATAGGCATAAGAAGCACAAAGTGACCAGGTGGTAGTTCTAGCTCCAAGTTACATGGAATCTTTTCCAGATCCCCTGTGAAAGCATTTCCCTCTGAGGAGTCATTATCTCTAATCCAAAAGAACCTGATATTGGGGAACGAGAAGCACAAAGGATTCTACAAGTAAATTACTTAGATATGATAGTGAAAATGGTCGACCCTACTTTTTCTCTGTGGTTCTGAGACCTATATATTCTAGATATTTGAGTTTCAGCACCATATATTGGTTCCTGATTCAGTGTCTCTTCTGCATTCTGAAGGAAAGAGCCTCAAATATGTAGTGTGGTTTCCCCAAGTTTCACCTCCATATATCCTTTTATAGCTATTCTATCTTTCTGTCAGTTCTTCTTAGCCCATTGAACTTCATGGTCATCCACCCTAAAATACTCTCTTTACCCTAAAATGAGTTTTTTCTCTTAACTAATGTGCAGAAAACCATGATTTTTTTCTTTCTTTCTCCATTAATTGATCCTAGAGTTTCTCCTTTGAAGTCTTTCCAAGCTGATGAATAAATATCAGTACAACAGAGGTACATGAAGTATACCTGAGTTTCTCATATATGTAATATACATGTGACTTTAGATCCTCACAGGCCTAGATCTGGCCTGAATTTATCTGTGGCAAGCAAACTCAGTTGGCCCTCCATGATCTCCATCTCTTGGTGTTCATGCCTTGTGTAATTTCCTCCTCTTGAGTATAAAGGGGACCTCTGACTTGTGTCTAATCAAAGATTTAGCAACATGATAGAATGTCATTCACGTAATTATGTTACATTATGTAACTCTATCTTGTAAGCTGACTTGCTATATAGATTTTTCTTGCTGGCTTAATGAAGTAGGTGCCTATGTGGCAAGAAATTGTAGGTGACTTCTAGGAAATGAGGACAGTCTATAAACTGAAGGTGGTTTCAAAACTAAGGCTAAAAGAAGCTGGAGCCTTCAGCCCTACAATTTCAAGAAAATGAACTCTTGCAACAATCTGAGTCGACTTGGAAGTGGATTTTTCCCCAGTAACTTCCAGATGAGAACACAGTCCAGCCTACATCTAGATTGAAACTTGTCAAACCCTAAGCAGAGAACCCAGCTAATTATGCCCAGACTCTTGACCCAAAGAAACTATGAGATAATGAATGTATGTTGCTTAAGTCACTAAATTTGTGATAATTTGTTATACAGCAATATAAAAGTAACACAGTACCTTTCTATTGTACAATATATTGATATCACAAATTCTCAGCATCATAAATAGACAGATAATATACAGCTCACAATGGAAAACTCTGATTGCAAATCCACTTGATGGCCCATATAAGGCGTTCAGTCTTTACTAGAGTCCAATTGCATGTTTCAGAGGTCATGACTTTTATCCGGGACCTAGATGTCTGTGCTGAAACTTTTATATTTGGGCTTGTCAGACACTTCATACAGCATCATTACCTATTATACACACATCTAGCACTATTGAATTTTCTGGGTTGTGTGGCATAAGAGGAAGAGTAGATTGCGGTACAGCGCCCTCTGTTTCTCTAGACCCACTTAAAATGGGTAGCCTTCCAAGTTCCCCAATAAGTAACTCTGTTTCCAAAATTCAAAGAGCCAATCCTGAGCCAGGCCTCCTTCTTAGTGATAAAAGGTTCAACATGTAATTTTTACCACATGGCATGCCCCAGTTCAGTTAATCCCTAAACCCATCACCAATGTGGCAAACCTCTGATTATCCATGAGGTTTACCAGCCACCCTCAGTGATGTATATATCTTACTAGGGCACTTTGGTTATTTACACATCATCATTTAGTGAACCAGGAGATGCCCTGACTAATATCCAGATAATCAAAGTCTCTACAGGTTATATTTGGTAGAGGATATGATAGTTAACATAGTCTAGGAGCAAGGCTGTGAATTTCTACTTCTATCACTATATAAAGACAATTTTACTTTGAACTTCCTTGTTAATATGAATTATTCTTTCACTACAACAGCTCTTGAGACTCCACCAGTCTCTCTTGTCTTTTGGGAGCTTTCCCCATCATCATTTCCAAAGCTTTGCATCCGACCTGGTAAAATTCCTTCACTTTTTGACACCTTCAGGAGGTTCTACCTCTAAAAAAACCTTAACCTCCCAAATACATTATCTTCTTTTTTAAATTTTATATTGTATGCTTGAAACTTATTAAATACAGAGTTCAAGTCATTTTAAAAAACTTGTTTTGCTCTATCCTCTTTTCTTGAGAGAAGGAAAACAATCTTAAAACACTGCAAGGAGTTTTTCTAATATAGTAAATAAAATAAAAAAAAAGATGAATTTCCATATTATGTATATTGAACATTTGTATTCTGTCACTCCAGTTTAGTCATTTTTCTTTGAGGAAGGGAAATTTTTTTACAGATTAAGAATGTTCGAGGCTTTGAACTCAACCTAGATTTGGTTTAGAGCTATTTATAAAACTTCATAATAGCAAGTTATGTTACACAATATCCCTATTGAGTTATTATAAAAGCAAATGAGATATATATGGAAATTATATATCACATGGTAATATTGTGTAAATTAAGCTTTCAATCTACTTATACATGTGTTCCCAATATATATTAGAAATAATTTTCAAAGTCATGCCGCTGTGTATTTTTATAATAGAAAATTCTATATTTTAGGGAGGAAAAAAGACTTATTTAATTCTTAATTAATCATGCAAGCTGTAAAGTTTAGTACTTTCAATCTAAAACAGAGTCATAATCCACAATGCCTAAAAAAGGCACCAAAGAAATATACCCAATGAATTGGCCTCCTAAAATATCATCGTACAGAGTGTATCTGTCACAATTTGGTCAAAAAAAAATAATTTAAAAAAATACAAATACAGAAACCCTTTATCGTTTTTAAAACAAAGAGAATTTAATCGTGGGAATTGGATGTAAGAGTGATGGAAGAACTAAGTCAATCAAGTGAGCACAAGGAGACCCAGAGATCAGGAGCACGAACAAGGCATGTTTTTCTCTAGGCTGGAGTATCTAAAAAAAGAGGCATTTTCCCAGAGTCTACGGACAGGAATCATCTGGTGGTAACTGAAAATGCAGTAAATTTTTCTGAAGGGAGTCACAAAAACATGGAGCCACTTTCTGAGGAAGGAGGAGAGGGGGACACCTTGGCTTCTTCCTCCCATTCTATTTCACAGTACTTGAAACCAGATTTGAAGGCAACTGTCATGATAGCCTGGGCAACGTGGGCTTCAGGGAATGGCATGAGAATAAACATGCTCCCAATCATAATCAAGAAATTAAAATTAAGTAGCAATTATACAGTGAGTAGTTATGTAGTTTTACTCTCGTATAATGGATTTAGGAATGTATAAGTTTGAAGACAGTGAATTTATGGACTTAAAATCAATGACTACATACCTGAGATTTAATTTGGGGTCATAGATATAGTTGATGTTTTGGCTTATTTATGTTTATATTATGATGTATTTTCCCAGAAATAAATACTAACATTCTTGACACTTCACCATACCCTAAACCACAAGAGAAATTAAATCATTCATTTTCATATGTGACAGTTAGTAGCTAGGGCACTAAAACCAAACAAAAATCTTCATTAGCTACTTTTTGAAATGGAGATCAAGTCTATGCTGTCATGAATGGCCACTAGAATAGATAATATGGGTACATTTAATGTTATATATACATATGACAAATATATCGCACACACACACTCATATATATATATATATATATATATATATATATATAATATTTGAAATCATTATTGTTGGCTTACCTTGAGAGTGAAAGCTAAGACCAAGATACATATAGGTATTCTTAAAACCAGAGCATCTTTTATAGCACTTCTTCTAGCACTTTTTCTTCCCTAGATAATGGAAGATTACAATATCTTTACATGTGTGCAAAGTATTTATAGACATTAACTCATTCCTATTAACATAATAAACTCTCAGCAGGCTTTGCAGCAACAAAAACATTCTGAAGTATGCAGTAAGCATTCGCACTTTGTGATACTGTAGCTTCAATCTTTAAAAGTAGTTTATTGGAAAGAAAACTCTTGCAAGAACAACGTACAAAAGTAAGTTTTTAGGTATAAATCCAGAAACCAGATAACTTAGTTTGATAATACACATTTTAAGGATTTCTCAAGTGTATTCACAAATTTTGAACTACATCGATTACTAATTATTAAATAATTTTCTTAATGACTAGATAAATGTTTACATTAATGCTTTAAACCAGGGATATTTATTTATTTTTTGACAGTATTTATTGAGCTCATAATAAAAACCAGAAAAAGTGCTTAGGAATTCAAAAATTCTCATACTAGACCATTTTATGGGAGAAAGAATAAGAAAAGACTACAGTACAAAGGAGAAAATAATAATAACTGGTGAGATAACATTTGTTATATTTCAAAAAAATTAATTGATATTTTACATTAAAACATTTTAGCTAAAACTCATAAAAATATTATGAATGATCATATATATCTTCATTTACTGATGAGAAGCCTGAAAGGCAAGAATTTAGTTAACTTGCATAAGTACACATAGCTGGTAAGCAGAAAAGCCCAGTAGCCCACATTTCATAGCAAGTTTTCTGGACACCATGACATAGCACAGATAAATTCAATGAGAATTTAAATGAGAGAATATATCTTAGATCACAAATGTATCAATGTTTTTCTAATGTAAAGATTCAAACAATAAAAGATGTTCATGCCATGAAAAATGAAAGAAGAGATAATTTATTTTAAAACATTGCCTATAAACTTAAAGAAATAATTTATTATCAATTATGCTTTAGTTATATTGACTTAATTTTTTTCACATTAAGTACTCAAAATATCAATAATGACTACAAAGGTTTAAAAATTTGCAAAAGCCAGAACTGTAAAATGAAAAGTAGATTGATAAAAAATCCATTGCCTTGCTCAACAAAAAAGTGTGTTAAATAGCAAGATAGAAAAATTAAGTCTTTCCAGAGGACTTCTCTACTTGTAAATAAAGATAAAAGTTGATTTTGAGAAAGCCATCAATTCCTTATTCATTCTGTTCAATGAAAAGCAAAGACAATCACAAAAAGGCAGAAAAAACGTAGAAGAGAAAAATAGGAATGAAGAACAAGGGCAACAAATAGAAGTAAAAAACATGACAAATATTAATTCAACTATTTCAGCCATCACTTTGAATATCAATGGTCTGGAAGAATCAATAAGAAAATAAAGATTATCACAGTGGATCAAAAAATAAGGCTCAGCTATATGTTGTTTGCAAAAAAAAAACCCACTTTAAATGCAAAGAAACATGTAAAGAAAAAGTATAAGAAGGTAGAAAGATATACACCACGCTAACAATAGTCAAAAGGAGGTGGGGAGCTATTTTAACTTCAGACTGAGCTGGCTTCAGAGCAAGAAATGTTATTACAGATAAAGAGAAGTATTACATAATGATAAAGGAATCAATTCTTCAAGATTTCACAATCCTATCATGTATGAACCTATCATCAGAACATCCAATATGTGGTCAAGAACAAAGCAAAGATGTTCCTTTTAACACTCTTTTTCAACACTATACTGGAAGTCCTACTTAATGTAGTAAGATTTAAAAAATGGAAATAAAATATATACTAGTTGGCAAGAAAGAAATAAAACTGTCTTTGTTCACAAATGACATGATAATCCATGTAGAAAATCTAAAGGAAGAGACAAAAAAATTCCTGGCACTAATAAGCCATTAGGGCAAAGTCATAGGATTTAAAGTTCATACACAAAAGTCAATGTCTTTCTCATATACTGGCATTGAGTAAGTAGAATTTGAAACTAGAAACACAATACTATATACATTGGCACCAAAATAAATGACATACTTATGTAAAAATATAATCATATATATGATTAATATAAGGAAAACTAGAAAACTAATGAATGATATCAGAAAAGAAATAAATGGAGAGATATTCCATGTTCATGGATAGAAAGCCTGGATATTGTCAAAATGTTAATTCTTCCTAGTGGGATTTATCAATGCAATGGAATCTCAACAATAAGAAAACAATGCAAACAACCCAATTAAAAAATGTCAAAAAAGTACAGGTATTTATTGAAAAAATTCCGTATTAAATAGATATGTGCAGCTCAAACCTGTGATGTTCACAGGTCAACTGTATTTTATCTATGCATTTATTTTGACTGATGTTAGACTGATTCACTTTGCATAACTCAGTGTTTACAATAAATAATATATTACAAACTTGAAAAAAGTAGGCACTAAATTAAAGTGAATTAAAAAAAAAAAAAGCCAAGGATCTTAATGGATATGGCATCAAAGAAGATATACAGATGGTGGCAAAAAAAAAAAAAAAAAAAAGCATATGAAAAAGATGCCTCACATCCTATGTCATCAGGGAAATGTTAAAAGCAATAATGTGATACTACTAAATACTCATTAGAACCAAAACTGAAACACTGACAATACCAAATGCTGGTGAGAACATGGAGCAACAAGAGCTCTAATTCATGGTTGGTGGAAATGAAAAATGGCACAGATGCTTTGAAAGTTTGGCAGTGTCAAACAAAAGTAACCATACTCTTACCATACAATCCAAGAGTCATGTTTCTTGGTATTTATCTAAAGGAGCTGAAAACTAACTTCCACACAAAACCTTGCACATGGATGTTTACAGCAGTTTTATTCATAATCACCAAACTTGGCAGCAACTAAGATGTTCTTCAGTAGGCAAATAAATAAACTGTGGCACATCCAGACAATGAATATTATTCAGTGCTGGAAAAAACAAAAACAAAAACAAAAAACCTACTCTAAAAAACGTCTATGTTATAAAGCATAGACACGCAATAGGCAATGGTTGACATCACAAGTCACAATTTCCTACCCTTTTAGACCCTTTTAGCAATTCATTTTGCAGAATTTCTCACCATGTTCCATGAAGCATCAATAGCTGTACTGTTGAGGCTTTGATAACATATGTGGAAGAGAGGATCTTCTAGAGTTAAATACTGATTTGCTCCTATAAATTTGCATACCAATATTTTCTCTATTTTATGTCTATGGATTTAATGAATCTACTGAGAGTATTTTGATTGACACAAATAAAGTAAAAGTCACCAAAAATTATAAACCCACTGTGTTATTTGAAAATTAATGTTGTGTCTGGTGCTAGTTTTTAGCTGTTTGTTGTTTTTTTCTGTTCTCTACCATTTCTTAGAAATACCAGTACTTTTCATCAGTCGGGTGAAGATCAGGAATTTCAATCAAGTTTTTTTGTGTGACTGGGTTGAACAAGTGTTAACCTCCATCCTTCTTATAGTTCTGTCTTCTCAAGAGAACACAATTATTGCCTCTGTTGCATGAATGTGTACATTTTTCTCATTCCCTTATGAAAAAAAAAGTAATAAAGTAAATTGCATGCTCATTTTACTGAGTACTAAATTGTTTTCTTTGGGCTCTAAAGAATAGATGATAATTAACTGTCTTTAAATTTAACACTGGAGAAATGCTTAGGGAATTAAAAAAAAAAAAAACAGATTTAAGTTTTCCAAAATAAAAAATCTTCCACTGTACTTTCTTGTTTTCTCAGTGAACAGGCCAGGACCATTTACATTTTCAAAAGACTTTGGGCTTTAATCTAAATAGTAAAGTTTAGACAGAGGGTTGTGACCCTTTCTGTTTGTGTGGGTGTGATCCGCCCCTGTGATAGAATCATGGCCTTAGAAAAAAATTTACAGGAAAAACAGCTGCAATGCAAGAAAAATAAACTGAAAAGCTGAGTAAAATTGCTTTAAATATGCATCATTATTATAAATTACCTAGTCCCTACTAATAACTAGTTGAAAGAATATAAGTTAATTTTGTTTTTTAACTTGTGTAATAATTTAATTTAAATAAATACTTAATAATATGTTTATATTCTTTTTACTTACAGCAAATAATATATGCTATATATAATTATTAGTTATCTATTAGTTATGATTTATATGTGATTATTTTATTCATTGATATATTTTATTTTATACAATGTAATTCAATGCAATAGAATAGAGAGCACAGAAATAAACCCACACATATATTTGGTTGATTAATTTATGACAAAGGAGGCAAGAGACTACAAGGAAAAAACCATAGCCTCTTCAAGTGGTGGTAGGAAAACTGAACGGATACATGAAAAAATAAATAAATAAATACAACTACTTTCTTATACCATATACAAAAAAATAAATTCAAAATGGATTAAAGATTTAAATTGAAGATCTAAAATCATAAGATGCCTAGAAGAAAACCTAGGTAGTAAACTCATTGACATTAGTTTTACTAATATATATATATATATATATTTAGGTATTTCTTCCTGGGCAAGGAAAATGAAAGCAAAAATAAACAAATGGGATTACATCAAACTAAAAAGTGTTTTTATAACAAAGGAAGCATCAACAAAATGAAAAGCTGATCTATTATGGGAGATGTTTGCAAATGATATATTTGATAAGGGATTAATATCTAAAGTATATTAAAAATTATAAAACTAGACATTAAAAAACAGACAATTTATTAAAAAATGGGGATCCCTTTTTCCTACCTTGCTGCTTGAGTGTGGACTCCAACATGAACAACACAGTAACAAGCTGGACTAGGAAGTTCATGACTAACAGACTACTTCAACAGAAATACATGGTCATTGATGTCCTTCATCCTAGAAAGATAACTCTACTTAAGACAGAAACATGGGAAAAACTAGCCAAAATGTAGAAGACCACACCAGATGTCATCTTTATATTTGGATTCGGAACCCATTTCGGTGCAAGACAACTGGGCTTTGGCATGAATGGATTATACAAAGAAAAATGAACCCAAACATAGACTTGTAACACATGGCCTGTATGAGAGAAAAAGACCTCAAGAAAACCATGAAAAGAATGCAAAAGGAGAATAAGAAAGGGGGACTGCAAAGGTTAATGTTGGCGCTGGCAAAAAGTGAGGTGGACAGACAACAGGAGTTAAGATTTGTCACTGACTTTATCTGTGATGATTACGTAAATTTTTCATGAGAGTGTTAATAAACCAAGAACTAAAATAATAATAATAATAATGGGGAGGGGACCTGAATAAACATTTCTCCAAAGAGACATACAGATGGCCAACAGACATATGATAAATACCAAATATCACTAAGAATCAGGGAAATGCAAATCTAAATCACAATGAGATGCCACCTCACACCTGTCAGAATGGCTACAAATGTCAACAAATAAGAAGTGTTAGCAAGTATATGGAGAAAAAGGAAGCCTCATGCTCTATTAGAGTGATTGTAAATTGCAGACGCTATGAAAAGCTGTCTGGAGGTTTCTAAAAAAAATAAAAATAAAATTACTGTGTAATCTAGAAATTCTACCTCTGAGTATTTATCCGAAGAAAACAAAAACACCAAATTGAAAAGATATATGCGCTCCTATGTTCATTGCAACATTATTTACCATAGCCAGGATATGGAAGCAACCTAAGTGCTCAATGATAGATGGATAAAGAAGATGTGGTGTGTGTGTGTGTGTGTGTGTGTGTGTGTGTGTGTGTGTGTGTAGAATATTACTCAGCAGTAAAAGGAGAATGCAATCTTGTTATTTGTGACAACATGAATACATCTAGAGAGTATTATGCTAAGAAAAACAAGTTAGGCAAATACCGTATGATTTCACTTATCTGTGGAATCTAAAAACAAATACCAAACAAAACAATAACAATAACAATAACAAAACAAACAAAACAAAACAGAAACAGATTTATACATACAGAGAAAAAACTTACGTCAGCAAGAGAGAGGGGGTTGGGGGCAGGGGCGAAGAAAGTGAAGGGAAATAAAATGTGAAAACTTATAGTTATGAGATAAATAAGCCACAATGATATAACTAACATACAGCATGTGGTCAATAATATTGTAATAACTTTATCCTGTGACAGATAGTGACTAGACTTATAGTGATGAGCACATTGTAAGATATATAAATATCGAATCAGTATGTTGTGCACCTGAAACATATATAATAATGTATATCAAGTACAGTTTAATTATAAATAAATAAATTATTTAATCAATTAATTAAGTTCTGTTAGTTTAGTCACTCAGTTTGCAGTGCTTTGTTACAACAGCCCTGGAAAATAAATATAGATACATTCTTTTCAATTTTGTTAAAACATTTATTTTTAAATCCAATATTTTATATCACATTAATGTTTTATTCTTTAAAGTATCAGTTCATATTGATTAGTGGTTTAATGCTATCTAAACATTAAGTTTAAACATACCAATATACATGAAATTTTCCCTTTCCTTTTTTTCATTATACATGTCTTTGCCTGTTACAAATCTTCCTTTCTGACCATTATTCCTTAAGTCTTCCGTTGACTTCTTTACCCAATTATTGTTAAAATTTTGTTCTTGTCCATCTTCTCTTTCTCTTAGGCCATCCTGTATACACATCAACTTCTTCCATGTAGCTGTGTAGTTACATAGTCCAATTATTCGTAGCTCTCCTAGTGTAAGGATAGTCCAAATACTGACTCATCTAATGTGACAGGAACAAAAGCTAGAGATTGAATTGAACTGTGAATGTACCCATGGTACTCAGCACCAGAAACATTTGAGAAATGGAGAAGAAAGAACTTTTGAAATATGCACAAGTGAAAATTCTTTTAATATCGGATAAATAAAATGGAACTAGAGAATTTGGTTCTCATGTAATGGAAGTTTTCTCTTTTTAGAAATATATAATTAAGTATATACAAAGAAAAGCGCGTCATACTATTTTGACGGCAATTACACAAAATAGAATTTTTCAGAATTCCTGCATTTGTAGGGTACAAACCTATAGCAGTACTAAAATTAGTGAGCATGTAACTACTTCTATATAAAAGAAATTTGAGATTTCCCCCAAATTTTAATATAATCCTTAAAATTTACATGAACATTTCATTATCAGTTTATAATGTTAAGACATTGTTCAAACAACTGATATTTAAAAACTATCAACGTTATTAGTAGAAAAATAGATTTATTTTTCTATTATTTTTATGAAAAATAATATTACAAATGCACTGTCATTTGAAGAGGAAACCAAAGAGTATTTAGCCAAAAAATATACAAAAAAGAAGTATTATAGAGGTGTATCAGGCATGAATAATATAAAATAATTGTTTTCTGGACTTTGTGAGCTTTACGGTATTTTCTAGTTTCTTAAAATGAATAAACTGTTATTATCTCTTTTGTAAATAAATTATTTCTTTCTGTATATAATTCTGCATTTATAATTTTATATTTTTCAAATCATATAAATAAACCCTATTAAGTGTGTCTCAAGTTATCTTCTCAAGCCAGATTGCAACTATGCCTTTTTCATCATCTGACTGAGGAGGGTGAAAGAGAGGTAGTCAGAATGGAAATGTGCTTTTAACCAAATGTGGTTAAAATATCTTTCATGAATTTTACAGAAACATCTGATTATTGCAGTCAATTGCCAGAACCTCTCCCAGAGCTTTGTAAGGGTTTGCATAATTAAAACTCCCCAGTAAATCCTCTTCTGAATATTAACCCAGCCTTTATCCATAATTTCATACCATAGGTTCAGTTACTTATTTAACGAACTTTGTGGTGCATTTAGTACATATCAACAACCTCTGTTCTAAATGTAGGTTTAATAACAGTGAATAAGATAAAGTCCTTGTTTTCATTGAGCTTTTCTTTCAAGTGAGGCGGAGAGAGCAGCCAATTAGCAAGTAAATGTGTAAATGACTAAGACTATTTTTGATAGTCCCATAAGTAATGCAGAAAATAAAATAAGAGATGATAAAGATGACTAGGGTAATGGGCAGCATGTGATAGTCTAAGAAGGTGATTCTAAGATGCTATTCTGACACATAATAATAGAAGCCTAATAAATCTAAACCAGCTCTACAAATTTTGGGGGAGAAATTGTTTTAAACAGAGTAGATAGTAAGTGCATAACTACTCAGGAGAAAATAATTTACATGCTCAAGGAATGTAAAAATGGTGGTGTATGCTTAGAGTATGATAAAGGAGAATAGTAGGGAAAAAGGATTAGTGACAGCATCTTACTACTTTTAAAGCAAGACTAGTAAGGTTTATGGATATTATTAGTCAATTGCAATGGACTCTTCCATCCTGGATGTCCCAAAGGTAGTCAAATTTTACATATTTAAAACTAAATTCATCATCTTTCCTCCACAAACATGTTTATGCTTCTACATCGCCCATTTCATTTAATGAAATCACTCTCAGTTGCCCTACCTAAAGAATCTCCTACTCTAACCTATAATTCTTCCCCGATTTCCAAATCTAGTCAATTACCAAATCTTATTGATTGATTTGTCCTCTTAAATATCTCTCATCACCATACTCCTTTCCATATGACTGCCACTGCTCCAGTTCACCACCTCTCTACCTCTCACTGAAAATTTACCTCACTTTTTTCTTTAAAAACTCACTGCCTCTAGTTCTATTTCCCTGAGTTAGTATTTACACAGTCATCCTCACGATCTTTGTAAACAATGATCTGTCACCTCCCTCCTATGTTAAAGCCTCCTAATTTCACCACTGCACAAATAAGAAAGTCTATACCCGTAGGCACAGAATTCCAGAACTTTAGTTCTGGCCCACCTACAATTCCAATCTCCAACCTGTCACACAAATTAATTCTCCAAAAAAACCATACTACTTGCAATTTTCTTTATGTTCTCACTGTTTCAAAGCTCTATTCTTTGCACGTGCTGTTTCTGACATTTGGAATGACTCATCCCATTACATCTCCTGCTGTGCCCTTGCAAAATTCATCCTTAAAAATCTAGTTTTGGTGTCAGTATTTTTTTGATAATACTGCTCTTGAATACTCAAAATTTTCTCTCCCCACCACACACTGCCGCTACCACTTAACCTCTCATTGTCTCTGTGTTTCCGATGTATTTCACATGTAGAATAATTTTAGAACTATGGTTTTTCCCTATTGATATCCTTTATAATAATTGATGTCTGTGCCTCAAGCAATATTTGATGAGTCTACAGAGTTTGTAGCTGAACAATACAGCTACCAATCTTAATAATAAAATGTTAGACATATAGAGAATTTAAAGATCATTAAGGTGAGCCCTTCATATTACAAGTAAGGAAACTGAAAACTATAAAGTTTAAGCAGCCAGGTCACCATAGCTAGTTTTAATGGAGCCCAGAATAATTTCACATCTCCTGATTGCAGAGTTTTAGTCTGGGGCTTTATGTACCGATAGGATCTGCTTCCTTCATCTCCCATATTTACTCTCATGGATGATAATTTACATGGATAGTTAATGTGTAGCTATGAGGTCATTTATTTTATTTATTTTAAGCACTCTATCAATATTTGTGAATGAATAAAACAATAGGTTTGAATTTGTAATTATCTACTTGACACTGTCAACAACTGAGTGTTACTATGCATTTCATTCACGTATTGCTTCCCTCCTTAATCCTTTTGTCACACACTTACTAAACACCTGCAATGTGCCAAATACCATATTTTGTGTTGAGAATGAAAAGACAGACAGAAATATGGTTTTTGAATTTCAGAAAGTATCTGAGAAACAAAAAACATAATCAGAATATTAAAGCAAGGTTAGAAAAGCTGTATTGAAAAATGTGAATTAACCAAGAAAGTTCATGATTTTGCTAGGAAAGAGCCACCAAGTTTCTTAGAGAAAATTGCATTTGCCCTATTCATTCATTCATTCATTCACTCATTCATTCATTGCCAAGCTCTAAGCCTGTTAATACCAAAAAAAAGAGGAAGACTAAAGAATAAATCATAAAATGCTTAATTAGTGTTATCTTTAGTGACAGCTTGACTTAATCTCATTGATAATACTTTGTTCATCATACTATGAGACTAGAGTTGTCGAAGATATCCTTATGCTCATAAAATTTAGAATTATTTTAATTTTTAAAATGTATTAGTTTATTCTTGAGCATTTCAACTTTTAAGTTTAATTTTGATTTTCTTTCTGTAATCCCTGAAATTGGAATAAGTCAAGAATTCATTTTTGATTCCTCTTCTATTGATATGAACAAAATGCTGATTTTGCTTGCTACAAGAATGTTACCACGATGAGGTTCTTCAAAAAAATAAAATAAAAACTTTTTCCTGCTCTTATAGTAGGACTGTATCTTATTTTGCAGTTTAAAAAGTCTTGACAAACTTTATTTCATTTGGCTTTTTATATTTGTTTGCTTGCCCTGTGTCCAAAGGTAGGTATGTACATGTACAAACTCCTTACTGTGTATCTTATTGTAAATCCTTGGATTTCTGAAAGTCTAAAAGAGAAATGATCATTGCATGTTGCCAGCTTGATTTTCAAATGAAAAGTTTATAGTGTTTTACGTAAACATCTCAAGTATCGAGCCATAGATTTTAATTTATCTTTTTTATGGAGAAGATTTTCCTATCACTTTTCAATATTTTTCAACAGCCTTTTAAAATTTTGAACAAATTTTTCTCTTGTTATTACTCCTGGAAGGAAAGACTCTGTGAGATTTTTTTCTTTCTTTGATTTGAGGAGTATTTTTTAAAATTACAAAACATTATCAAATTTAACAACTAAATCTTTTCCAAGTACATGCTTACATATGTTGCATATAAATATAGGAAAGTATAACTATCACTATACAAATAATTCATATCTATGCACATATATATAATTTCCTATAAATATTTCTTCTACTTTTTTAAATGTATCATGGACTTGATTTATTATTTTTATAAGTATTGAATACATGCATCACTGTACCCTCACAAATCTATTATTTATGACACTGAAACTAAATGACTTAGTCAAGGTCACATAGCTAGATTATTTACTAAATTGAGTTGTAATAAAACAACATTTAGGCCATGTTATAGATTGTTTTTATATATGCAAATTTACTCCTTAGGCATGATCTTTTATTTTGTGATTAAATTTCCAAAGGGCATTTTTGACATTTACATTAGCTTAGTTCAAGTGGAAATTAATTTTCTCTTGACAAGTGTTGTGAGTTTAAAAATATCCCTTATGCACACATTTGCTGAAAAGGTTATTTGTATTACAAATGTTCATGGCAGAGATACCTAAGTTTTTAGTATGCATACATATCTTTATATATATAACACTCATTATAAGCTAATGAGATCAGCTTCTTGTATTGACTTTTAGAAACTAGTTTACAACTTTGCGATTACACTGTATGTTTCACATCTTATTTAAATATTTTGGCCTTTAACTTTTAACCTTGTAAATTTCATTACCGTGTTATACAATCACATCTGAATAACCATAAAAAATAAAATTAGAACTATTCAGCTCTAAATTCATGTAACTAAAAGTAGCTCTTCTAGTTACTATGATCAGTATTTAAAAACTCAAACCAAGGTTTTTGTCGGAAATTGATCCTGTGAACATGAGATGCACATAATACCACAGCTGGAGAAAACCATCAGAAAGCAGGAGACAGCACTTCTGCAGAATAAGTTTCTGCATTCCTAAACTGTGGACTAGACTAAAAAAACTGAAGCATCTGGCAGGATATGTGGCAGCTGGAAAATCCCCTAACCACACATTTTAAAGTCCTTAAGATGCTTGTGGTTTAACAAATATCTTTCAGTAGTCTAACATTCACTAAAATAAAATGGAATTATATATTACTGAATATTATTGATTTTACTTTATATCAGGATAATTTTGATTGTCCTATTTCCCTCAATTAATTTCCTAGAACTGATATGTGTGCTATTAGAAATCTAGAGAATAATTTACATTTTTCTTTTTGGTGAAGATTTGAAAAAGCACTTAAAAATAACCAAGTTAATCAAGAACTCATCATTCCTTTATTTTAATCTGAAATCTTCTTTCATTAAATAATAATATTTAAGAAGTCTTTCATCCTCATTCACAAAATGGAGTCTTTATTTCTAGGGCATATTTGAATTAGGGAGAAGTGTATTTTAACTTATTAAATATGCAAATACATGTGTATATATGTATGTGGGTATATGTATGTGGGTAATCTTTTCAGCAGTTCCATAGATAGAAGACTCCAGACAAACATTAGCTTTTCACTTAAGAAATCATATCCACCATTTGCCCACCCAGATAAGGAAATTTCTGTTAAAAAAAAAAAAAAAAATCTCAGCTGGTCCAGTGCAATGCCTTGTTTTACACAAGGTGTTATATAAATCTGTACAAATGTGTGCAGCTGTTTTTCTTCAGTAAATGGGAGTATTTATTAGGGAACCTCCTGCAATTTCATGGCTGCTGACTCCTGTTAACATAAACCATTCAGAGAGAAGATGAAGCTCCGATGAGTGAGCATCACACACTGAAAACGTCATTGTAAAACTGAGCTGGCATGGACGATGGCCCTAGAGTTAAACTCTTAAGAACCAAACCAGCTCTGATGAATCTCTTACATTTCATTACTGAAATTTGGTGGCATTTTTATGCTAGTTGAGCCATTTAATTTTATTTTGAACTTAGTGTTTTTAGTATAACATGGAATACTAGTTAGCATTGTTAATTCTATAATATTATCTTAATCCCTTTCCCTTTCGTTGGTTATATGATGAGTATTATAGTCAGTTCCCTAAGATATCTTGTTTTGTTCATTTTTATAAGAATAACTATGGAGATAGACTTGAGACTTCATTAAAAGAAATTCTTAAAACTTCAGTATTTCAAAGTTGAAAATAAGGAAATAAATAAAGGGTAGTAAGAAAATAAAAAGAAAGTAGAGGGATAATCATTGATACATAAACAATGTGTGTGCATAAACCCAGCCAGATAGATAGATAGATAGATAGATAGATAGATAGATAGATAGATAGATGGTAGATAGATGTGATAGATTAGATAGATGATAGATAGATAGATAGATAGATAGATAGATCGATAAATAGATAGGTAGATAGATAATAGATAGGTACAGATAGATAGATAGAGCCATAATATTACTAAAATACCACTTTCTAGCCAAAAATCTATTATCACAAGAAAATAGAAACATGCACATGATTTTATTTCTATAGCAATTTTTCACTTTATAATATTAACCAAAAAGTAGTAGGGTTTTTGGTAGAGTTTTTCTTAATAGAAATACTTAAAACCAGTGTCTAGACATCTCCCGTCTTTGTAAGGGAAACTAAAATAATCCTCATACTTGAGTTTTTGTAGCGAAATCATTCCATCTTCTATTTATGTATTAAATCAATACAACAGCTCACTTCTATTTTTTCTCACACAAAGCACTGGGAGAAAAGGTGTTTTTTTTTTTTTTTTTTTTTTTTTTCTTTAGAGAATATGGGTTGGTTGGAAATAGGAAGACTTTTCGTTTTATTAAGTGATTGAGAGAATCACAAGTATTCTCTATATCTCAGTCACAAAACAGGTCTACTCAGAAGACGAATACTCTCCAAAGGTGGTGCATGGTTACAAAGTTTTTCAGGAGTGCATGGATTATACCATTATTCTTTGTAACACTCAGATCTCCCAGTTCAAATTCTTGTATATAAAGAGATTGCAATGGAAGTGAATACAAATCCAAAATCAATCATTTGGTTTATTTCACAGGTAACACTTTAGTTGAAAAGAAGAGTATTGGAAATAAATGGTGCTGTCCAAATTACATAAGAAAAAAAACAATAAATCTTGACATCTACATTCTTAAAAAAACACACAATTCTAGCTGGATTGCAAATCTAAATTTAAAATATAAAAAAATAAAAATTCTGAAAGAAAACAGGAAAATATCTTCATGGTAATGGGCTTGAAACTGTAATTTGGGTGAATGTACAAAAATAAACAGATATACGTTTTATTTAAACAAAACTTCATTCAAGTAAAACAACATTGGCGACCAGCTACAGAACGAGGAAAATAAATAAACAAACAAACAAATAAATAAATAAATAAATAGATAGATAGATAGATAAACGCGCGCGCGCGCGCGCGCGCGCACACACACACACACACACACACACACACATTTCACATTTCATAGCACATTCATAGATAGGTACCATATTTTCAATCATACTTGTAGGTGGAAGAACTCCTTATACCTATGAGAAAGGAGTGATGACCAGAACAGATTTATGGGAGTAAGAGCATTTTTTTAAAATAAATAAATAAATAAATAAATAAGACTTTCTTTAATAATAAAATGTACATCTAGCAATGAAGGCATCAGCGGGGCAAATTCTAGATCAGATTTTAAAAAACTTCAGATTAAAAAAATTTCAACCAGAATAAGAATATGCTGTGTAGCATATGGAGAAAACTTAAAACAAAAACAAAACAAAACAAAACAAAAAGCATGTTGTGTGCAAAAGAAGAATGACACCATTAGAGGCTCCCTCAGGAGAGCACGGAAGCTGTCAGGAAGACACAGAGCACCGTGATTTTATCCACGACCCTAGTACATGTGTGATGTGTGATCACCTTACTATTGGAAAATATTCTGCTAAAATGAGTTTTATACAAAGGCAAGTTTTGAAAGGACAGTATAATTGTCTTTGTGTTCAAAACTTGAAGGGTTATTTGGGTGCATAAATAATGTGTTTCAAATACTTACCAAAAGAAAGGAAATATCAATATTGGCATATTTAAGTGTCTTTAAAGATTAACATTTTAAAACTTAATTAAATTGAACAAAATAACATTTTTTAAGTAAAATAAATTTAGGCCACAGTGGCCACTGACATAATTTTATTTTAAATTTCTGAATACATTTTAGAAACTGGCACAATAAAATTAAAAATAATTAAAATAGATTTTATTCAATTTAAATTTTTTGTTGGTTTTATTTCTTTTGGTAGGGTTCAAAATTAGACACTAATGAGAGATTAAGATTCTTTTACACTAAACAATAGAGAAATCATTAGAAAAACAAATTAAATATAGATTTTATATGCTTTGTGGTATAAAGCATGTTTAAAACTTTATCTAGATTCAGTTTCTAGAAATATCTAAAATAGGGGGAAGATTATTCATGTCTAAAAATTACTAGATTTTTATCTTCTTGATCATTATTAGCAATAACTGCCCATTTATAATTCCAAGTTCTTCTTTACCCTTCAAGACCTCTTCTGCTCTAGTTTTATGATGTTACTTCTAAAATCTTTGTGTATCTACTACATAATTCCTGTCCTGGTAGTGAATTTATTTTCCTAATATTGTTGGTCTGTTTGGGGTAAAACATTGCTTACTGAGTGTCCAATTATATTCTCAGTAGGGAGTGATGCCTTATTTCTCTTGGTGCTCTAGCATTGCGCACAATGCGATACTCATAAATACACTTTTTTTTTTTTCTCAACAAATTATAGACAAAGGGATGAATGATGTCTAGCTTTTATTTGGTTGGAGTTTAGCATAGAAGTAGGTTGAGCTGATGAACTAAATAAGTCAGTAGATCTGGAGACCAACATGAATCTTTGAATGGATCTGTATGGAACATTCTTTTATGTTCTATGCTCAACTTTCACCAGACAAAATTCCTTGAGGGTTGTGTAAGAATAAATGGAAGCATTTATATTTTATCTTTATCATGTCTCATCAGACTAAATTTTAGGTTCATCATTCTTTTCAGTTCTTAGTTCTCCTAAATTTCAGTGATAATGAAAGTCAATTTGTTGTACTTCTTATATATTTACCAATGGAGGACAGTCCTTAGGGCCTCTTTTAAGAGTACATTAAATGGAATTATTTGGTTTCAAGTAAGTAATACCCTAATTGCTTTTGAAAGAAGGTACCTGAATGATATACCTTGAACCTGCATCCAATTTGTTTTACTCAGACAACAACTAAGGAAAACATTCAGTGACAGAATATACAATCTAATTTGGTATGCAATGAGTATTTTCAGCAAGGCTAATCAAACCTCCTAGAGAAAAGACTAATCTTTTGTCACTGACACAGTAGGTCAATAACTATATTTACATTTCTCATGTGTACCTGCCATGTTCTCCAAAAATAAAGTCACCAGTAAATATTAAATACTTATCATGCCTAATGTGGCAATATTACACTTAATTTATCTATTTCTCAAAGAAAGCACGTAAGCTAAACTATTTCTGTTATTTTTATTAATTAAGGCACAAAGAACTCAGGAATTCACTTCAAAAAAACATAAATTACAATCTGTACTAAGACTAAGTAAATTTTAATACAGCAGATACTTCAATAAAATCTGCAGTTTAATGTGAAACTGATTAAATCCAAGTTTGCTATATGTTACAAAAGGATATTTATTATTATTATTATTATTATTGTTATTTTGAACTTTTTTTTTTAGTCATCAGCAGGTTTGCAGTTCTTGTCTGATATGAAATTGAGTGATTGTTATATTTTTCTTTTATCTTTGTTTGTTTCTATTGTTTATTTACTCTTTCTGATTTAGTCTTACAGGCTGATTGGGTCTTATAGCCAGCAATCGTGGTGTGTCTCCATCATAACAAATGAGTGACTTTTCTTTCCCATGGGTATTAACCTTAATGTATTTTATTTTAGGTTTTCTTTGTCCCTTTGACAATGTGTTGAGTGCATACTCTGTCTCAGTCACCTTGAAATCTACATTCTCTTACAAAATTACATGTAGTTCTTTTCAGATGGACTCTTCCCTTCCCATATCTCTCAAAGATAATTTCAAAAATTCTGTCGGAAGTCATAAAGTAGCAGCCCATGAGCCAAATTCATTCAGAAAATGTATTTCTATTGCAATGACTATTTTGGGTTATATTATTTTGTTTTTACTTCTATTAATTTTATAAACTAATCATTAACCAGAAACATATTTTTCTTTCAAATAGCCCTACTACCACATTTAATCACTATAACTGCACATGAACATCATTTCATTTCTTAAATATAGTTTTTTCTGATTCAAGCATGTTTTGCCCAGATAACAACACTGTGACCGCTTGCTTTTTCTACCTCTCTCCCTTTACTCCTGTGTGCCTGTTTTTTAATCATTAAGCCTTAGGATGTAAGATTTATTGAGCCTCAGGTTTATAATAATAAGGAAAATAAGTTTGGGTTACACTAAGTATACATCTTAACCTTAGATGTGTTTGATCTCAAGCCTATCTGGACAGAACAAGCCCACTGGCCCCTAGATGGTACCATGGCTGATTCCAGAACCCAAAACAATGATCAATTACCCCAGCTCCCGTCCAATCATCCAATCTGTAGCACCCATGACCCCAATTCCTTTAGTTTCCACAAGTACTAATTTTTCCCTATATAATCTGTACTCCAGAGACACTGTGGTGGGTTGGGGAGGGGCGAGGGGTGGTCAGATTGTTGAGAGCATTTGCTCTCCTGTGTCTCTGGGACCTAGATCTTTCTAAAGAAAACCTGCAGGTATCTCTTCTTTGACTCTAACATGCGCAGACAGACCCCTTTTGGCCCCGGTGACATTACCAAAATACATGTTCTTTGTATATGAACATATAAAGTAAATTGTGATATATATTTTTAAAAATAAAATAATTATCCCAAAGTCACACAGAAAGGCATCCTTCTTATTTTAGACAGTCACAGTTTTTTTTTTTTTAAGTAGTTATATTCACAGAGTGCAATTATCTTCTTAGAGATACTATTTTTCTATTTTCTTTTTATTTCTTCCAGGCAACCTCTTCTCTTCACTGGCTATCCACATATCCTTCTTAGTCCAGTATTCCAACAGCTCACTTATTTGATCCCAAAGAAAGATTAGATTTAATTGGGAAATTGGGAAGAGGCTATGGGCTGGCTGAGAAGCAAGCCATGGCTACTCCATGGTCATGGTCTAAGAAAATACTACCTAATAAGGTTCTTCTATTTTAGTAATTAACCATCTTGATGTGGATTTTAGGTAGAGTAACTGTAAATCAATGCTACACTACAGTCTGTGATATTAAAGTGAAGCTCCATTGCACTTACAGTATTAAACCCTGCACCAGGTATGCGCAGAAATTATAGATGCCAATCACCCCAACTACTTCACCCCCCACCTCCACTGCCATTCATCTGGTTTCCCCACTTCAAATTAAAAGCCCTACCAAATAAATGTTATTGATAAATAATGCCATTTTGCAATTGCTCCTACTCTATATTTTTCTAAAAGATTTAATTTGATTCATTTTGTTATTTAAACCTTACCTCTATTTGTAATAATAACAAATATATAAACATTTTTTTACATCTCCATTTATGTCTCTAACATTTAGAATTTGGTTTGTTCAAAGCAATTAATTATATAAAGGAACATTTGAAATTTTGTATTTAGTTTTTCCTATGTTGCTTAATTTGGAATAAATGTTTTAATTTTCCATTTTACTTTCCAAATCATTTCAGGGACATCAAGTGAAATTGAAATCTTGATTAAAAGTACATCATTTAAGTAAATTGGAGGGACTAATTACCTTCCGGGTAGAATTACACATTGTAAGTAGCTGGATACAATTAATACAGATGGACAATTTAGACAACTAAATTAAATATTTAAAATCTGATTACTTTGTTCATATATAAATTCCACTCCTTTCTTTTATTTTATGTTGAGAATTATTGGTATGCTTTGACTTGCTCTAGAGATTCACATCAAATCCTTGAATTTTAAATAATCATTTCATTTTTTACTAACTCATCTGCCCAGAGATCTGCTCTGCAAAAAGTCTATCCCAAAAGAGTTCTCCAAACTTTCCCAAATATTCTTCCTCTGATTTAACTACACAGATAGAGTTCCCTTAGGTGAAATGTGAGTATAGTGCACTTCTCTTCGAAAAAGTAAAAAGCTATTGTCACAAAATAAAGCCATGAATCTGTAGAACACCCCTTTGAAATACTGTTGAACATTTCTCATAATACTTTTTAGATTAAATCTATGCATCATTAACATCTTATAAGAAGAGCATGCAGATTTGTGCAGATATACCCTTATAAATCACTCACATATACAGTTTAATATCAATAAGAACATATATAATACTTTAAAAAATATATATAATTTAATTATGAAGTTTTGAGTCCACAGATAGAAATTGTCTACCAGAAAATTGTATGATCTTAGTAAAAATATAAGGCCACAAATTCTTTTACACCAATCTACTTTGTGACATGGCCACCAGACTAAGCATTAAAAAAGTATTTTGACAAACAAAGTTCTAATTCTAAACCTACAGGGATGGCTAAAGGGATGTAACCTACATCTCCTACAACTTAACTGTAGTTGGATCTTTTAGGGTCACTATTGGATGACTTGGATACTGTCATTTTTGAGTGGAAATGAGAATGAAGTATTCTTTATGTCAGAAATGTGGTTTTATCATTCAGAACCAGATATAGTCTTAAAATAGGCCTGTTTTCCAATGCCTGTGTATTTGAGTATCAACCATGTAAAAGAAGTAACATGTTGAATTTCTTAGATAATTTCCAAAATTTAAATAGAAGATAACTAAGCTTTCCAAAAGGACAATTCATTCATCTGCCTGATAATACATTTTAAGATAACAGACCATTAATCAATTTATAAGCTCAACTTGAAATATAATGTGATGCTAAAGTTATACCCAGCCAGTTAAAGATAGCTACTGACAACTTTCCAAAAACAATTAGACAAAATTGTTTTTTAAATATTTTGGCAATGAAATTAAAAACTTATTCAAAAATATTCAGTTACTCTTTGAGAAAGTATTCAAAGGTAGATTTGTAGCCTACCCTACAGAAATAGAATTACCTTTTGACTGAGGAAGACTATGTCACAATTTTACATCTTAAATCATCAACAAATATTATAGGCTTTTTGAACTTTATCACAAGTCCATATTTAATTTTTAAAATAAAATCTAAAGCAGATGTTATCTTCTTATTAATAATAAGTGACTGTTAAATGATGCTATCTTGTTCCCAGAAGAAATATGTTTATTGGTACATTTTTCAATGTTCATCCCTCAATTTAAATACAGGAGAAACATAAAATTTACCTATTTGGAGATATTTCTGAAAATGTAATTTTTTTAAAAAAGTTAACTTAATTATGCTATTTGTCATCATTTTCATAGGTCCCACACTCTACTTAGAATTAATTGCTATGAAATAAACTTCTTTGTCTTAAAATAATACTTATATATTTAAACATATTTCCTTCTTTGCCATAGCTCTTAGAAAGTTTGAAAGTGAAATGAAACATGAAGCTACAATAACTGAATCTAAAATAATAAACCTGTTTATCTTCTGATTAAAAAGAAATTTTCTTATTTTTATTCATAAGGTATATATAATTCCATTTATATTTTAACCTACCTTAACATTTTAGGAAGTGGGAAGGAAGAATGCAATTATATTTTGGTGTAATTTAATGCCAAAACATTTTGATATATTTTGATCACAAACTTTATATGATATTAATACCATAAATCAGTACAAACATGCATATATAAATAAATATAATTGTTTTATGTAAGAGATATTTTTTAAAGAATAATATGTAGACAGATAAAAAAGTAGCGAGAGAAGAATTATGATGCAATTTTGTTAATCATTAAAATATTGTTAATTTGTGGGAATTTATTATAAAGTGATGATGGCATTTCAAGTCAGTGGGGAAAACTTGTTTATTTTATAAGATGAATTATAATAAATGAAAAGCTATCTAAAAAGTAAAGTAAGATGCAGACCGCACACTTTAATAAATTACAGATATTAAATACAAAATATTAAACTAAAATGAATTGTGAAAGAACTTTTTACAGTGTTGAGTTGGGGAAGGCTCCTTTTAAATGATAAAAAGCTCAAAAATACATAAGTAAATGTTTGATTACATAAAAATTTTAAATATACATATAAAATAATTCTGTAAACAAAAAATAAATAAACTTGGCAAAAATTGTAATTTCTTTAACAATCAAGAAGTTTGTATTCTCAACATGTCCAGAATTCATGTGAGTTAGCTGGGAAAAGACCAATAGTTCAATGAACAATTAGGAAGATTAAACACTTATGGGGATACTTGCAACTTCAGTTATCCTAATTAAGACTCATCTACGTAACATATTATACCTATCATATTAGTATACTTAAAACAATTTAATGATACAATGTGTTGTTGGAGGTGTGAGAATATTTACTCTCATGCATTGTTGGTAGAAATATAGATTTATACAACTACTACAGAGGCAATTTGGCAGCATTTCTCAAAACCAAAAATACGTGATTCCTTTTACTTAATTACTCTATTTCTAGGAATTTATCAATGGACACTCTCAAACACTGTCTAAATGATGTTTGCACAAGAAGATTCATTTGGAAATTAATGTCTATTGGTCAAATCGATGATGGTACATTCCTACAGCTATTAAAATGAGTAAGGTAGCTCTATGCTGATGTGAAATAAAGAATGAGTATGTGTGTGTGTGTGTGTGTGTGTGTGTGTGTGTGTGCGCACACGCACGCACATACAAGCAAACTTGTGTTTGTGTATGTGGCTAAGTGATAAAAGAAAGGTTGAAACTAATATGTGTACAATGAAATCATTTGTGTTAAAAAAATAGAAGACAGGAAAACAAAAAGAAATCATGCTCAAATATCCTCTCTAGGAAGATGTAATTGTTTGTCTGGGATTCCTCTGCTGGAAGCAAAAGACAGATGAGAGACAACTCTTTTCAGTTTCTGTCATTGTGTATCTTAAAATTGGGCTGTGTGTGCATTAACTTCAGTAGTATTTCTGATTTTTAAAAGATATTTACTAAAGTTGTCATTAGGAATTTGAATTACATTATTCCTACTCTCCTAAATCTATTTTGTTTTACACTAAAAGAAAATTTGAAACATGCCCATATTAACAAATGCTGTATATCGAAGGATATCAAAATGTTTTTTATGGGATCATAAAACAGTTTTTTCCTAAGACAATAACATGATACCTAATAACCCAGTAAACCTCAAATGTAGGGTACATGACTGCATCCTTTAACTTATCTATGTAAGTATGTTAGGTCATTGAAGCTCCATTTCCTCATTGTTAAATAGAAAAAAACTTGTTTTAACGTACGATATTCTAAGAGGTCAATGAGAAAATATGCCTAAAATTGCTTTGTGATCTAAAAAAATACAAAGGTAAATTATCATCATAGAAAATGTTAATTTTTTCAGAGGAAATTTTAATAAAGCGTATACTAGGTTAGATCATCAGCAAAATTATTACAGACTTTTCTATTTCCTTACTTCTGCTTCTAGGCACAGATGCCTTCGTGCTTGTCTTGCATCAGATAAAAGCTTCACTGTACCTGCTTCTCTCCCAGTATTTGTTCTGAGAACTCTGCTAATGAATTATTTGTGCCTTTGTGTTTCTTTCAAATCACTCCAGACTTCCTCCTTTCTATTAGGAAAAGCATCATAGGTTAATTTCTATGCCCAAGGGAAATGCATATTTACATATTAATGGCGATGAGATTAAACCCCTTAAAAAGACTTTTATGGCTCTTTCTATATGTCAGACTTTCAGGGGAGCTATTTAAGGGCACAGAGGTCTTAAGGATTAAAGGAAGATGTGTGATTACCTTAGATGGCTTAAGAGGAACTCTACCTGCATGAAAAAGTAGTAAACTTTTAGAATTGAAACAAAGATAGGCATTTTTGATATAAAATATCGATATGAATGTCAAAATAAAACATGATTTTTAATGTCTTTCATGAAAACCTCATTTTGCTAGAAATGACACTGGAACTGTGAGAAAGCCACACAGAGTCTTTAAATTAAAATGATATCTAAGTGATTTTGTAATGTTTTTTAGGACAAGTTTTAACATAAATTATAATATTTAAAAAAATTGGAGCACATTATCAATCCTTTTCTACTTCACCACAACTTCTGCCATTTTCAAGCATTTCCTCAGAATAATAGAATTTCCTGAGTAGAAGCAAGTTCATAATCGAAACTGATACAAGAGAACTTTTTTTTTTGGTAGACAGAAAAAGTAACAGATCTAAGAACCACTTAAATATGATTGTTTAGGCACATTAATGTTAAGAATTACTTAAAAAGGTTTCCAATTTTCAGTTTCAATGATTGGTAGCATTTATCTGATGAGTGGAATTAGATTGAACAGAATGATACTTGGGGAGGAGATAAGTGGTGATGTTCAAAGGCAGGAAAATTTATCCTGTACTGGGATAGTCCAAACTGGCTTTCAATAACTGAAAAGCAGGAAGGTTGGATTAGCACTCCACCTGCTTCATGACATAAGTCGTGTCCTAATTATAGCCACTTCTTTCTTTCATTCTTATACAGGCAATCCAATTACTTTTTCCAGTACCACATCAGAAAGTTCTAGAGAGCAGATGTATTTAATGTGATTTTTTATTCCGGCAACCTGGAGATATAACTATTGTTGTTCCTTGGAAGCAAGAAAAGTTTGGTCATTATTTTTTCACTTAAAATATATGATGTTACATTGTAAGTTTGACCAGAGGAAATGGATTGGGTCCTGTAATAATAGTTGATCATTGCAGTTTAGATTATTGATTTCTGAATCACAGATGGCTTGCTTACAAGCCATTATGTCTTATTTTCTCTTATTTTTATCTTATCAAATGTGTCAGGTCAGTGTCTAATCAATCTCTGATAATCCATTTTTCTGCATGATCCTTAGAATCATCAGCCATCTCAGCATTAATGACTTTATTTAATGTTCTTCTCTTGAACAGAATGAAAAATCAAGTCAGATTGGTGCTCAACGGAAACTAAAGCATGGTATCTTTATTTTTTTGTTGTAGTGCAAGCTTTTGCTAGTCATAAAAGGCACGTCTTGAATTTGTAAATGCCATTATTTTAGGGACCAGATAGATGCTGAGTCAATAGGAGCCTAGCAAGATTCAGCAATATAATGAGTTCCTCCCACAAAGAGCCCCGTGGTTCACTTATAAGTTGTGCATTTGGATATATTACTGAAGAAACTCGTACAACAATCTTATGCAGTAAATATTAATACCACCAATTTACTCTGTGTCCTAGACCTCAGTGTTAATGTAAAAAAGAGAAAAGTAATTTTAAATCCTAAAATCAAAGTGTCTATAACAGATTCAGTTGTAAATTTTTCTTATTCGGTCTAAAGTATTAGTTGATTTTCTTTGAGTCATAAACCTTGAGGAGATGAACTAACATTATCAGATGGTCTAGTATCTAGTGCTAATTATGTCTAAATTAAGACAGATCAGTAAATATTCCTAAATCTTGAAGGCTATTTCCATTACATTTCGGGGTCTTTAAGGGGTCTAGGTCTTTTTCTTCCACTAACTGTCAGTGTGATTTCTAACAAAGCACTCAACTTTTACTTGTCTTCTTTCTTATCAAGAGAACTATGCATCCAACATCCTTTTGGCTTTATAATGCTATGACGTCATGTGCATTTCTTTGACCCAATATCCTTCTGTCAATTGCTCCTCCCACTACTACTACTTTGTAACCCTAAAGTTTGATAAACTTTTTTTTCTTAACTCTTGAATACTGTTCAACTTGCATAAAAGTCACTTAGCTACTGAATAAACCTACCTATCACTTCAGTATTCCTGTATTTACTCTTTAGTGTGTACATATTCAGTACATGAACAGTAAAAATAATTTAAAAACCAAAAACTAAACTTTTATTTAATTGTGAAAAAATATACATCAGGTGAAAAATAAAGTTTAACTTGTAAAAAACTTTAAACAACTACCATATGAATATAATTTTAGAGATAAAGGTAAAATATTCTTTATTTGCCACTTCTAATCCCTGTTCACCTTAATTGACAAGTAAGACTTTATCAAAGATACTCCAGAACTTCTTTTATGAATTGTCTTTTATATTTTAGGATAATTAGAAATATGTGACATTATTTTCTGTGTAAATGTATGTAGGACTAAGTGTTTTACATAAATGAGATAAAATCATCTGTGTTTTGCATCTAGATCTTTGCAATTATTGTCACTCCACATCAATATCTGCCCCACCCTACATAGTATCCCATATTATATTTGATCACAATTTATTTGCTTCACTCCTTCAGATATAGAGCACTCTGAGTCTGTCTATGTGCAGGTGTGATGCATTTTCTCTGCTGTGCATAATAACAAATGAAATCCTGAGTCATTAAGCATATGCACATTTAATTTTCCTAAATTTAATCAATTTTCATTCCAAAGGGGTGTACCAATTTTCACTTTTATCCTCAGTTTAGGAGTGCCCATTTCTCCATATTCCTACTTATGTTAAAATTATCAGACAAATATTTGGTCATTTGATAGTAAAAAAAATCCCCTTACTGTTTTAATGTGCTATTTTATAAAATTTTTTTATAATTTTATGTTCCACTGTATAGATTTTTTCTATGTATTTGTTATCTATATCTTTTTCACTTTCCCTTATTCAATATTTTGTCATTTCCTTATTAATTTACTATTTTATATATGTAATATATAGAGATAATTCTTAGCTATAAAATTATGAAATGGACAACTTTGAGGGTATAATTTAATAGAAACTGGAGTGTAGAAACTGATGTCCTCTGAGTCTGTTATTTGTCTTTATTTTTCTTTATGCTACCTTTCATCGTGCAGAAGATTGTAAAAAAAAAGTTAAAAATGTAGTTAAGTTATAGTATAAGGACATGCAGTGGAAACATAATTCTTGATAGAAATGCAACATATGAAAATCCAAAAGCCTATAAAACTTTTTTAGCATCTGTATTGATGATGTTCAAAGATTTCAGAAGGTAACTTCCATAAATATAAAAGAATACATAAGTATATTTCTTCTAAGATTGTAATCTTTACAACTATGATCTTATGTAGATATTAACATTAGCTCTGTGCCAATTAAAAAATAAATGTGGTTTGAAGAATATTGAGTAATCAACATAAGGTCACATTTTTAAAATCATGGCCTCTACCTTTCATCAAGTCTCTGATTTCTCAACACTTTTTACTAAATTGTCACTGTCGTGGTCATAGTCACATTCCATTATTTTCATCTTAAAAAACCCTAAGTGCAGATAAATATATTTTGATGAAAATATTGATTTCAAGAATCAATGTTGAGAGGGAATTTAAGTCTAGAAGACTGTGGTCACAGTTCATAACCATTAGAAAAGTTCAATAAAATGCAGAAAATAACTTTGGAGTGTTAGGGTGGTGTCTAAGGCATACACAAGGACATAATTGTCAACAGGGGAAAGTTTGGATCAAAGGATAGAGGACAAAAATTGACAGGTGGGCCAGGAAGGAAGTGATGAAAACTTGAACACAGATTAAAAGAGTAGGTATACAAGGAGAGAATAGTTTCAGGAAACACTTAAGTAACCAGAGGAATCCCCTTCTGCTACCCCAGAGAGAGAATGGGAGGTCAATGAGCTTTGGACAAGATGAAAAGAAGAAGCAAGCCAGGTGGGGGAAATTTCCGTCAGCATTCCTCATACCTCTGGCACTATAGCTGTTAAAAGTTGGTTTGTGCCTTAGCGGTGGATTCCTTTCTTAATCGCAATTGTGTTTTGAGGGCAGCAGTGGTGGTGGTGGGTGGAAAAATGATTTGAAAGTAGCTGGTTTTAGAAGAGAACACTGTAATAACCCAAGGGAAGAAAAATAAATTTGCAAATTATAAAGCAGTTAAGCAAATGTTTCTCTACCTTTTTATTTGTTTAGATCCACAATCACAAATGCATTGTCCATTACTAATTCCTCCTCAAAGAAAATTTTTTGGTTGGTCTGCACAAGATCTAACTTTTTTGAATCAACATATAAGAAATTTCACATGAGGATTCCTGGCTTCTCTGTAAGAATTGAAAGCTTGGAAACACTGATTCTTGTTGCACATGGCAGTGAGCAGTGGAATGAAAGAGTAGTTGCTCATCCTTGATGGAGTGTCAGCCTCTAGTTCCTCACACCCCACCACAATGTTTTGCTTCTCTCACTTCCATGAGATTTCGATTTTTTCTTTTCATTTTTTTTTTTTTTCATCTGCCTAACCTTGATAAGCATTTGAGTTTAGGGACTTCTGGATAAGAAAAGCACCAGTGTTCATCTTTGGGATATGCTGTTACATAAATATATATATGAACATATGCATATACATAAATAAATGTATATATTTATATTTATAATAAATGAATAAATGGGTGCATGTAGATCTGATTCCACAGTTACCAATGTGTAGCAGATAAAGTGTGCAACTTACCCTTAGAGTCAAAGAGATGCAGACTTGAATTGCCTTTAAAACCTAACCTAGATGCTTTTGTGAAATTAGGAGTGTCAAAGTCATCTCTCCACACCACAGATATTTGGAGGGCCATGAAGGACCTAAGGTAACCCAAAAATGACTTAGTTAAAGCTTTTTCCCTACAGTCACCACCAGGGAGTCTTCTTCTAGACTGATAACTCAGACTTAGAGATATAGGTTAAAGAAGTGAGGGATTTACGTCTGAGGTGAGTGTAGCCTAATAGTAGTCAGGAGATAGTGTCTGGCAATTCTGAAGCAGAAGTTAGAAAAAGGCACATCTGAAGGCAAGGAATTGAGGATAGGAACTGAGTGCATTCCCTAGAAGAATATGGAAGGTGTTAATTTTGATATGCTTTACCTTTAAACTTTGGCAAAAGTTATATATTGTGTAGCTTTGTGTGTTTTGTTTTATTTCGTAAATTAGTTTTTGGTGTTTTATATGCTTGCTATATGCTTGCTTATTTTTGGCAACATGGCAACACTGTATGCACATACATTTTAGTTATATAATGATATATATACACAGATATATATATACATATATATGTATGTATATATATATATATATATATATATATATATATATATATATATCATTATGCTTTCTACATCCTACACAGATATCTGCCTCAATAGTATTTATATTCTACTGTTTAACATGGATGTATAGTTTTGTTTTGTTTTGTTTTTACTTTTTCTTCCTTACCTTTCTAAACAAACAATGTGAGAATATGGAAAAACAAAAACAACAAAAACTTATTTTGTTGATGCTATGACACTCCCAGAAAATGAGCATTTTTGTAGGAAGTGCTGCTTACAGCCTGTGATGATTGCCAGGGGCTCAGGCTACACCAGCCCCTGCCTCATTACTCTTAGGGCTAAGGTCTCAGCCTATGACTAAGGTCTCAGCCTCCCACCATTATTCTTCAGTAAATTCAATATCTCCAATTGTCTGCAGGGTTGTGTTATGAGAGAAAAAATCATCAAGCTAGAAAAAGACATGTGGTACACTCTGACAGCCACCTCTGTTTCTGTATCACATTCACGTACCTTTCTAGTAGATAGTCAATGATAATTTGATTCTCTGGTTTGTATCTGGTAAACAGCATTGCTAGAATTAGATAACTGATCACATGTAGGAGCAAAGGAGATAAGTGTTCTAGAACTACTCCTAGGTCCTGGACTTGGAAGATGTGCATAGCTCATGTGCAACTACAACTTCTTTCCTACATAAAGTAGATTTCAGGATTCTTCCAGTATTTCAAATTATGGGCCAGGCAAGACCATGGCAGTACACAGAGGAAGCATTGATCTTATTTACAAATTGGAAACATTCCTATAGCTGCTTTCTCTATACAGAATATAGTGTGATTGGGCAAAATGTAAAAGAAGACAACATTTGTTTGTTTGTTTGTTTGTTTGTTTGTTTGTTTTACCCCTCTACCCTTTCCTGTGTTTACTTATTCTCTGATGTCACCTTTTGCATTCTTTTCTGATATCTATACTTCATGTTTCCTAGTGGTAATAAAAGCTACCAGGCCTCTCTTTTCTGAAAAATGCCCCAGTGCTCCAAACTCATCTCTGATTTCCACCCCAAACATCACTTCTTTCTTTTTGATTAATCACAACTAAGAAGGAAATTTTCCTTAAATAGAAATAACTACCATATTTTCCTTAAGCTTCCTAGAAACTCTTGCACTCAATAGCCTAAGTGAATATTATCTCGGTTGAAATCTCAGGCAGTGTGACAGAGCGAAGAGTTTCAGCCAGTGGGAGCAGACATTCCCCAGGCTCCAGAAAGGTTTCCAACACTCTTTAAATTGACCCCATCTGATGATATGTTTCTGGCCCTGCTGGCTCTCATTTCTGTCAGTGTCTTGACCCAGTAGTGAGGAGAGAAAACCAATATTGATGTTATACATAATATGCTAAGCCAACTAGTATGTTTCCAAGGGCACATTTTCCAGTTTCTGAATTATGCTGGCACTTTGTCTATTACCCCTAGTTTCCACAAAGTTTTGATCATTTTGCTTTTAATTAGCATCTTGACAAGGGATAAACAGGAATTAAAGTACAGCACTGTAAATAATGCTTCTGACAGCAATTCAAGGAAATATTCAGTAGCAGGAGGATAAAGTGAAACATGTCTATATTTTGATTATTTGTATATTTACACCACACATGTTACTGAACCATAATTCAAACTTATTTACATTTGGCTGAGAATATTAAAACTAATCTTTTGTGGCCCAAATGGTCTTAAGATGTATATGAGATATTAAAGCAATGATATAATAAATTTAGGTGATTCGTATATTCAAAAAAGCTTAGAATTATCAGTGAAAATTATAATGTAATCATGAGAATGTGTTTTCAATGTGTGAGGCCGAATTTTATTGACAGACCTAGGAAATAGTTATAATAACAATGTAAATGTATATAATAAGAACAGTGACCTTGTCTGGAAAATAAAGAGCATATGTGAAGCATATGTGTATGCGAAATGCATAAGAAATATTAAGGAAATTATTTTGACTAAAAAAACTTTAAAATATATAACTTTATGGATTCCTGTAGTCTATAGAAGCTCCATGGGTTCAAATAAAGTATTCATATAAAATATGTTCTTTCTGTAATCATAAAAGCCTACCGTTCTAGTAATATTTTTTTCCCATTTAATTGGAGTAAATTTTGTTCTCCCTGCTTTTCTGTAACTCTTTTAAAAAGATCAGTCCCCTATTTTAAAACATTAGAAAACTCCTTGCACATTTTTTAGAAACTACTCTCTAACTATTATCTCAATTTTATACATTTACAAATGAGATACATAGTAGGGTATGTTTTATATTTTACAGATATGGAAATTGATGCCCAAAGAGGTTATGTGTACCTGAAGCACTGAAATCAGTATTAGAACCTCATTTTCTCTTTTCTAATTAAATAAATTTTCTACAAGGTTATATTGCTTTCTGCAATAACAATCCCATCATATACAATAATATGATATAATCATATTTCAGTTTAGGAAAATATATAATATGATTCATATAATGGTATTGTTATGAGTAGGCAATAGTTAGAATAGTTTAGATTTTTATTTAATAACTTTTTCTTTTGTTGCATTTCTCATGCATGCCTCTTATACCTATACTTCACTTAAATAATCCATTTTTTTCAGATAACATGTCTGTTCTCAAAATACACATTTTAGAATTTCTTAGTCTCTGTTTACCTCTCCCTTTGCTTTATCATTTTTAACATCAGCAAAATCAATTATTTAAGTCATTGATTTTGTTTATCCTTCAGCACAAAAATATAAATGTTTACAAAACTATGGACTATTATGTGACCTTGATTGGGGGTAAATTTAGTCACATTTGGAAGATAAAGATAAATGTTTTATCAGATCAAACAACCTGGGAACTTGAGATGATATGCAGAGAATGTGTGCTTAAGTGATAAATATGATATTGAAACAAATAGTAGAGGTGATCTATGCATAAATGCCCCCTCAAAATCACAGAATATTTTAAAAATAACATCTGTAAACTCTATTAAAAATAATAGTCATAACACAATAAGTTGAGATATAAAAGTTTTTAATGTGTAATTTTTTTTTCTACCACTACACACTGTGGGACTATATCATTTCTTACCGAACTGGTCTAATTTCATTCTTACTTCTCTCTAAAACATTTTTATACTAGCCAGTTTGGTCTTTTAAATGAAATGTGATAGCACCTTCAGTTACACATCTCAACGTCAAGATGTAGTCTACACTCCATATTACATTATATGATATGACTTTCAAACAATATTGCAGCCACCCTCAACCTATGGCTCCTTCTAACTGGAACACTCTCTTTCTTCCAAGACCTTGTGCCCAGTTAGCTCTACTTAGATTAGTTAATCTTCATCACCTTCCCTGAAAAATACAGCTGGGTAAGGTGTGCCAAAGGCATCCTGAACAATCCCTATCTGATCCCTATCTCACTAATTGGAATTACTTGCTTCATTTTATTTCCACTTAGTCATAGTCTCCTTATGTGTACACAGGATATTTGTTGATAAACATACCTTAGAATATAACCATTATGTTCTTAATAAATATTAGATTAATAAATGAATGCCTATAGTTACATTTTATCCCACTATACTATAAACTGAATATCTTGGCAAATACAATTACTTGCTGTTCACCATTGTGAATTATTGCATACAGTAAATGTAGATGGTCACTTCTGTCCAGTTAAATTTGTACATATTTACACAGATTAAGTTATAGGTTTATTCTGATTCTGAACTTTAGATATAAGCATATACTTTTTATTTTCAGAGTTATTTCAGTTTGGTTATGACATAGAAGATACTAAACAACAAGAAATATTACATGAATTAATGATACAATACTGTATAATAACATAAGGCAACATATTTTGAAATAGGCATTTATGACCCAATAATAGCATTTTGATCAGTTGTGTCAGAGCGGACATGGAGCTAGTATAATAATAGGTCCACTTTATAGAAAAGCATTAATAAAGAATTTTCATGACTGATGATAAATTTGAGCTGGCTTTGTACAAAAGAAATTATTCAGCTAAGTACTGACTTTCTTAAAGAATACATTTGTATGATCTTCAAGTTCATTGCTGGAAAGACTCTAAACAATAATCAGGTAGGTCATAAAGCCAGAGAAAGGCATTTTAGTTACCATAAAATTTGCCCCGGGGAACTTTGAGAATCACAATAGAGGCTGAGCCTTTGTAATCCTTCTTGGGTAATATTGGAAATAATTAGGAAAGCCTTGCAAAATCTGTCTCAGTAAAAGTGAGTGTCCTAAATGTGAGACAGCAAGAACATTGAAAGTTGTTTAATGGCCTTGTTGAACAGATCTAATCAGGCAAGTTTTGCCCTTTGACACAAATTGGCCTTGACTGATGAAAATTAAAGCTACTGTTGCAAAGAACATTCAGATTCTTGAGTACTTTTTACTTGCTTGAACAAACTGTATGGAAAAGTAATGATATACCAGCCTTAACACTTGGCCTTTCATATTTCATATTTGTTTAGAAGCTAAGTGGAAATATTTCCAAAGTGAGCAAAAGGAAACTATTTCAAATGTGTATATTAATTTTATAATTTTTTTCATAAATCATTTATAGTCAAGTCAGAATTTTGATTATGTTAAAATACTGAAGTAATTGTATAGTCTGAGAAACTTTGAACCTAAAGCCTGAATTCTAAGATCTACCTCCATTGAATTAGAGTAGATCTTTAGGCAACTCTAACTAAATTTGTTTACAGAATTTTCATTTTATTACTCTATTTCAAAAAATATTTTTTGGCATTTGAAAGAACAAAATCAATTTGAGTTAATGTAGGGAAATCACCTATTCCAAAATTTGGTTATCTGCTTTTTTATACTATTGGAAACTGTAAAAGCATGCTCTTGGATTTTGAGCAAGAGAGCAATAAAATCAATATCAACTAGTACTCGAATAACTCAGACCCAACCTAGAAATCTTACAGAGTAAGAGGATCAAATAAGCTGGAGCAGGGCCAGGAACGATATCTGAGCATTGTACTTATTCTGGAATCTACTCAAATGGTATTTTGAAAAGCATTAATGTTTATGCTTTACTTTGCACATTTAGGAATTCAGATCTCTGAGGACAAATTTTAAAGTCTTAGAGAACTACTTACTTAAACTAACCTATGTTAAAGATTTGACTATTAAACTTTAAACTCTCTAAAACAATTCATTATAAATATGCAATACATTCAGATTCATTATAAATATTAAAAAGTTGACACTGTCACCAAAATATTAACTTAAAATAGATTAAGACTTAAATGTAACACCTGAGACCATAAAACTAGAAGAGCAAATAGGAAAAAAGCTCCTTAACATAGGTCTTGGCAATAATTTTTTTTAATGATAACAGAAGCACAAGTAACAAAATAAAAAAGTAAGCAAGCAGCACTACATCAAAGTAAAAAGCTTCTGCACAGCAAATAAATAAAATCAATAAAATGAAAAGGCAACCTATAGAATGAAAGAAAATATTTGCAAATCATGTATCTGATAATGGGTCAGTATCTAAAATACATAGAAAATTCATAAAACTCAATTGCAAATAATAATCCAATTAAAAATATACAAAAGACCTCAATAGGCATTTTTCAAAAAAAAAAAAAAAAAGAAGATACAAAAATCTCCAACAGGTACATGAGAAGATGCCTAACTTCACTAATCATTAGGAAAACACAAATCAAAAGCATAATATCACCTCACGCCTGTTAGAATGGCTATCAAAAAGATAGTAAGAGAGAAGAAATGCTGGTGAGGGTGTGGAGAAAAGGCAATGCTTGTGCACTGTTGGTGGGAATGTAAATTAGTGCAACCACCAAGAATGATATGGAAAGTCCTCAAAAATTAAAAATAAAACTACCGCATGATCCAGCAATCTCACTTCAGGGGATATACATGAAAGAAATGCAATCACTATGTCAAAGAGATATCTGTACTGCTGTGTTCATTGCGTTATTCATCCTAGCCAAGACATGGATACCTAAGTGTACACCAACGAATGAATGGACAAAGAAATGTGGTGTACTGTATATACACAGTGAAGTATTAGCCATAAAAAAAGGAAATCTTGCCATTTGAAACAACATAGATAGACTTTGAGGGCATTATGCTAAGTGAAATAAGTCAGACAAAGAAAGACAAGTACTGTATGATCTCACTTATATGTGGCATCTAAGACAAAAACAAACAAACAAACAAAAAGAACTCATAGAAAAAGAGATCAGATTTGTGGTTACGAGAGATAGAATTGAATGAAGGTGGTCACAGGTACAAACTTCTAGTTATAAGATAAATAACTAGTAGTTAACATGGCTGTAGTTAACATGGCTGTGTAGTATATTCGAAAGCCAAGAGAGCAGATGGCTAAAAGTTCTCATCACAAAGACAAACGACACTTTTTTCTTTTGCTTTCATATCTGTATGAGATAATTGATGTTAACTAAACTTACTGTGATAATTATTTTGCAATATATGCAAGTCAGGTCATTATGCTGTACATCTTAAGCATATACAGTGATATATGCCAATTATACCTTGATAAAATTGAAACAAAAGAAATAAGTTGTGGAAAAGGCTCTCAAAAATAAAACAAGGTAATTTTGTAGAACCACATCAGTTATTTTCAGCAAGGCACTGACTGGAAATATGCAAGTTGAAATTATCTCTATGCTTTTCTGGTTAAGAATCATTCCTACTCCATAAAACATCCTTCTTTTCTTCTTTCTTCTGAAATATATAGGCCAGAAGTAAATAAAATAAAACTCTGTGTGTGTGTGCATATGTGTGTGTGTGTAAATTTTAGTAACATCTATTGGTTTTAGTTTCTAGAAGTAAGTGAACACTGGTGAAATCAGTAAGTGATACAATGGTGCGCCTGTCTGGCAAAGATGTCAACAGAAAGCTTTTTAGATTAGGCTACTCTTCATGGAATACAAACACATCATTGTAAAACTACTGAGGGAGAGAAGAGTGAGAGTAGAAAAATTTTTGTGTATCCTTCACATATATTAAAGTTCTCACTTTACACTTATATTGCTAATGGCTTTGGGGAAGTAGGTCTTAAAATTCAAGTGACTTTTTTTTTCACTTGTTATTATTTTAACAAATTTGTTCAGGCTTTACAGTGATGTTTTACTTTGCTGCCTTTCTAATATGACTTCTTCATGGCCTCTCTATAAATTTCATATATGCCAGATATTTGGCAACTAACTTTCAAGTAATAACTAATCAAAGTCTCTAAGCTTTTAGTTTTATTCCAGTACAATTCTGAAATAAGAATTATACTTATTCCAGAACAATTATTTGAGAGAATATGTGACCCAAGAAATTCTAGTTATTGCATTTTTCCTAAAATTATGGACGTAATTGTTTGAGATTGCCTTTTAGTCTAATTTTAGGAATTGTCAATATTTTATAAGATATTCTCTACTGTTTGTCTATCGAGACTTTCAAAGCAAGGCAGACAAAAAATTTTAATTTATATTTAATTCCATGTAAAACTTTACGTAAACTCCGAAATTGAATCTTTTTATTTCTAGACTATCCGAACAATTGGGCGAATTTGGACATTAAATCCTGACCTTTGGGCTTTAGATATACTTCAGATCCTTCCAATATGATTGATTGCTTGTTGAGTTCAATTATTCCTTCAATGCCTGTGAGATTTTTTAAAACCCTAACATTTGCAGGAAGTGACCTTTATCCTACTCCATCAAGCAACAGCTGTCAGAGATGCTTCTGCTGCTCATTCTCTGTCGTGCAGAGAGGTTTTATCCAGTAAAACCTCTGTTGTTGGGCCAGTAAAATTGCAGAGCTTCATTTTTTAAGACTCTTACTGTGACATTGATGAAGATACCAGGTGACGAAAACAAAGATAAAAGTTAATGATTACCACGTGAGATTTATAGACGGTCCTTGTTTTGCAGCAACAGAGATAGTTGGAAGCTGTGTATATGCTACAAATCCTAATTTTTTGCCATGTTAAGAATAAATATTTGGATTGAAACCAGGAAAAAATTTAGTTATTAATTACTTGGCATTAAACTGAAAATTCTTCCTGGAAGTAAACTCTTATAAGTCTAATGAATTGCCCCAGGAAGCTGGCACTAGCTTAGGAGGTTGAATGGAGTTAAACTGGTAATCAGAGAATTTAAGAGTAAAGGGGTTCACTGAGTCGTTGTCATCATCGTCGTTGTTGCTGTTGTTATTGTTGTTGCTGTTTTTGCCCAGATTATGAATTCTGCTTTTAGATCAAACTACTCAGTGCAACTCAAGGTAGGAAAAAATAGCCTAGGTAAAAATGTACTGTTTCCACTTATTTATTTTTAATCTTGATGTTTCTCTTTCATACTGCCATTTTTCCTCAAGCATTTGTTGTTTCCTGGCTGTTTGGTCAGATTTACTACGAAGCAATTAAAATGTGTAGTATATGTAACTGGCATAGTTTTCCTTGGCAACTGTATATGCTGGCTTCCTCACAGGACATTTCCAGAATGAGGCCTTGGCAGCAGCTCTTCTTAGCGAGCAGGGGTGATCACGGGTTGGGGTCTTGCCTGTAAGGGGCCTGGGTGAAGAACAGACAGCCAGGATGCCAGGAGTCCATACGGTTTCTGATTTAAGGAAGATTTTCCTTTAAATAAAAATCTTTAGTGTACTTCATCTTTAAAGAAAGTTACCCTTCACATTTTCCTTTTCCCCCCTCATTGACTTTTGAAAAGAAGCGGCTCTTTTTCTCTAGGAGTACAATATTCGCCCTCGGAACTTTTGTCATGCAAAGGATCTGCTTTACTTAGAAGACTTCTTTCTGGGGAAAAGCCAATGGAACATGGTGCAATTTTGAATCAGCACTAGTTTTTCTGTAATTTCTTTTCACAAATTGTAATTATACTGTTCTATAAATTATGAATATATCTCCATGCCATTGACTGTATTTTCTAAAGACGGTTTCTAATTGATGCATGGTGTTCTGTTTAATGTAACTATCACAATTAATTTGGTCAACCACCTGTTAATCAACATTTAATTATTTTCAATTTTATCATATACAACTTTGTAATAAACAGTTTTATGTACAAATAGTTGTCTATCGATAATTATTTCCTAGAAGTGACATTGTGGTTACAAAGTAAGCAAATAATTTGGAAATTATTTAATACATATTGATAAATTGTATTCTAGGTAGTTTATACAGAGTTACTCCCACAAGCAATACATGAGACTCCCTCTCTTCCCTTCTCTTTGTATACTTTATTTTGGTTTTGATCCTTGCCAACTTTATCTGTAAAAAATAAAATCATTTTATCAAGACTTTTTATTACTTATGAAGTTGAGTTTTTCTGAAATTATAGATCACATATACAATTTATAAATTGGCAATTACATTCCTTTTTCTCAAAAGACTAATTGTCTTTTTTAATATTGATTTATAAGAGCTATTTAGCAATTAAGAATATTGACATTCTTAGTTTAGTTTATGGTAACATTTGTCTAGTCAAAACTTTCCTTCCTTTTTTGTTTAAAAAGACTAGCTTCTAATGACATAAGCTGAGTTTTATCTGGTATCATAGTTTCTTTAAAAATTATTTAACCATATAAGCCATGCCAATTTTATTTCTAATTAGTGTGTTATATAAAAAGGAAAATCTCATCTGTTTCTCTGTTTCTATCTATCTCTGTCTCTGTCTCTGTCTCTATCTCTATTTCTATCTTTGGTCCAATTTCCTCTCACCCTAAATTTTCCATCATTTGTTCCTCTAATAAAATCTATATTATATACTGTATACATGACAAACATATTTAAATGTTTCTGGATGTATACTATATTGCACTGATCCATCTATTCTTCTACCAATGTCATTTTTTAAATTTTGTAGGTTTTAAAATATGTTTTAATATCTGGCTGTACATATTTTTATTAATCATCTTTCTCACATTCCTCTCCTATTCATTTTTCCACTATTATTTTCAGATTATTTTGTCATCTTAAAAATTTAGTGTAAATCAGATATTCATTAGAATTGCATAAAACTTATTAATTAATTTGGTGATAATTGATGTCTTTAAAATATTGCCATATCACTTAGTATATTAGTACATCTCTCAATTTGTTCAACTCGTATGTTAATATTCATTATTAAAAATTAAGTTTTTTGTAAAAATCTTACATATTTCTTATATTTTAAAATATAAAATACAAATAGTATAAATTATTCATATGTTATAATTTTGTTGCTCTTGCAAAGAGTTTTGTTTTCTCTTTTTATTTCTATTATATTTCTTAAAATTTCCCACAAATTTAAGCACCTGCTTCAAAGCTTATCATGACTTTTCCATAGAAGGAAACAATCTAAAATCCTACCCAAAGACTGTCCACTGCCCACATCTCCATTCTAATACAATTCCTCTTTCTTTCCCACTTACTCCCTCCACACGCCGACTTTCCAGTGGGTACCAGATGGTGTCAGAATCCTTTCTATTCTAGCTCCTGTGTGCTCACCATGGCTTAAGCCTGGTTGATATTTCCCAGTTCTTGTATGCCTGGCTCTTTCTCACCATACATGTCTCAATTTACAAGTATCTCATTATCTAATTCTTTCCTGGCCACCTGCCTGTATTAAGCCTCTTCCCTCAATAATAACTCTATTTATTTTTTTCTTCACAAAAAATTTCAAAACATATAAGTTTGCTCGCATGTTTTCTTCCTCCTCCCACATTTCAAGCTGAATGACTTAAAGGAGAAACTCTAAGAGTCTTTTACATGTTACATAAAGAAAAAAACTAAACCACAGGGATAAAGAGACATAATTTTGAATGTTAATTTTTGCAGTGAGTTACTGAACAAAATTAAGAAAATAGTAATTTTTATTTCTCTTAATGCAAATAAATAATGTCGTGTTCTTTGAACCTATAATAATAACCCTAATCTCATCTCGGATCACAAAATCTACTTCTCCACTTGAATTTAAATTAGGGAAGAGTTCAAAACAATTTGAAAATATGTTTTTTCATCATGAACGGAAGAAAGACAATGGGCATTTTACTTGGGAGGAAACACAATACTATTCATGGACTTTTGTTTTCACACGGTATTTTCCTGAGTGATTTTCAGTTTAAATATGTTTAGAAATGAGTTCATAGAACCAAACTTCCATCTTCAGTTCCAATCAGAGAGTAGCTAGAGGTGTAGGTCATTAGTGACCACTCTGCTTGGCACATGTGCTTGGTTTTATCCTTACTTTTATTGTATTGGTAGAGATTGACTGCTACTTACCTGCTCTATGCCAACGATAATTCCATTATTTCTTATAAACTATAAAATGCATTTTTTAAAAAAACATGTTAATGGTTGGGATAATAGTAAATAGCTTTTCTAATGCACATTTAAACTACATACACACTTAATTTTTTAGAAAATGAAATAAAGTCTGAGAGAACTGGCTGTCATGACTACTCATGGTCTATTCAAAATTAATGCTTAATGAAAATGTCAGCATACTGTTCAATGGCAAGGAGAATATGACACATTCTACATTCATTTTCTTTTGAAGGAATGTTATTCTATTAATTAGTGGATTTTAAAGCCATTTCCTTGTTTTCAGTAGATAATTTTCATTTTTATAATGTCAGTAAAATTCACCTGATTTTCATTGTGAGGATGGTTTCACATAATTACCACTCAGGTGTTTCCAAATAAGATCCTTTCGTATATGTTTAAGTTCTAAATATTTGTTAGACTTCAAATTATTTGTGACTAAAAATGACCTCTCTACATTTTTAATTTTAATTATTAAAAAGCAAAGTAATCTTCAAAGGATACATATTGTACTGGCCCTTGTTAAAGAAAAAAAGTAACTTAAGTTGCTGATCCTATCCTATTAGTTAAATCTAAAACAATATCAAGTAGCATCAATTATTATAAAAGAGTAAAAACCACTACAGAGAAATCTAAGGAAGATTTTGATTTTTAGAAGACTACCCTAAGGTGCTGTATATTGGGATTCACACTGTGAGAAGTGTAAATAAATTAAAAGAGTAGAGGAGGACACTTCTGTTTTTCTGCCAACCATTGTGTTCTTTATCATCATGTTGGTTAAATTAACCAGTCATTTATTATATGAAAACCTATGTAGCTAGGAGCTACTTCTCATAGCTCCTTAAGTGCATTGAGAAATGTTAATTAAATAGATTTAATCTGTGGAAACCATCAACAGTAGGATTTCCCCACCAACCTTATCATGTGGCAAGAGATAGTGGAAAATAAATGCACAGTTAGATTGCTGTGACTTCAAAAATAATCAACAGATATAAGAAAATATAGAGATAATTACATGATAGGAAAAAATAATCCAGACACAGTGAGAAAAACTCAGTCAATTTCTCTTAAATGCTCCTCCATCTTTGCTCTTCCCTCACCCCTTGCATAGAAAGAGGATCACAAGGAATTAGCTTCATACATATTACTGCAGCCCACAGAGAAGGAGGGCAGCCCAGCTGACCTGAGCACTTTTTTTGTGTGAATTTTTTCAAATTGAATTGTGAATTGTTCCAAAGAACAATCTTCATTTCCTTCACCATTCAAATGCAAAAAGAAATTTAGCTTTAATAGCAAGCTAAAGTAGCATTGAAAATGTGGTTGGTGATCAAAAAAAGGGGGGGTGAAAAAGAAGGGAGCAGGGGAGATTGGAAAAGAATAAAAAAAAATAAGACTGTACAAAACTTAAAAGAAGAAAAAGTCAAACTATAGTAACTTTAGTGTTAGTCTCTCTTTAACCATTCTTATGACGTGTATTATTTTATTTATGGATGTGTTTTTGGCCTGTATTTGAATTCACATTTAGTTTTGGCTTCCAGCTTTTTCTCAGTTACATTCAAAGAGTCTTGTGATTGGCAAACTATTCACACTTACATGCCCCCACACATATGTGGCATACACGTGTCTACACACGTACCCACTCAAAGGAAGAGATGGAAGGACAAGTGATGAAAAAATACAATGAAATAGAAAAGAGTAATTAGCAAAGTAGAAGTAAATTTAAAACAAGGAGTCTATATGGAAGAAAGAGAGGATAGAATTATGTGGAGAATTTATAGTTCCAATTCAACTTCCAATGACTGAAACAAAGATCTGAAGTCAAATTTCTGTCACTTAAGCCTAAATTCTATTAGCAGTAGTATTCTGGCTTTACATTTAATGTTTATTTGTTTATTTAGTAACTTTTATGCATGAAATATTATTATATTCTATGAGAAGAGTAACATTAATTGGGACCTATCCCTGCCTTCCAAGAGCTCAACTTATAATATTCTGCAAACTAACTTTATAAAAAAATGTTAAGGCTATGTGAATATCACTTTGCAACATTTATTGATTACCTTTTGAGCACCAGGCACTTTGCAGGACTATAGAAACACAAAATAAATAGAAAGAGATAAGATAAGATACCATAAGATATAATCCCTGTCCTTAGATAATGTACAATGGGTCTGGAGAGTAGATCAGACTTCACAGTGAAGGGTGAGAACTCATGGGAGTGAACCTAATTCAAACTGGGATGGAAGATAAAAAAGGGGATGAGAATAGGGGCATAGCTGTGGCTTTCTTTAGAAAGCTTTCTGAGTTGATTCTGGCAAGGTCAATAAGATGATATCAGCATTGCAGAGAGAAGGAAATGATGAAAACGTATAGGGAAAATATAGTATTTTCACTAGACGCACTGAAAGGTATTTGGTATTGTTCAAGATAGTTCCATAGATAATTTGAGAAAGGGAACGCCTTCTGGAAATGAAGGCAGGTGTCAAACCTTAGATCCTGTTGCAAGACATGCAAAGGATTTGAGCCTTAACCTCAGCTTAATTAGGGAGACACTGAAGGCTTCTAAAAAGTTTAAACGTATGATCAGTTTTATTAATGAAATCTACATCAAACATTACTCTGACACCAGTGAGAAAATATCTGTCAAAAGGCTAAGATCAGGTAGGAAAGCAGGCAGAAAAGTTGTAAACCTCATTAGATTTCCAGAAGCTGAGCAGAGATGATGAGTATCTACGTGTTCATCTTCCTTCACTGTATTTAATAGCCAGACTGCAGACATCCTAAAAACAGTAGTTTCTATGTCTCTCCCCAGATCTTTGAATTGACAATTGCCTGCACTTGGTTCCCAGTTGTTTTCAGCCCATAGATTTTTTTTGAATGATTGTAGATGTATGTAATTAAACTCCTTTCTTACTCAATGTCCCAGATTAGGAAGGAAACTATATGGGTAATGGCAGGAAGACAGTATAAAATGATTTATTTAAAATATAATTAATGATTTGGATATAAGTAGAGGGCTTGACGAACGAGAAGGGTTTTATAGATATTAAGAAAGGAGTTATCTGCTACAATGCTGCCTAGGACAAAATAAGGAAAGATATAATTTTCTGATTTAGAAAACATAGGAGAAGGAGGGCATTGTAACCCAAGGGAAATACATTCAGCTTTGTATATTGCAATGGAAGTGGCTTTGGGATATCTGATGTCAATATCCCCCAAACAATTAAATATCTGAAGCTACAGAAAGAGTTGGAAGGGATAACACGTTAGCAGTAGTTGAAACCAGAGAAATGGAGAAATCATCCAGGTGAATTGCATAGAAGAAGCACAGGAGAAATTCCACCACATCAGAACTCTAAAAGTATGAACAAAGGAAAAGGAGCATAAAAAATAATTGAGAAGTCAAAATGTGATGAGAGTATTCCAAGGGAAGAGTGATAAACAGGCTCAAACGCAAGAAGCATGTAACTACGCACATGTTCATTGGAACAAATGGAAATTACCTTGGTGATTGAGGAGAGGGATTGTCTGTAAGAATACTAGGGTAAATTAAAAGGGAACTAAAGAAAGGAGGCCTTATAGGCTATTCTTTAGATTGTGTTGGCTGTATTGTAAAGTACAAAGGCTGAAAGAGAAAAATTTTTTATAATTAAAAAAAATTTATTGTTTCTATGTTGAGTAGAGTGAGCTAGCAATAAGGGAGAAATTGAAGATTTGAAAGAAAGAGAACATAATGAATGAGGCAAGTTTCTCACAGAGGTAGGATGAGATATTCAGATTACAGGATTTGGGATTGACCCAAGAATAGAAGAACTGCAATCTCTCTCAGGACAGAGGAACTTTGACATTGAGTATGAGAGAATAGAGATAGAGTCCTATAGGACAAGGATTAACTATTTAGCAACATAGGTCAAGAGAACCAATGTTTTACCATTTTAAGCCTAAAATAAGTGACAGTGATAAAAGGCATAACATTAAAACTTTACCATTCATTCTTTCATTCATTCAAGTAACATTCATTGAGTAACTATCATGTACTAGACAGTGTACCACACTTGGATCTAACAATTAACAAGTCACCTCAAAATTAATGAGAAATTAATAATGAGAAATAAAATTTTAAAATAAGAAATATTTGGTGTGATGAATCCTAAAAAAAAAAAATGTAAGAAATCAGGCTTTAAAACAATTTTAACAATGATTCAGTAATGATAAATTTCCCTTATACTTTTGCCAAAAGGAGGAAAGTTGGAGCTGAACATTTCTACCTGCACTGAAGCTCCGTGCATCAGATTCTCAAATACAATGCACAGTTAGATACAGAGACATCTGAAATCATAGCAGTGTCTGAAATAACTGTTGGCCAAAAACTACTTTGATGAGGGAACAGATGGGTGGCAGCATGGAGTTTCCATAAACAGTTAGGAAAAACTGTCAATGTTAGCAAACAACATCCATGGTAACAAGTCTGAAACCCCCAAGAGAGTATTTTCATTATTGGTGGGTAAAAATTTGCCAGAAGTTATGATTAGTAGAAGTTTATTTTAACTTGGTAGTGCCCAATCTCCAGAGTGTCTTCCAGAAACATTTCACTTAGCTCATCGCTCCCATAAAACATTTCACCCAGTCAGCCTTACTTTATCAAAAAGTAAATAGTCTTTACTTTATGGGTTGTTCAATGAAGATATTTGTCTTAAATTACATACTATTATTTCCACATTATTTCTGAGGGAGGTAACAGAAGAAAAATCATTAATGAATTTATGAAAAAAGAGTTGAAAAGCCCTAAAAACCAAAAAGGCTTTTGTTTAGAAGTAAATTTTGAGTACAAAAGAGGCTTCTCCTCAGCTTAATACATAATTATTCTTGCATGTATTACATAGTCCTGTATGTAACTTGATTTATGTTAATGGTCCTTATATTGGTTTTCTATTGCTACCATAACAAATTACTGCAAACTTGTGGGTCAACCCAATTTATCCTTACAGTTCTGCAAGTAGAAATGAAGCTAAAATCTCACTGGGCTAAAATTAGTGTGTTAGTTGGGCTGCATTCCTTCTGAAGGCAATAGGAGAGGGTCCATTTTCTCATATTTTCTAGCTCTTAGAAGTCCACCACCTGGGTTCCTGGCCTCTTTTCTGCATCTTCAAAGCCAGCCATGTTGTATCTCTCTGATCGTTCTCAAGTAATCACATTTTTTTCTGCCTGTCTTCTCTCCTCTTATACTTTTAAGGACTCTTGTGATTACATTGGGCCCACATAAATAATCCAGGGTAATATCTATTTTAAGTTCCTTAGTTTTATTATATCCAAAGGTCTTTGATGCCATGTAGAGTAGCATATTTGCTGGCTCCAGGAATTAGAATGTGAATATTTTTAGAGTACCATCATTCTGCCTACCACACACCCTCTCAATAAAAGGTTGATGACTGGAAAAATGCAAAAAGATAATGATAATTCCTATAATATTGATGATTTTAATCTATTTTTAAAATGCAGATGTATTTTAGTAAGATGAAACTAAATTTGATGATACCAGACAAGAAATCAAACTTTTGTGAGATGATATTGGTTCATTTTTATACTCTGTAATCTAGGAAATGTTTTAAAGGTCTTTTTTTTTATTTGTAAATGGGAATGTCAGGCACCATCATTGGCATGTACATAGACATTTCATAAATATAATTTCTTACTCTGCCCACCTCAAAACATTATTGTAAAAAAGTTACATGGAAATCTACATGTGAAAGTTCTTTGTAAATTTAAAAATCTACATAACTATGAGGAATTTTTTATAAGATTTTGAAAGCCCTTCACATATATTATCATCATTTTAAAGACCTGTGATATATTTGTCATTTGTTATTATTCTTGTTTGTTATTATTTTAGGACTTTTTATTATCGTCTTTTTAATAATGCATTTGAGACTGGCAGAACGGTTGTCGTCTCAATCCACGTTGTAACAAATTCTGATTCCAGTGCTCTGGAGATGGGATTCCTCCTGGGTGCCCACTCCGACTTCTGCTTGTGAATTAATGGCTTAACCATCCAGAAGAAAGCGTGTGATATGATTTCAGTCCACAGTTTAATACTAGCCTCTAACAAAGTGAAGATTTAAAGAGTTATGAGAAAGAGACTACCAATATGAGAAGAGTGGTCAATTTGGGAAAAAAAAAATGGGATGCAATTAATTTCAGGGATTTATAATGAGTCTGGAGGAGAAATGTAAACCAGTAATTTTGACAATTTGCAGTCATATCTCAGAGTTTGTTTTTGGTTTGGTTTTAGAGAAAATTATACAGATTGTAGAATTATGCCAATACAATAATATCTATTGTTCAGTAAAGAAAAAAAAATTTTACACATCAACAAACCAGTATATAAATATTCTTAATAGCACAATGTGATATACCCATTAGAATGGCTCCTATAAAACCAAACAACCAACAAAAAAAAAAAGCCAGAAAAGGATGTAAAGAAATTAAGAATCATTATGTACTTCTAATGGAAATGTAAAATAACATAGCTGCTATGGAAAAGAATATTAAAGTTCTTCAAAAAATTAAAATTAGAATCACCATATGACCCAGCAATCTTATTCTGGGTATTTATCCAGAAACTTGAAACAGGATCTCAAAGAGATATTTGCATACCCATATTTATTGAACATTATTCACAGTAGCCAAGAGGTGAAATTAACATAAAAGTCCATCAACAATGAATGGATTTTTATGTGGCATGTAATATAATGGAATATTACTCAGCTTTAGAAAAGAAAATCATGTCATATGCTACATATTAATAAATCTTGAGAATATTATGTTATGTGCGAAATTACCAGTCATGAGGACAAATATTGTATGACTCCACTTATTGAGGCAATCTAAGTGGTCATCAAACTCAGACATACAAAGACCTGGAAACAATATAATAAGAAGGGTGCTTGCCAGAAACTGGGTAGAGGAGGAAAAAGGATTGTTTAATGAGTATAGATTTTCAGTTTTGCAAGATGAAAAAGTTCTGGAGATCTGCTGCACAACAATGTAAATATATAACACTATTGAACCAACATTTAAAATGGCTGATGAACTTTGTGTTAATTTTTTAATCATATTTAAAAAAAATCTACTGAGCTGTTGATGCAGACCAGCAAAACAGGGCATTGAGAGACATCTGACACCCTGACAAGTCAATGCGCCATGGCCAGCTCCAGTGGCAAGTCTTTAACACATCACAACAAGATTAAATATGAAACTTCAGAGTGAACCCCACTCTCCAAAGGCACTTGTGTATTCCACCCCACTTTTTCTACCGCAGACAGAGATTTTCACAGACACAGTGCCACCTTGGGGAAGAAAAAGAGAGTGAGTGAAAAGTGAAATTATAAGGATTTTACCTAAAACACTGCCCTCAGTGACCATAAGCAAAATCATTTAACATCTAATAAGGAGGCTAATTTTAAGACTCAATATTTAAACTGAGACTGAAAGAAACTCAATCGTTAACTGGCAATTCTAAAATTTATCAGCTACTGAAACGTTGGTCATAAGCAAGAACTTGGTCATGTTATGACAAACTTGTTAATTCTCTGGATGCCTTAGTTGTAGTGTATGTTAAAATGAGTATCCATTTGCTCAGTCTGTGCTGAAGCCTCAGACAGTACTATAATCATACCTATATTGAAAAACAGGGTGTGATTCTACCATGGAAGAACTTGCCAAGGAGACGGTTGGGAATATTTTTGTGACCCTAGAAGACCATGCCTCTACTTTTTAAAAATATTGCAGAGAATATTAAAAAGATTTTTTTTTTGTAGGAGAGATACTGGTGTGCTATTACCCCACTACTATGCCTCCAGGAATTTCCTGAGGCCAAGTTACATGGGGCAATTCACACTATGCCTGTGTCAGGAGGTGAAAGACTCCTTGAATCCTCAATGTCCTGAGGTGTTGTCTTAGTTCGAGATGCTATAACAAAATATCACTAATGGTGGCCAACAAAACTGGAAGCTGGAAAGTTCTAGATCAAGTCCAATGCAATCTCTGGTAAAGATTTTCTTCCTGGTTTATGGACAGCACCTTCTGGCTAAATCTTCATATGGAAGAGAGAGAGGAGGGAGGGAGGGAGGGGAAGGGAGAAGAATGAGAGAGAGAGAGAGAGAGAGAGAGAGAGAGAGAGAGACAAACTCAGGTCTTAATCTCCTTATAAAAACTATTCCATTGTAGGAGCTCAACACCATGGTCTCATTTAAACCTAGTTATCTCTCAAATTCCCACCTCCAAATACCATCATGTTGGGGATTAATATCAGCTAAGATTTTGAGGGGGGGCAAAACATTCCATCCATAGTAGCTGTCTACTCTGGAATGTCTATGGGTCATATTTAACCCTTGTTCTACATTCTGACACTTGTCCCTACAGTGCATGTCCCTCGTTCTTGATGTGCATTTGAAGCTGTGTTCATCCTGGCCCCAGATGTGCAGAGAGGCAGAGAGATAGTGCCAGTCTAGGATCATCAGATTCCTCCCAAGAGGTCTGCCTGAAGGACTGGGTGACATCAAAAAAGGGGTAAATCTGCAGATTCCTAGAAAGTGAGGGAGGAGACATAAATGTTTAGCCAAAGAGATGCTAGCAGCATTACCAGATGTCAGCAGTGCCTTAATCTCCTGACTGTTGGAGGGCATATGCTCTATATGACACAAGAAAAAAAGATAGTGGATGCAATGCTTTCCATTCAGCAGTCGCTGGAATTGAGCATCATAGCTTCCTCAGTTGCGGGGGGAAGGTGCGTGTACCCTCCTGCCATGCTTGCATTATGATGGTTAACATCTCTTGTTTTCTGCCAACTAAGGCAGAGCTGGAAGGAGGGAAAACTGCTCTTTAAGAAAGTGAAAACATTTACTAGAGCACAGATTTTTATCATGTCTAACAAAGAAATAATTGTTAGATTGAAAATAGCTATGTCCACCTGAGTTAGTGCAATTAAATAGAGGAATATTTTAATGGTTATTCCAACTATACATTTTATATCTAATGTGTCATATGTATTTTTTAGTCTGTTCCCCAAAAAGCACTAAGGACTGCTTGCACAGCACTAGAAATGGCCCTGAATGCCAAAAAGTTCCTTCTAAAACCACAAAGCTAATTTGATAAGCGGTTCACCTGAAAAAAAAAAAAATTCCCACAAAGTATCATAAATTGACTTCCTTAAACACACTACCCACAGATGATGCAAAATAGTGGTTTAAGCCAGAGATATTTATGCATTCCTTTACATAAAATTACATCCACAAGTAGAACATTGAAAATGAAAGATTTATATTAAAATATGCAATTGCAAGTTGAATTTTCTTTCCATTAAGTGAAAAATATGCATCTATTCAGAGAGAAAGATACATAAGAAATTATCCAAAAAAGTGATTGATATAGCATCCTAAATTTTTAAATTGCATGTTTTATTTACCTTTGGAGACAAAAGAACTATGAAGGCAAGATGGAGTGGAGAATAAGAAGGAACAAAAACCTAGAATTTTTTGGCTATGTACATGTAAGGCTTACATTTATTTTGGTGAATTGTCTTGTTTTATTTTGTTTTGTTTTAAAGTAACTTGAAAATAAATAATGGGGAAATGTATATAACAGAATAAAATAGATAAAAAAATTTTTTAATGAAATTTTCATTATAAGTAGATTTCCTATTTAATAGCAGTCTATTTCATACATGGAAAACAAGTATACTTTATCCTTAACTGGCAGAGAGAATTAATTTCCCTAATAATTATCACTACTTATAACTGCGCTATATGACATATAAAAGGATATAAGTAAATGCCATTCTTCAACATTAATATGAATAGCTAAAGGAAAATATATTTTAATGTAAAAATATTTCCTAGTGTCATAATATATTGACATAGTTACCTTGAGCACTAAAAAACCCCTGTTTCAAATATGACATTAAATTCCAACGCAAGTGAGATGCTCCAATATCTATTTTTGTGAATAGAATCTTTTAAAGCATATTTCTATAATCTTTTCAATGTGATTTATCATGTTTTAGAGAAAACACATGTTATATACATTTATTGAAAATAAACAAATAATTATTCATATAAAAGTTATCTTATTCACATCCATGATTCTAAAAATTGGAGTTACCTTTGAGTAAAATAGAACCTTTTTTCTGGAACTACAGTTTTGTTGCATTAACTTTACATGAGTACATTTTTCAAAATATTTAACAAGCAAAAATCAAGACTGTCATTTTAGGAATTTAGATTCAAAATCATCACATCTCAAATTAGTGGTGAGAATATAACTTACATTATTTATTTCTTAAAAGATAATAGATATATGTTCATTATATATTAATGAACATAATGGATTGTGAGACACTGAACATTTCTATGACACAAAGCACTAACTATGTAAAAGACCCAATTTTTTTTCAGGCTATGTCTCTAATGAGTTACATGGAATAAGTACTTCACCTCCTCTACTCATGTTAAAGAACTTTGCTGTTCTTCAGCAACCCAAGCCCAAAGTTGCACTTTGGATCATTTTATCACTTACCATGGTTTTGCCTTTTAACTGTTACACTCTCCTTCAGCTTTCACATGCCCATTTGTTCTTCATAAATTTGCTTCATCCTCCAACCTCTTGCCTCCCTCCATTGTATACCAAGCTGAAAAACACTATTGGATTCACCTGTTTCTCCAACCTACTGGCCCAGGTATTATTTCACCTAGACACACACTAGAACCTTCATGTTCTTAGTCCTCCATTGTATTTCTCCTGAAAATTTCCAGTTCTAGAACCAGCATAGTTAAGAATGATGAATTTTTTGCAGTCATTCAAACAAGGATTATGCCTGCTCTTCTACTCGGCAGAGTGTCTTATTGGCATTGATTCCCTTGCAAGAGATGTTTCAGAGATTGACTTTGATGAGACTGTACACACATTCTACAGTCTCTGACATATTGTAGTTGTTCAATAAATAGCACTTTCTGCTTTTTTTTTTTTTTTTTTAAATCCAGGATACTAAACACAAGAGGAGCAGAGCACACATCCTATGGCTGACACTACTGCTACAAATGCATTGCTCTCAGCCAGAGTGCCCTTCTTTACATTGTTCAAGTTACGATGTCTATTTACTTAGTTACCTTCTCTGATAAGCTTCAGATATAATGAAGCTCTTCTTCCATCCATCTCTTACCCTTCGTCAGCATCCTGTACCCTCAGCAGGTCATGTTAACACCTATTTTATAACAATTATAAGGACCACCTTCAAAGCATTGTGATCTCACCTGGCTCCCACAGAAAACCTCAGATTAATCATATAACCTTCTGGTTCTGGTGTCTTCTGAAGTTATAGGGAAGAGGTATTGTTAAGGAATCTGTTTTTATTGGGAAATATATATTCTTTTCTAATGCTTGTCATGGTTCTTTTTTTAGATCAAAACAATTGAGTGTATACTGTATTAGGAATTAGGAATCACAGCTGAAGTTTAGATGTTGTTCATATAGCTTACAGCATTTACATAATCCATGGTAGATATAAATATAGGTCAATAGTAAGGCTTACATTTATATTCATAAAGTTTATTTATGATTATTGAAAACAGAACATTTTATACATTTTTGGCCTTTAAGTTGCCATTTTCAAAGGCACAAGTATGTTGAAACTACAGGTACATTTTGATTAAACCAAAAAATTCTAGATTTTTGTTCTTTCAAGTTTAAGTTCATGCATGATTGCATACCAACTGGAAACATTATGCAGAACTAGTACTGCAGATATAGCCTGGGGCCTGCTTATGGTCTTTTGACATGTTACCTTCTGTTATTCTGCTTTATTCATGACTCTGGAAGGCTAACAGCCCTCTAAATGCACTTTTAAGGAATTAGCGATCATAATGAAAATTGCAGCCTTTATTCTCTGTTGCATGGTTTGATATAAGCAGGTTTGACCAAATGTAACAGGATTGGAAGGAAAAATAATGCTTTGCTCTCAGGAATTTGACCCTCTTTGAACTTTACTCATGTTTTAGAAGTCTATGGACTTTTCCACCCTTGAAAGAGACATAAAGAATTCTAAATGATGGTTTCAGATGAAAAAACAGAAGAGCAGGCACTGTTTGGGTTAGCACTTTGACCTAGCATCTGTTTTTTTCTTTGATTATGGAGAAGCTCAGCATGTAATAATTTTACAAAGCAGAAACTATGTAATAATACATGAAGTGAGATACTCAGCACATAGTATACATGTCTCCTGGCATGGTTTCATGCTTGACTAATTATGTCTTTTCCTTTCCTGTATCATCTAATCATTAAAAGACTAAGACTACAATGATTAAATAAGTAAATTCCTAATGGCAATGTTAGAAATTGAATCAACTATCCATTTATGATTATAAGTAATCATAAATCATGTGATAATTTTCTTCTAGAAATGTACAAATCTTAATGATATATGTATGTGTATATATATTACAACACATATATTTGCATGTATGTGTGTGTGTATTTATATAGAAACACACACACACAGCCTCTTGGAAGAACAAAATATTGTTGTTGATATCCTCTCTCCGATATCCCCTTTGTAAGCCAAAAACATTAAAAACAGTTAAAAAATATTTTAAAAACAATCTAGGAAACAATGAAGAATATCTTTCAAATACAAGGACATTTGGATCAAATGAAGAAGTACAAAGAGCAAACTTATCTTCTTCCAGACCCTGAAATAGTACCAATTTCCTGAGAATTATGTATCTTGAGAGCCTAAAGAAATACACTCTAATTGGAAGAGTGAAGTCTAGGGGCCATTAGAATGTCATAAGGAAGTGGAGGAGAACATTTTTATTGAAAATTCATGAGAGAGGAGGAGAGAGAGAGAGAGAGAGAGAGAGAGAGAGAGAATTAGTTTTAAGGGGAGAACTCCATAGATCGTTTCATCATTCGCTTCAACACAGGGTCCAATCCTAGAAGAAACATAGAGAAGGAAAATTACATTCGTGTAAAACATGGAAAAAAATTTGCACTCATCTTTGCATGATGACTGATCAGAAACACACCGAGTTGAGAAATTTTTTAAAAAGACTGAATTAAAGAGCTTCATTGAGAGCATAACTACTTCTCTCTGAGAGTTCTGCTTGAATAAAGGGACACAAAATCCTGCAGTGAGAAAGTATTTTGAGAAAACTACAAAACTAAAGTACTCTGTTATACCCATTCTCCTAAAATCTATCTCACTATAATAAAAACATTAAAATATTTAAAATGATAAATTGGGGAAATATGTATAACACATATAAACAACAAGACTAATTTCTTATATATAAAAATTTCATGAAGTTCAATAAGAAAAACGTAATCATAATCTTGGCCAAAGGAAATAATGAGGCAAGACATAAATAGAAATAGTATATTTATAAATTAAGATGTTCATTTCAAAATTGTAATGATCTTATTTAAGTGAAAAGATTAAAGACTAGCAAAGAGTCAGCATTTTGCTATATGACAATGTTAAGAAATTGTAAAATGGCACCTTGGTATTATCCACTGATGTTATCCTGTAGGAATGTAAATTGAAATAGTGCCTTTGGTAAACAATTTGGTTATATCTTTTATCTAATGAGTCACTCCTAGTAGAACCGGAGTTATCCTTGCAAAGAGACTTATTTTAAAAATTATGATACATTAAAAAAATAATACATATAATGTATAAATTCATGGCAACGAAACTTTCATATACAGTGAATAATTGTCAATACCACAGTGCCACATACATACACAATGAAAGATATATTTAAATGTAATTTTCTTAAAAAGTAACTATCTCAGGAACATATTATTTCAAAAACTTACTTGTTCTTTTCTACGTATCGGAAGAACTACTTCAGTCTGTTTTAAGAAAGGAATACCTCTCTTGAAATGTATGTGAAGTGATTCAGTGTAAATAAAGCATCCAGTGTGTATATAACATTGATTATTGAGCTAAATGTTATTAACATGATTTCCAGATGATTTTTTTTAATTAGATGACTGAAGTATCATTGAAGAGAAGTTTAAATGACTGTCAACGTGAGGGCCCTGCCTGTTTATATTTGATTATATTTGCTTGATGGTCTTGCTGTCTTCTCTATTTCATACCTGAATAATTTTATTAGTTGAAATACATCAAGACTCAAGTAAATCTAGATATGAAAATATCACTTAGGATCTATCGGTTTAATTCTTTTCGAGATCAACTGAACCTATTTTTAGCAATTGAGTTTCTTTATTTTTAAAATGTTATGAATACATTTTTACATTTATAACTCCTAGAATTGTATATCTTAATTATTTTTTTCTATCTACTTTTCTAAACATACCTTTAGAATAGAGACCATTTCTCCTTCCTAAACTGCCTCACCATCTAGCTCACTATTCCATCTCAGTGGGCTTCTGTTGTCCAATTAATATAACTTATTAGACTTTCCTTTTGTTTCTGATTTTATAAATTTTTGCACAGAGAGGATTACTTTATTTGGGGTTTCTTATTTGAAATCATCAAATATCCACTTAAAATGTAGAAAGTCAAAATATATTGTATGAATATTTGTCAGAATGTTAGATCACGTTTGAAAATTTGAACTCATTTTATGGGATAGAGTCATATTTGTACATAACAATAAAAACAAAATTTCCTTTGAACTTTGCACTCTTTTAAAAAATCTTCATTGGGCAAATGTAAAAGTTCAGGCAGGAAGCACTTAACTGTTTTACTCAAAGATAGCTAGATAGTAGCAGAGCCGATCCTGGAATACAGAATGAAAAACCAGTTCTCCTGATTACTCTCCGAAATTTCTTTCCATTGTGTCATGTTGTCATAGATTCTGCAGTTGTGGTAATCACACCAGACAAATATAAGTTTGTTAAATTCTTTCTCCCAAATATAATTTTCAGTGTTAAATTTGAGCATTTGAATGAATTTTTATGAAAACACAGCCAGGACACAAAATTACAAATTTCAATCGGTACATAAATGATATAAACAGGTTGCATAAAGAACCAAGCCCCAAATGCAGTATATCAGATCTATAGTTTTTACATTTCAATTCAACAATTGTTTAGTGAGTGCCTAATATATTCATGGTTTTGAAATACGGGATATAAAGTAAGTCTCAAAGACAGTTAAGATATAATCCCTGACTTCAAGTTACTAATCATCCAGATAAGCAAATAAGTTTCTATCATTTTTTAAAACCTTCACAAGGTGTAGTATTATATAAGGTTTAGATTTTTTTTTTCTTTTCCAATTGTATAATGTAAATAACATTGAAATTGCAGTAGGAACATATTGAGTTGAATTATGGCAATGTGTGATCTCAAGCAAATAATGTAACCTCTTTCATTTTCAGATTATCAATTGGTAAAAGACTGCTAATGACTACTTTGAAAGATTATGAAAATAAAATATGTAAGATTCCTGTGTAGACCATCATGATATGCTATAAAAAAATGTATTAGCTCATGTAAGTTATGTGATATTTCCTTTTAAATCTTAGAGACCTATTTGTAGTCAATTACATCATGCTATTACTTGGGAAAAATGCAAAGGAGTAATCATTACTGCACATTTATCAAGAGCCAGGTGCTGTACCAGTGATTATAAATACATAATCTCAATTACTCTTTATCACACCCTTACAAGGTACTCATAACATCATATGAAAAACCAAGTGTCTAAGTGACTAGGTGATTTTCCTGAATTAATGACACTAGGAGGTAGCAGAGTCACTTCCATCATTAGGTCTTTCTAGTTTAAAAGACTTTGTTCTTTTCATAACACTATACTGTTTTTTGTTTCTATGAATTTATCTACTCTGGGTACATCATATAAGTGTAATCATAAAATATTTCTCCTTTTCTGATGGTTTTATTTCACTTAGCATAATGTCCTCAATGCCCAACTCTGTTGTAACATGTGCCAGAATTTCCTTCCCCTTGAAGGCTGAATTAATATTCCATTGTATGTGTATACCACATTTTGTTTATTCATTCATCAGTCCTTGGAGACTTGGATTTCTTCCCCCTTTTGGCAATGGTGAATAATGCTGCTATTAACATGGTTGCACAAGTATCTCTTTGAGGTCCTGCTTTCTATTCTGCAGGTATATACTCAAAAGTGGAAATGCTGGATCATATGGTAATTCTACTTTTAACATTTTGAGGAACAGTCATACTGTTCTCTTGCAGCTATACTTTACACTCCCACTAACAGTACACAAGGGTTCTAATTTCTCTACGTCCTCACTGACCCTTGTTATTATGTTTTTTTCTTCGAATACCCACCCTGATTGGTATAAGGTGGTATCTCACTGCGGTTTTGATTTGTATGTGGTGTAAAGTGAGGGTCCACCCTCATTCTTTTGCATGTGAATATCCAGCTTTCTGAACACCACTGTTGAAAGAACTGTCCTTTTCCCATTGAAAGGTCTCTACACCCTTGTTGAAAATTATTTGACTGTATATGTGAGGGTTTATTTCTGGGCTCTCTCTTCTATTTTATTGGTCTTACATCTGTCATTGTTGTACTAGTACTACATTGCTTTGATTACTGTACCTTCGTAATAGGTTTTGAAATCAGGAAATATGAGACTTCTAATTTCATTTTTATTTTTCAAGAATTTATTGGTTATTTGGGGTTCTTTGAGTTTCCATATAAATTTTTGGATGAATTTTTATATTTCTTCAAAAAAACATTGGGATTTTGATAGAAATTGCATTGAATTTGTAGGTCACTTCACATAGTATTAAAATTTTACCAATATTAAGTATTCCAATCCATGTGCACAGAATGTCTTTCCATTTACCAGTGTCTTCTTCAATTTCTTTCAGCAACATTTTTAGTTTCAGTGTAGAAGTCTTTGGCCACCTTGATTGGGTTTTTTTTTTTTAATGTTATTGTGAATGAAATTGTTTTTTTTTTTCAAATTGCTTACTTTTAATCTAAATGAAATGTGACTGATTTTTGAGAGCTCATTTTGTATCCTGCAATTTTGCTTGAATTTATTTATCATTTCTAACAGTTTTATTATTGTCATTGGATTTTTAAGGGTTTTCTACACAGATTAAGTTATCTATGAACAAAAATAAATTTACTTCTTCCTTTCAATTAAGATGACTTTTATTTCTTCTTCTTGAAGTAATTGCTCTGGCTATGACTTCCAATACTGTGTTGAATAGAAGTGGGGAAAGTGGGCATATCTGTCTTGTTCTTTAATCTTTGAGGGAAAATTTTAGTAATTCACTTTTGATTATGATGTTAGCTGTGGGTTTTTTATAGATGGCTTTTATTTGTTGAGGTAGTTCCCTTCTATTTCAATTTTCTTAACCATTTTTATTAAAAAAGGGTTTTGAATTTGTCAAATGTTTTGTTTGCATCAATTAAAATGAACATGTGTTTTTTTTTTCTTTTATTATGTTAATCTTGATTTCATATGTTGAAACATTCTTGCATTCCAGGGATAAAACCAACTTTGTCATGGTATATAAATCTTTCAAGTGCTGTGGAATTCTGTTTGGTGATTTTTTTTTTTTTTTTGAGAATTTTTACAGTAATATTCATCAGGAATATAGGTCTATAGTTTCCTTTTCTTGTGTGTCTTTGACTTTGATATCCAAGGAATGTGGGCCTAATAAAATGAGTCTGAAACTATTTGCTTCTCTTTAATGTTTTGGAAGAGTTTGAGGAGGATTGGTGTTAATTCTTCTTTAAATGCTCAGTGGAGTTCAACAGTAAAATCATCTAGTCCTGGGTTTCTTTATGTTGGAAAGTTTTGGGTTTTTGTTGTTGTTGTTGTTGTTTGGGAGGTTTTTTTGTTTTGCTTTTTGTTTTTGTTTTTTTATCACAGAGTTAATCTTATCATGATTCAGTTTTGGTAAGTTTGTCCATTTCATCTAGGTTGTCCAATTTGTTGACATACAATTGTTGATAGTACTCTCTTGCAGTCCTTTCTATTTCTGTACAATTATTAGAAATGCTTTTTTATTTCTGATTTTAATTGAGTTTTCTCTCTCTTTTTTAAAATTCAGTTTAGCTAAAGTTTTGTCAATCTTGTTAATCTTTTCAAAAAATCAACTTGTGGTTTCAAGGGTTCATAATAAATTACATTAACTTTATTGTTTAATGTTTTTATTTAAATCTTTTAGCTTAAAAATACTTCAGTAAAATATAATTAAAATAAAAAGTTAGATTGATGGAATATATCTAATCATACCTCTAGTAAGTCACACGCCCAGGGACTAATTTCATGTTTCTCAATTTAAATACTATTCTGTCACCCAATATGTAGTATAAATAGTTTCCTAAGCCCATTTTTAGAATCTTCAATATAATATTGAATATAACTGCTAGCGTGGTAAGTTATTGGCAGTTCAAAAAGTCAAATCAAGTTTTAGTGTATATGGTTATGTTTAAGATTTCTGGGGCAAAAAGGAATTATCAAATAACCTTGACATGTAGGTTCCAGAGAAGGAGAGTGTCCCACAAGTTAGAGAGGAGGTCAGTGAAAGGCTGCTCCTGAAGAAAAACTGAAGTGTAGGTAAATGCATACATGGGAAGATAGGAGAGGGAGTTGATGAAACTAAGCTTGCCTCTGCCATTTTGGGGCTCCATCCTCAATAGCACTTTTTCTCAGTAATAATTGACTTATTCCAAGGCAATTTCTCTTCAGAATTTTAAAGACAACATTTTCCAGGATAAACAAACGGTTATAGATTATTATATAGCCAAACCTGCAAAATACCTTTTAAAAACCAGGCAAGTCTCCATCTATTTGTGTCTGTGCCAAATCTGTCATTTACACAGGTATTTGTCAAAGGATTTCCAGACTGTTAGCATAGCTGGCAATGGTTTAATTAACGCTGGAGCTTGTAAATCAAAGTGAAGACTTGCATGTATCCTGTGAGACTTACATTCCTCACCGCTAAGAATAATTATCTCTGGAGAGACTTGGAAATTGGAAACCAAGAGTGCAAATTTGGCTAATTTGACAACAGTTGTTATCCCTAGTAATTATCTTTTTCTAAAATATACATAAAATATTTCATTATCTACCATCATTGACAGAAATTTTATAGAATTGGGAATGTTAATACTTTTAATTTCAAATCTCCATATTTAGATCATACTCATATTACCAGTAATTTTATTTAAAAATATAACTTTCTTTTTGCTTTTTAAAATTCTCTCATAAAATTACATAATCATTTAATTAAGGGAGAGATTAGTGGAGTGGTTTTCTTTTTGTTTTGAGGAGATTTATTCTTTTTAATATTGTCTCATTTTAAATGCTCTTCAGAAGAATAAAAATCTAAAAAATACATATGTAAATAAAATACTTTTCAGTAACAAAACATTTGTAACTTCTTTTTTTTTTTTAAAAAAAAAACAACAACTGTTAAGTCACTCTAAGATTAGTTTTGTACCTTTATTATTAGGCAAATATTCTTCCTTCCTATTATTTGAAAACATTTCTCTCTAGTTCTTTGAGATTTGCATAATATATCAGAGTATGCAAGCCCCATGTCAGTTCTTTGTACCAACAAAGGGCACCAATGCCCATGATCTTGGGGTGTTCAATCAGTCCTGGAGCATGAAGTTAAACACACTGCAGGAACATATGAAGGAAATGGGTCTGTTCAAAGATGACCTTCCTCTTTGTCCTTGCCCTTTCTTTGGGTTCAGTGGTACAGTCAATGGTACTGCCATTCTCCCATTCACCAAACTAAAGTTCTCTCTTGGGCTCATATCTGAATCTCGATGGCTCTGATTTATTTAATATGAACTTCTTCTTTAGTGTTCGTGTTGCCATTGTTCTCAGTTGCCCCTGCTTGGCCTATTACAGACCTTAACAGGCCCTTGACTCTCACAGTGTCTTCTCACCCTAAACGTGGGTTCTTTTTATCCTTCAATTGTTTGCCTTTATTGGTTTGTCTTGTTTCTGTTCTTTACGGAGACACAGCATATTTATATTTTCAAATTAAATGCCAACAGTTAAAAATCAAGAAAAACAGAAAGAGGTTAAGACAAGGTGTTATTTTCTCTATATAATCAGTAATTTAAGTCATTCTTATAAATAGGAACTAAGATAATAATAGCCAGAAGAATTACTTTAGTGGACACCTCACAGATCCATGAATCCAGGAAACAGCTCCTGCAAATAAGCACCTTCTCCAAAGGCCTTTCTTAATCACTGTGTCTAAAGTTGCCTATAGCCCTGCCCCATCACTCTCATATAACCACTATAATTATTGTACTCATTTTATGCATTTGTCTCCTTCCATAAAATATAAGAAGCATTTCTATTTTCTTAGAACATTGCCTGACTCATAATTATTCATCAAAAAATGGTGGCAGAATGAACAAATTAAGTAAACTGGAGGAATAAAAATGCTTTGTTTTTATAAATACATACACAGATGCTCACACACACACACATACACACACTTCTCTGAATTTGTTAAATTAACACTTCTTAAGTGGAGCATAGGGTGCAGATTGGTGAGCATGGCTATAAAGAGGAATTGCAATAGAGAAGATTATTACTCACAGATCACAGAGGAACCGCAAGAGGACCCACGAGAAGGGCAAGGCAGAATGCAGAGAGAGAGGCAGGATTAGGATACATGCCCTTATTTTATTAGGGTCAGTAGGTAGGGTTCTTTGGGGTTCCTGGGCTATGACCAGATTGATCAGTTCAAACCAGAAGAACAAGGTTTTACTAAGTTACACAAGGGATCTTTTCTAAGGGGTGCAAAAGTAATATAAAGCTGGGAAACAGGGGAGATTGTTAATCACAAGGGCAGCTGGGGATGACACAGCAGAAACTGACATTTTTTTTGTTACCCTGAGGGCTGCTGTCTAAAATATGTACTTAAAGATCTAGTATCCATTTAAAGTCACTGCAGGTCGCTTGGCCAAACAAAACAAATGCTGAGGCAGCAATAACATAGAGTAGCTTAGCTAAACTTCCAACACATGGACACAGAATAGCTTTGTCTTGCCTGTAGTATGACATTGAAAGTTCTAGCCTTATTTTCAAAGTTTTGTAGTTTTGTATGATCTGACCCAAATTTACCTCTCTAAGTCTCTTTCAAAATCCTTCTGTCTAGACATTTTGTGCTCCAGATACAAGAGAGTACTTTTATTCCCCAAACTTATTTTCTTAAAGTATTAAGACAATTAACAACTCATCCTTTGCTCATGCTCTCACTTGCTCTATCTTTATCACTTTTCTTCCATATCACCTTGCAAGATCCATCTCAGGTAGCATGTTTTTTTTTTCTGAAGATCCTGCCATCCACTTTAGTCAGAATTAAGCTCCTTCTTTGAATTTCCAGGACATATTGCTCTGCCAGCATCATAGCATGCATTTTAATCCTTCTTTCTTACACTTACTGCCTTACATTTCTCTCTCCTCTGTCTAATTGGAAACCCGCTGCAGACAGAGAGATTTTGATATCTGTCTTCCTTTTGATTTGCCTAAATGTCTATCATGGTTCCTTCCATATGACGGGAACACAATAAACATTGTCTGTACTAAGGAACTGCCATCTCTCAGAAGGCCTGTGTGGTATCCTCACTGAGGGCTGAAACAGCCAGGGCCTCTGAAACATGCTAAGTCTTTAACTCTTCTTCCCCACATTTCTTCATTCTGTTGCTCAAGTATTCAAGATAAACAGAGTCATTTGGAGGCAACACTGTCATGTGACTTCTGTTACTCTCCTTTCTGTATCCACTTTTTCCTGGGGGTAGGAGCTCAGGGCCTGATATCACAGTTCACTTTTCATTTCAATTTACATAGGTCTCAGTGCTCAAAGAATCTCCTTTTACCCACTATTATTAACCAAGGATACACAGCAGAATCTCCAGGAGCTGGCATCTGAACAACTACACTTTTTCAGAGCTCCACTTCAATTGCAGTCTTCCATCTGAATGTTCAGATTTTCTTCCCAATAAACATACTGTTCATCCTCCCTCCACCAGAAACAAAACCACCTACCTCATGACACAGAGGTTCCCAATCTTTTGGCACTAGGAAGAGGAACAGGCAGCTCTTGAGTGAGCTGCTTCACAACCCCCAGGCACTAAAGTGTGATGGTGAATGAGTAGAGACATGGAGCAAGCTGGGAAATGAGGGACTTGCTGCTCTAGAATTTTACTTCTGGGGAAATAGCAAACAAGATGTGTGTGTGTGTGTGTGTGTGTGCGCGCACGCGCGCACGCATTTGTACGCTTGAGCACATGCATGTGCATGCATTTGAAATGAAAGAAAAATAGAAAAAATTAGTTTATACCTTGTATCTCCAACTGATTCTGAGACTTACTAGACCAATGATTAGAAACAGAATATATCTAGCATGCATCTAATTATCCAACAAACATGTACTGAATATCTGCCCTCATGCAACTCAGAGACTTAAAGGCAGGAAAGCCATAAACTAAATACATATAATTTGTATTACAAATAAATAAAGAACTACTATGAGAACATTCATAGGAGAACCTGACCAGTCTCTCAATAAGGTGATATTTAAGGTATAACTTGAGGGGTTAGTAACTGTTAGCTACATGACAGGGAAAGTTAGAGAAGAAAATTACAATATATATGAAGTTCTTGAGACAAGAGACAGTATGAACAAGCAATATAACTTCCTTATGTCTGGAGCAGAGAATGGGTGATAAGCCAAAACAGTGGGTAGAACCAGAAGGTGTCACCAGTTCCAGAATGAATTTGGTCCTTACCCTCAGAAAGAAGAATGAGAGCAGATGTGCATTCTTAAAGTTCAATTACTCTGGTAAGGCAAGAAGACAAAATTGAGAATTATGGTTTGAGTATTGAATAACAACGTAATGGCAGCATATATGTGCACTGCCATACCATTCAAGTCTATTTACTCTATCATGTTATCATAATTATACATTAGCTAAAACAGTACACTTATTTGACTGCAAGACTAGATTGTGCAAATGCGTGCTTAGCCTGCAGACTAAATATAGTATGGAATTAATAGAACTAGATATGAATTATATTTTCCCTTTTTTCCTGGTTTCCTCTCAAGATTATGATATAGCTGCCCTTATCTAATTTATTTGCTTCATTCATACAGATGAGTAATATCTATTAACTACTTTGAGCCTATACATTACTAATTATAAACTTAAGAACCTTTTCCCAGAAGCTCTTCTGCTCAGTTTGAGTTAAAAAACAGCTATGGAAGCATTACTGATTGTGAAAAAAACATTCTTTCCTGCTCAAGAAAAAGGGGATGGTGGCCCCAATTCAACCTCATGATACAGCTATTAAGAAAAAGTTGAACCACTTTTCTGCTCAGTAAATTTTCATTCTTTCTCAATAGCTTACTATCAATAGCTGTCTACTTTCTATGGCCAAAGTTAATTTTGTTTGAGTTTTTCAATTTGGTAGAACAAACTTTAAAACCAAAATAATGTAGTAGAAAAATCACTAATCCCTCCTTTAATGACAGGGATTATTGAACATCAATTTATAGAAAGGAACATTTTAACATTATGTGACAGATATCAGGATTGAGCTATATGACTTTGTTAAGGAAGTCACTCATGCTTTATTTCTCCTTATTAATTGAAATCTACCCTCACTTCAGATTTTGTAAATAAAATTTTAAAGAGTATAAGTTTTATAGTAAATAGAAATTTTAGAAGAAGAAAAAGAGCCTTGAGATTAGAAATAAATGTTCACTAGTCCAATACCATCTGATATCTGAATCTTCTTGAGTAGTTCAGTGAATTGGTAGTTTATCCTGTGTTTAGACATTTTAAATGTCAAGGTCCCAGTAATTTCAGAAAAGCTTTCCTGAAGATGACTGTGATCTCCTCAGTTATCTTTGGGGTCAAGTTAAACGAGTCTACTTCCTGTCTACTGAACAGCCCTGTAACAAATGTTCCCTATTCTCCACCTGGTCTACATTTGACATGGTCCCTGCTCTTTGCTTCATCCTGACTGTGCTCTTTTGAGTGAAAATCTCATCTTTTCCCTTCAGCTTCTTTGATTTTGCCAAGCTTGACTTTTAATGCTTACTGTACAAGCAATTAACAGGATTCAAAAGGTCAATGGAAAACAGATCTTAGAGCGCTTTCTAAATATCAGCACCCCACGAAGCTGCATTTGAAATGTGCAGGGTTGTCCCTGTAGACATTATGACTGCAGTCAATTATTAGGTGGCTTACAAGAGTCCAAATGGCATTAATTAAACTGACAAGAAAAAAATCCTGAATTTGTATATACTTACAAAACTTCATTTTAATGTAAGAAGTTTTACTTTTAAAAATTTGGAAGTGTGAAGGTACCGATTGATTTTTTTTTTTTTCTTTTTTGCTCTGTCAGAAAATGTAATGATCACTGAGGGGACACTTTTTACAAAGTTTTCCCATGGTCCCACTTCCTTGTCCTCCTACCCTTACTTCTAAATCAATTAAGAAGATAGGTAACTAGCTCTGGGCAAATGTCACTCAGATGAAGACAAAGGGTTCAAAGAGGCAGAGAAATGGCTGAATAACAGTGTTACAAGAAGTTAGAATATATAGCAGGTGCTGTCTTATACTGTGATTCTCAAGGGATGTTTGATGTGTCACTAGGGGCTTAAAAGTATTAGCATCGATTAATTTCATCCTTCCTACACCATAGCACTTTTAGCCTTGGGTTGTTTCAAATTACACCTAATATTTTCCAAAATTGAAAAGTGGGATGCATTCTATAGACATGTCTTTTTCTTTTTAACATCACGTAATGATTTAATGAGGCTCACTGGGCTACAAATGGGATAGAATATATTCTTGTATACCTTTTTTCTCTCTGATAAAATGAACTCATGAGAATGCTGCTATCACATTTATTTCCTTTGGGAAAATAATACATCTTTCCACTGATTAGAAAAGTTAATTTCAACTTTACATTCTATTTACTACTTTTTAACTTTACACTTTCCTTTTTTTAAAACTACTATTTTTGGGCATCCCCCAATATTACTTTAAACTATTCTAATCCATTAAAAATATGGCACCTTTAATTTACTTATCAACTGTGATAAGTTTAATAGAAACAGTCTCTAATCTAAAATATTCTTTAGCATTTTATATTCAATATATTATACTACTTGTGAAATAAGATTTTACAAATCATTGTCAGAGACAGATAACTCATCAAATATATGATCATTGTTAAGGAGAAACAAAGGTTTTATTTATTTTTTTTTATTTGAAAGCATTGACTTAAGGCTCATTTGTAATAAAATAATTTATTTATCATTGCTGAGCAGGAAAATTGCTTTTCTAAGATAATAACACTCCTTTATTTTCTAAAACTAGATAATACAGTAGCACATAAGACGCTAAGAATTTCCACTGCTACCTTAATTTTCCTTCTCCATTCTCCAAATCTGCTATTTCCCTGAAAGTTTTAAAATCAGCAAGCTTGAATTGACTTTCTTAGACTTTTTTTCTGTCTTTTCTGTAATTTCCTGTGGTTACTGTATATGCACCTAAACAACAATAATTGTCTTGAATAGACTGAAGTAAAATAAATGAGATGGCTAAAATTCATTTTTGTCTCATAAGTGTCACACCTTGTCGATTAAAATAAATATTCCTTCTCTATGCCAAGAAAACACTTTCTGTTACATTTGCAATCTGCTTCAACTGCCATTGGGTGCAAGAAAAACCTCCGACAGATGGGAATCAGTAAATAGAAATTGCAAGTAGAACTGACTATCTGAATAACAAATGGAAGACATATTCTGTGAGTTACCTTGGCAGGCAAACACAGTTATGAGGGCTTTTTGAGATGTATTACTGATTTTGAGAATAAGATTGGGGCCAAGACATACGCACGCACGCACGCATGCACTTATACACACACGAAAAAGTATATGTCTGTTTTACACAGATCTTCACTCTCTACCTCACATATCACACAGAGTCAAGATCTCCTAGACCCTTCTGTTCTTATAAATATTTGAGAGTAGTGAAATACAGAAGTGAAAATATGCTGCAGAGGAGGCATGGAAGTGTCCATCCAGACCCGAGAGGATAATACCGTCACTCTGGAATTAAGGGTCATGATGTCCTTAATTAACCTTTAACCTCACTTTTAATGAGGTATAGACAGAAATAGTATTCAAGCGGGTAAATACGGTGATTACTCTCTTTCTAGAAGCACAGACTGCTGTAGGATATCCTGTCTTGAGGAGAGCCGAGCTCGAGGTCATTGGAGAGAGGAAGTTGGCTTCCACACCTGAAGACCCGCTCAAGTAAAGTCTCTGGCCTCTTCTGAGAAAAACAAGTAAAACTGCCCTTTCTGCTCTCCACCCAAACCTGCTTCTTGTATTACTCCTTTAAAATCTCTCCTTCAAATCTGTCTGACCAGAATTTGCATAAAAATGCTGATGGCAAGAGGAGTGGATGCCACTGAGGAAGGTCTTAGGTGCTGCTGAGATGGCAGAGAAAGAAGGAAAGACACAGGCAGATGTGCCCTGTGGCTTTTGTTTTTTTCCCCCACTCACCTATGCTTATGTATGAGAGCCTGAAACTTTTAGGAACAAAGCAAGCTGGTTATCCCTGCAGGAACTGGTAACAACCTGAATTCTTTCCTATCCTTTCAATTAGAGAGATAGGACCTGGGAGAAGGGACTTGGCAGGAGAAAGCAGGCGTTGAACAAAGGAGAGTGTGTGGGCAGTTAAGGTAGCTTCTCTGGGCTTCCAAAATGTCCTGTTGCCCATGCCATAGCATCTCCTTCCACTCTCCCTTTGCCTCGCCTCCCACAGCGTCCTGGAACAATAGAGCAGCTCAAAACATACTACCAAGTTTATTTTTATCCTAGAACCTTTTGCTTATTTTTTTAAAAAATGAGACTATTAACTAACATAAGACATTTGTATTCAAGTTATGCATGTTTCATTTTTCTCATTAATATTTGAAACTCATTTAATACATTCCTACGAAGAATGGAATACAATTTGGAATACAATTTTCTCCAAGTGAGATTTAAAATATTTTTATGGCTGTGAAGAATTTTAAAATTAGGTTTTATACTGATTGCTCTGCAGTCGTTCAATCAACAAAAAGTAAGCTGGGGAGTATATTGAGTTTTCTTAACTTCAAATTAATGAAGCACATCAGAGATTTTTTTTCGCAACATAATCTTTGAATGGGTAATTATAATCATGATATGGTTGTATTCAAGATCATCAACATCATCATCAACACCAAAAAAGCACTTTTATCATCCTTTTCCACACGTACTTGTCTATGGTAAGAGTCACACAGATGAACTAAAGAGGGCCCCTGATTTTCCTCTTCAGCTCCTTTGTGTTTTTTAGTGCCCTTTCTTTCACAGGTCTCCCTCCATTCTTCCCAAGTTCCCACTAAACTCAGCGCTGTTTCCTAACTCCCCAATGACTTCTTATCGTCTCTCTGTGTCACTCAACAGGTAAGGCTAAACCACTCTGTGCCCCATATATTGTAATAAATGTGCAGCCTCCTTTGATTGCAGTCTGCATATGGCCCAAGCAGTTTTAGGAACCTTCTTCTGTTCAAATGATATATTGCTGCCAGCCCACCTGGAGATGATCTGTTATCCTGATATATATACATATACATAAGATAGAGATAAATATATCATATCGTCCCCCACATATGGTGTATGTACACATGCTCACACACCTTGTAAACACACTTAAATCTAGTCTCTAGGAAAATCTTTAATATGGACACACATTGTGAAGATCGTAGGTATTGATTACACATGGACATGCACATTCTCATGAATCAAGCTACAGTTTTGAGATCTAGCAGCATTTCTTACTTAAGCAACAGAGCCCATCCGCTCCCCTTTCTTCACTTCCCTTTTCTGAGCTTGTGGTTCAAGACCCAGCTGGTCCTATTCCCAATTGTAATCTGCCCAATACTATCTTACCTGAAAATTTCTTACATGTAAATTGATAAAAACAATGTGTAATTTCCCCATATAAAATCCTGTTAGTTTAACATGGGCTTTATTGACATAAAAAACTTTAGACACAAAGGAGTGTTGCTAATGGCTGGGTTCTTAGGTATCATTTTAACCACATCATCCCCCTCTCTGGTGAGGCCATGTGTCTGTCCCTCTTTGTCCTGTATGACAGTTATTCCCCTGAATCTTTGCCTACAAAGTTCTCTGTCACTGGGATTTTCTTGAGTCCTTTTCTTCACTGACAAAACTTGTTCTCTCCTCTCATCACCATGATATCTATTAAAGATAAAATCTACCTATTGCTATATATGTCACAATTATTTTGGTTGTTATGGTTTAATAAAAAATTTATAACAATTTTAATTAGTATATAATTATATAACAGAAATAACTATATGTATATACATATATTCTTCACTAGAGAATATACACCTATTAAATCTAATCGATATTTTAGGGGTGATAGATACTCTCACACCTTCAAGTCACACTGCATAGAGAGCCACCTGCATTTTCAAATATGTAAGTTCTACACAGAAAGAACTAGTTTTAAGAAGGCAACACAAGGAGTTGTAAGATGAAAATGCATAGCTACTTAATCAATAATATTTATATTGACTATTTATATACTCTAAGGAAATTGGCATTACATATATACATATATATATACATATATATACCCACGTATAAATATAAATGTATATAAATGTATATATTTATACTGACAGATTCCAGGGCCCCCACATACACTACACTTTGTATATTGTCACTTCCCTAAAAACAGCAGAATACTTGATAAATAATGTAAATGTTTAGTGTATTATTTTTGAGTAGGACACCAGAATATCACACATAACTGTGTCTACTCATATCCAGTTAAGAAAACAAAAACAATTCTAGGTATTTCCAACACGCAGGATTCAAAAATTTAAAAAGTAACAAATTAAGTACCAAATTATAAAAGCAACAAAAAAGTAGCAAAAAGAAACAAAAAGGAGAGACAACAACAAACACAAAAAGAGATGAGGGTCCCAGAGATCGGTATCTGCAGAATTCGCTGCTAGTAGCGATTGCAGAATGGCAGTGCCACTCCTGGGGCCAAAGCAACAGAAGGGAAGTGGAGTGACTCCAGTTCCAAATGGCCGAGCTGCTGCTGCTGTTGGTGTTCCTCACGCCACCATTGCTGCAGGAAGCCGGGAGCCCACATGCCTGACACTGCAGAAGTCGGGGACCCACTATACCAGTACAGGGCGGATGAAGCCGCGAGAGTATTCACTGCTGCTGATGTTGGAACTGTGCTGTCTCAGCAGGAACCCAGGCTTGCACTTGCTGGTGCCTTGCCAGAGGCATTGCTAAGACTAAAACAATGGCTAAATGTATTGGCTTGCCCTTCCTCCCGCCTTCCAGTCTCTTGCTGGTGCCTCCCACTGTCAGCAGCTTGCTAAAAGTTTTCCCCAAGGGAGTCTGGAAAATGTAGTGTGCAGATATTCTCCCCACGTGATACAGAAAAGAGCATAGAAGGGAAGATCTGGGACAGAGAATCAACAGACAAATAATTATTGAGGTGCTTTATATAGAAAGTTCTATAAGAAGCCTGGTCAGACATTTATTTATTCCTTCTCCCAAGATTTCTATTCATATCACCTGCTAGAAGCTTTCTCAATTTTTGTTGTCATTCTCTCTCTCTTTCTCTCTCTCCTCTCCCTCCTTCACTTACTCCCTCCCTCCCCAACTACCATTTTCTATCCCTAAATTCTAACGTACCACATGATTTTCAGACCTCATGTCATGAGAAGTTGATAATCATTTGCCTTTCCTTTAAAACATATAGGAACACATCTGCCGAGCAAAGAAACTTTCTCTTGCTGACCATAACTTATAACAGAATCTCAAGGCATTATCTCTCTAGTTCTTTCCTCATCTTTTCAAACACCTTATTTATTACCTCAGATATCTATGACTGAAGACACACACACACACACACACACACACACACACACACACACACACACAACAGATCATGGTGGAAGAGAAGAGGTGGGTAAGAAAATTCTGATCCTCCTTGATGCAGAACATACATACAGTTGATTCATTAAATATAAAAGTAAGAACAATCAATTTTTAAAATTAAAGAAAGCCATAGCACAAGAACAGAAAGAAAACAAAGTAAGCAGACTTAGTTTACTGAACTTCTTGGCCTATAGACATACATGTTTGTATACATGGTTGATTTTCCTCTTGGTAACAGTAAATGCTTTAATAAAATATATCAGTCAAATGAGTTGAGGGAAAAAAATGAGACTGTTAGAAAAGGGTATTAATATTTATTGGTATATTAAAATAAAGTTTTAAAACTAGTTTTCATATTTGATTTGAACAAAACCAGTTTATTTGCAAGACAGTACAGAACATTTCCAAATCTTGAGCAGGATTTGTAACATCTGTTTTTATTGTTTAGAATTAGTATTCTGGTTACTACATAAACACTTTTTAAAAAAACCTTTTGTATTACCAAACATAATAAAACAAATCCTCATTTTTTAAATGTTCAAAGGGTTTAGATATTTTTAGTAAAAATAGAAGGAAAACTATAATAAACAACAGCAATATGCTCATTTCACATATTTTGAGATCCACCTGTTTAAATGTTGTCATAGCCATTAAATGCAGCTGTTACTTTTTTTATCTGTGATAAACAAATTACATGAAAATATACATAAATAAACATCTAAAGACAATTCAGATGGGCTTTCACATAGAAAATTAGGAAGATTGAAAAATAGTTCAGATTCAATAGTTTCTGTTTTGAAGTTTGGAAGGAATGGGCTCAGTTATGAAACCTTGGGTGATTTATATCTCTATATGCTTAATTTTCATCATCTATATAAATAGGATTTAATTATTTAGCTTTTATGAGTCTTGTGAGAAACTCCTTAGCCTGTGTCAAGTAAGAGCAAGGCACATAGTCATCCCTCAGTTAACAACAGCTATTATCATTAGAGAAGTAAAAATAGGTGAATATAGTTCTATTATGTATGCTTGCATCCACACATATTTCTTCTTTTGATACATTTCATCTTGTAGATTCTCAATGGGCTACAGGTTCTCTCACTAGAATGTTCAAAAAAACACTAGACATCTGATGTCTGTCAGATATGTGGATCAGAACTGGCTACTAGCTCTAGCCTGAGGACTATAGTCTGCATCACCTTGCAAGACAGTTATGCTTTGTCCATTTCTCATGTTTATAATTAAGAAATTGTAATAAGTGGTCATGAAGTTTCCTTGTAGCTTTAATATCCTGTGAATATTTGAAACTAGAGCCTAGACATTGTTATTTTGCTTTATTTCTATATAATTATTATCAGCCACCTAGCTTGCAGAATATTTCAAATTCAGGAACACATCATTTCTTTTGAGGTGTAAGACTCCTGAATGACATAATCACATCTTCGGCATTAATAAGCATCACCTTGATACTCACGGTTTTTACTTATGCGAAGAACTTACTATCACTGCTTAACCTACATGTGATTGTATGCAATGGGCAACTTCTATCTTTAACCCATGGCATTCCTGAGAAGTTCTCTTCATTTCACTTTATCCCTGCTCCCCAAAATAAGAATCTACTTCAATGATCATTACTGAGAAATGAATATTTTACTGAATATCTCTTGAAGAAACCTGAGTAAGGAAAGGAGTACATCACAAACTGCACAGCAATTCACCTCCCTTCAAAAATAAAAATATCCATTAGCTATAATGTTAGTCTAGGTCTTTGAGAAGCAGACACTGCCACAGGGTTAAATATGCAAAGACTTTATTAGGAAAAATTTCTGTGAGAGAAAATGGTAAAGGAGCCAGAGAAGCGTGAGGGGAAGCACCTTAGACTGCTATCCAGTCTAAGGAAGAGTCAGCATGGCCACTGAGCTGTCCCCGAGCCAAAGTCAGCTCTGAGGAACCCACGTCTACCAAGGTGACGACGAGCTTCCCTCAGTCATCAGCTGGGAGCAGCCCATGAGAAGTAAGGCCACAGCACAGATCCCAGATGGACACTAGGTTACCTCTTCCTGGTCTCTTTGCTCTGGCGTCATCCAAATTTGCAACTTTTCTATTCTATCGACTTATCTAAATTTGCATTATTCATCATTATTTTCAGATGTATTTAAAAACAAAACAAAACAAAACAAAACATGACTTTGTTTGTACTGGTAACATCCGCTAGTTACCAGGACTCACTATCCATAGAAGGCAGTGAGTAGAAAGATAACATAGAACACAGAATGTTTTCTGCCACATTACAGCAGAGCAGTGCTGTTAACAACCCCTTCTGTATTATTTATAACGCAGCGCTCTATCATCTACCTTCTATATCCTCAAGTATATTAAAACTGCTCTCATCAAGTCATCAACGTCTTTTCAGTTTCAAAATCTATTAACTATTTTGTAGTCATTATTTCTGACTTTTATATCCATTTGATATTATTGATCAATTCTTGAAATTCTATTTTTCTTGTACAACTGTGATACAATACTCTGCACATTCTTCTAATATCCTTATAGCCATTCATTTTGCTTTTTTCCTTATATTTTTGTTCTTCCTATTCCTTAAATTAATGTTCCCCAGGTCTTGTGTTCATTTTAGTCTACGTACGTCCTATAGAAACTTTATTCGCTGCTTTGTCATAATTTCATTTATTCATGTAATGTTTTGTTGTAATTATCAAACTCCTAGTATAGGTACCATATACTGTATTCTATATCCTGAGAATAAAATTATGGAGAAAAAAATCTCTGGCTTAAAGGAACGTATTGCCCTATAGGGAACATATAAAAGTAACTAGGCAATTTCAGGACAAGAGATGCTGCAGTGACAGGAGAGTGCTCATAGTTTAGGGCACATGTAGAAGGGCATCTGACTTAGACTTGGGAAATTAGAGAAGCTTCTCTAAGAAATACAATCACCAGTGTGTGATTATAACAAGAGAGGTACTCGGGCATTCTGACCTAAGAAAGTGCCACATTGAGGAGCGAAAATTATCTCAGCATATCTGCAATATTGAATGAAAGAAAAAGGGAGAAGGTGGGTCAGAAAGTTGTAAAATAAAGCTACTGAGATGAAGGGCTTTGTGTACTATGTGTACTATGTTGTGGTCTTTGGGTCTTATGCTTGAAGTAAAAACAAAGCTAGGAAGTATTCCAGCTCAGTTCAATAAAATATTGTTTAAGCTTGCTTTGCATCAAGAACTTAAAATGTTAAGTCATGCTTAGAGTAATGTGTATAATACAATCCCATTAAATCAAAGCCAAAATCAAAAGTAAAATAAAACAAACAAACAAAAAAACCCATTAAGTGTGTATGTGTATAACTAATATGTATATATACATATATATACTTTTAATACATATACATATATATATATAAACTGTCTGCTCTAACTTCAGAGTATACTTTGTATAGAGTCACTCTTCCCATCTCTACCATTTCCATCCCAGTCCACACTGCAATCATCTCTTATCTAGCTTTTGGCAATAGTTTCCTAAATTGATCCTGGGTATTCACACTTACCCCACTGTGATCTATTCAACACAAACCAGACAGAATAACTTTTGTAATGTGAGTCAGGTTATGTTATTCTGCACTTAACACCTTTCGGTGACTCCCCATTGTATTTAAAATAAAGCAAGACAGTGTCCCAAGCCCTAAAAGGCCCTCTGTGACCTGACCCTGCATATTTCTTCAATCTCCTCTCTTGCTACTCTGCCCCACACCCTCACTGTATTTAATCGCATTGGCTTTCTGCAGTTTGGAGAATAGACTGTGCTTTTCACACATCTTTTATTCTGCAAGGTACATCCTACCTCTGCACTTTCCACCTCCTCCATAGTTATCATCCTGGCCCATAACATCACCATTTCTTGCCTGGCTAGTCTAATAGCTTCTTCCCTGGGCTTCTTGCTTCTATTCTGCCCCATAAAACATCCAAAGTGATCCTTTTAAAATGTAAATCAGATTGTGTTGTTCCCTCACTGAAAATCCTTCAATAGCTTCTCATCACATTTAAAATAAAATCCAACAAGCTGACCACAACTAAGGAAGCCTTCCTTATACATCTGACTGACTTCCTTTTTGACCTCATCTCCCATCCACTTTCCTCTGTTCTCCTTCTACTCCAGCCCCACACTGGCCTCCTCCCTAGCCTTCAACTTGCCCACAATCACCTTCCTGCTCCTCCAGTCTGAGGCCTCTTGCTCCAGATATTTGCGGGATTCTTGTCTTTACCTCATTCTCTATTCAGCTAGCAGCTCCCTAGAGAGATCTTCCCTGGCCACCTCAAAGTGCTTATATTTTCCCCCATCCCTTTCTCACCGCATGTATTATTTTATTATTCTTTTAAAAACATCACAATCTGACATAGATAAATATATTTATAACCATGTCAGATTATGATGGTTTGAAATTTATATATACATATATGTATATATATATATATACACACACACACTTTTCTCAAACCATCATAATTATATATATATATAAAATATATATATATTATATATATTACACAATATAAGCTCTTTGAAGGTATAGATTTGAATTTTTTTACTATTGTTTCCCCAATATTCAGAACAGGCCTTGACATACAATAAGCATTTGATAAATATTTGTTGAATAAAAAAAACTGAATTAGAAACTAAGAATCCTATTAATTAACACTTTATTTCTTTATTACTTTTAATTAACACTTATTACTTAGAATATAGACACCTATTAAAATAAATTAAATAGCTATTGAGAATTGTCTTGCTTGACATCTTTATAATACATCTAAACTATGCTCAGATGAGAGGAATCCAATGGAATAATGAATTTCTGGAAAGAGTATTAGGAGATTTACTATTTAACTAATAGTAAAAACTGAAAATATTTAAAGTATAAACCACTTAGCATTGTTATGAGTTCATAATTTTCTCAAAAAATAATTCATGATTTTGCTAGTGATATCTTTTAAATACTGTTCATATATTCCTCACATAGATTAACTTCATAAACACCGCTAGCTGAATGTAACACAATACAGATGTGGCTTTCAACATTTAATTGTTGACAGAAAGAAAAAGATGACTCTTTGCAGAGTTATTTTTGTAAAAGAAGATGACTCTCTCCAGAGTTATTCTCATAAAAGAATAAATATTGGATGGATAAAATATTACAAAAAATATTAAAATAGGCTTTTTAAAATAACTTGAGACCAGACTACATTTTAGGTCCATGGCTTTCAATAGATTTTTTTTTTCTTTAGAAAATTAAAACTCAAATTTCTGTGACTTCATTTAGTTTTAACAAAAATATTTCATTTCATGGAATTACATTTTATAAGGTTATTTACAGTACATTAGTTGAAGATTGCTCCAATTATAAATCATTGCTAAATTAAGATAGATTTCAAATAAATCAGTGTTTTTAAAAAGCATAAGCCTCAATTGTACATTAATTGTGTTATAAACTGAAAGTCTCATTTTGTGAAAACAGAAGTGTTTCTCCTTAGAAAAATGAAACTCCCATCATCATTTCACGGTGGTAACTAATCTGCAAATCAGATTCTACTAAAACACTGTAAAAATGTTATTACTTGTCATATTTAGTCAAGATAAGTCAACGGATTGAAAATGTCCTTTAATCAAATCAATAAAAATGCCTAAAAATTTATTCAGTATATTCAAAAGTATCTTCCTGAGGGCTTTCTCTTCCTAAAGGGTTGTGCCAACTTAAGGATCCAAAAATGAACAGAACAGAACATGCTCTGAGAGCACTCAAGGTGCTCCTGAGAAACTACAAGCAATGGTATTGATTACAGAACTAGAAATGCCCATGTTTAAAAGGTGTTCTTCAACCAACCATTTGAGATCAGCATACTTCCTATGATATTTCCACTAATTGTTTAGTCAGCAAATGTTAATGAAGGAAAAAAAAAATCTAACGATTTTTCTTCAAAGGAGAAGCTAGGCCTTTGTAAAATGCCGATGGTTAAAAGTTTTTCGCTGTAGCAGCTAGTCATATAGTTCCTAATAATTAAATCTATTTCTACTCCTTAGGGTCAATCGTAAAGGGATTGGCTAGTCATTGGATGTGAGGGACAGAATGGCATATAGGGTGATTCTCAAATTTACAGCTTATATTTATAATTATGAGAATAAACAAGGTAAATAGAAAAAAAAGGATGAATTATATAAGTGTCAAATTTACATGAAGATGTACTGGTACATTATAAGTTTTCTGTGTTTTAACAATACATTTAAATTACAAATGTTGATTTTAATATAATCTTTTTGATGATAATAAAATACCCCAATCCATATCAAATCTAAGTTAAATATAATTATAAAAATCAAATAGTATAATAATTCACTTTTTCAGAAGCCAAATTTTCTTTAGTCTCAAACATCACACAGTACTTTTACTGGGAATTTTTCTATTAAGATAACCAACATTAAAAAAGAATCCATGTCCCACTTCGTAGCAAGTATACAATGAAAATATAAAGAAATAAATACCTCACCTAGTGCTATGTGTTTCCTTAACTTACTGAAATGAAAAATATACACGTGCTGATGGACTAGTTATAAGTAATTATGTCACTGAATTAATTTTTAAAAAATAAATTGTGAGAAGCATCAGGGAAAGCAGATACAAATGAGAAAAAGTAATAATGACAGCAGAGGATTGACAAAAATGACACAAATAAATAACAAAGTTATATTTTGCAAAGCTAAAGTATTTTTTTTTCAAAAATGAGAACAAAATAAAGACAAATGAAGAGAAACTGGAAGTTTACTTTTTTAAATGGCCCTCAATAAAATAACTTTGCTTCAAAAGGAAGGAAAATGGTCCCAGAAGAAAGGTCTGAAACCCATCAAAGAAAGGAGAGTAAGGAATATAAGGATCCATCTAAATATACACTGACTGTATAAAATACTAAACAATTTTTAATGTGTGCATTATAAAAGTGAGCTAGAAATTTGAAAAATAGAGCAATTATAAATGTGCTCTGGGAGGGGTTATGGGAAATAAAGCATTTTAAGGTCCTTAGATTTGAAGAAAGAAAGTAAAGATTTTATTAACTTTAGGACTTATATATACATGTGCAAATTTTAAGGGTAACTATTAAAATAGTGTAATACAAGACATAACTTCTGAACAGTAAAGGAGAAGAAAATTAAAAATATTAATCACTTCCTATGGAGCCAGAAGGGATAGGGCTGGGAGTAGGGGGCAAAAGCATAGGAAAAGCAGGACATATAGAAGGTTCAATAATTCTAATAACGAAGCTTTATATAGTATTTTGTATTTGACAATGTTTGGTACATGTTTGAATATTCCAAATCATTTAATACTAACAATAAACTATTATTATCTCATTTTACAAATAAAACCTTAGAGACATTAAATGATTGTCCATAGACTAGATAACATCATATTTTCTTAAAAAATATATAAGAACTAAGTAAGAATTAATTTTATTTATGAAAATTCCATTCAGTGTAGCTATAGTGGAACAATATTCTTTGACTAAAATTAATGATTATAGAAGCTTCTGTAGAAACTCTATGGAGCCATTAACAGAGAAAACCTTAACTTGTATAGAAGTCCAAGCAGCTAATAACTGATAAGTGCATAATTTGTGGATGATCTTGCTGAAGCTAAATCACAAGAAATTATGCTTTTATCTAAATGTAAAATTTTTATTAATATAATTATATATTATTGCTGTTTTTGACTTTGGATTCTGCTTAACAATATTTTTTATCAAAACAATGCAATTTTATTATCAAAAATTGTACATAGCTCTGTAAAGCCAAATAAGAACTTACGGTTGTATACAGAGAAACTTATGCTGGGCTTACACGGGTTCCATATTTACTCAACACGCTGCTGCTGGGACCACTGGACTATTTAGAAGGGAGGAAAAAGATTATAAGCAATGAGTACTTTTCCTTTGTTCAATATCATTGATCAAATAATCTGTCTGTGCCCCTATAACAGGCCTGAAAAAATAGTGTAGTTTTATTAGTGGTAACTTTCCAAAATCAATAACTTTTCTAATGAATATAAAAGCCTGGGTGCATTGCAGTCCAAATTCATGCAATTGGATTGCCTGTCATAATCAAGCACTAGCATTAACGTTCTGATGTGATGAAACAAGTGTGTAGCAATTTAGTCCTCAATTGCTTCTGGCATTACCACTCTTTGTTGGCACATAAAGCAGAAATTCATCCTGTAGTAAAAGTAATTTATTGATTTTTTTTTAATCACCTGCAATGAATAGGCTATTGGCCTCATAAGCCTCTCTATCCACATGCTGCTGGATAGAAATTGGCTCCTACCAACCCTAGCAAATTGAAATTCAATTCAGATCAATAAAGTATTTTATTCAATTTTGTCTTAAAATGAAAATAATCATCACATCTTATAATAATCATGTCTAATTTTAATTTTTATACTATGTATTTATTATGTATGGTCAAGCATAACTGTTGGCGTTGTTCCTTAGAGTTGACAAATGCATTTCATAGATGTACACTTAACAGGTAAACTATTTTGGAGGTGGTGGGGGAAGAGTGTGTTCAGAAATAATGAAAATGTGATAAATGCCTATCTAGAACTTGTAAAGTTTTCTAGGACTTCAAAACAATTGTATTTGCTCATTGTCTACATAGATAACAAAAAACACATGCATAATAACGTATCATTTTATTTGCATAACAACTGGTTTGCCTCTATGAACTATTTCTATGAGGAAAATATAAAATCCTATGACTAAGATTAAGTAGTTCTTGGATAAATATCTTATGATGGGCTATCAGCCTTAAAGGGGTTAGTTAGCTTTTTGCTATGTAACAAACTAACCCAACCTTACTGGCTTAATACACCAGTTGTATCCGGTCACTGTTGTATGAATACACAATTTTGGCTGGACTTTGCTGGGCAGTTCCGGTGTCAGGTAGACTCATCTGTGCATCTGTGATAACCATGCTCAGCATGCAGGTCAGCTAAAAAGGCTTGGCCTCTCAGATACCTGGTGGATGACCAGTTATCATCTGGACAGCTAGGGGGCAAATCTCTGTTATTCTCAAGAGGACTTATCTGGGTTTATTTGCTGAGTGGTCTCAGGGCTCTGAGAGCAGTAATAAACAAGCTTGCATGTGCAGGCATTTTTCAAGTGTCTGCATAAATAATATTTGCTAATGTCCCATTTTTGAAGCAATCAGATATCTAACCCTAGAGTCTGAATGAGAGGGCACTACCAAGTTCATGGATCCAAGGAGGTGTGGACAAGTTGGAGCCTTTGCTGTGGTCAATCTACCACATGCCTTGCCTGGCTCAGGTCCCTATTCTTTCAGCACTCCGTCCTGCTTATCAGTTATTGTATGTATCACTTTTTCATTGCTATTGAGCTGGGCTGTATTTTTTGAAGATGTAAACATCTTTTTGCTCAACTCTTGAACACAAGATAAAGTAGGAGCCTTTATGAAAATAAGATATTTTAGTGGCCTATTTATAATTTAAAGGTTTCAAAATATTCTCAATATATTAATTTTAGATTTTCAGTTTTTTTCTTTCTAGCTGTTTATTCTACTTCCAAATTTATGTTATTGTCCAAGATTTTCTAAAATGTCATTGACTACATTTGTAACACTCTAAAACATTTTTCAAAGTGACCACCCTATTCGAGATTGTAATCCCAAACTCTATAACTCCTATCTTCCTGACCTTTTCCTGTATTCTTCGGATAATGCTCAACACACTCTAAAATTTTCTGTAATTCATTTTATACTGTGTTTATTGTCTTACCCCACATTGGGATGCATGTTACTTATATCTCCCATGGAATGAAATCTGCCATCCTACAGTAAGTGCTCAATAAATGTTTTCTAAAATAAATTGCATTGTTCAACTTTGTAAGAACACCATACAGAAAAGAGTGGACCCAACATTCACCTTGAAGTTTAATTTGGATTGGATAGAGTCAGGCTTGACTCTGTTTGGATTGGTGACTCAGGTGCCTACACAGACATCTGTCTTCCAGTATGGAAGTCTTGTTCACTATTCTCTTCCCAACAAATATAAAAATAGGTTATCATAAGAGTTCTAGAGAGAAATTCAGGGCATGTGTAGGCATGTATGTGTATATGTATATAGATACATGTATACAAATTTCCTCAATAAATATGTTTTCTGCATATATAAACACATGTAGGTATGCGTATATATACTTGTACATTTATACGCAGAAAACATTTTTAGAGAAAATTAATTCCTCTTTTATAGATTTATAATTCTCTTTATCCTCCCATAAGGCTTCATCCATGAAACAGCATAGAAAAAATAATTAAATGCCTTATCTGGTTGAAAGTGAAATGAAATCCAATAATTTACAGAGTCCTTGGTTAAGGTTCTGAGATAACAGTTTATTATCCAGCTACAGAACATAGTAATTAAATGCACAGTTTCTAGATCCAAAATGGCCTTGTGTATAATCCCTGTTCATTCACTGAGTAATATAATCTGGGGCAAATCTCCTCATTAAAAAAAAAAAAATTCATTCCCTAAGTTAATGAAATTGTTATGAAGAGTGAATGAGTACTTATATAATGAGAGCACTTAAAGCAATGTCTACATGTATCCATGATGAAGTTTTGGAGGACAAAGTAGATACCCCCTGTCCAGCCACACAGACCCTTCCTCTTAACTCTGTGTCCCACCTCACGTGGAGCCGAAACCCTAAAAGACAAATCTTTTTGATACAAGAGATACCTGGTGGGGTTAGGAACTGCAAGGGGTCAGGCCCACTGGAACCTACGTATAAATGTGCATGATAAGGGAAGTGCAGTAAGGGTTGACAGGAAGGCTTTAAAGAGTCAAGACTGATTGGTCTACTGAAATAATATATAATATATAGAATGTTATTTGATGTTAATAAATTTTGACTTGTTTTTCAGCTACTTTAAGAGTAACTAATAGGAAAGAAGAGTTCAACGTATTTATATGTTTACATTTGCATGCATGTGAGTTTTGTGTGTGTGTGTGTGTGTGTGTGTGTGTGTGTACCTCAGTTATACAGGCTCATTTGGGGAGAGTTTAATCCTTCAAAAGAAAAAAAAAAACGATCAAGATCAATTACAAAAAACTCTGAGTTCAGAGTGTGGTACAAACATGACTTTAGTTTCTTCTCCAGAAGATTGTCTACGCATAGAGTACACCAAGAATGAACATAAATCTTGAAATACTCAAGCTAAAACTCTATTATTGCTATTATTTTAATTAAGTATTTGCAAGTTATATGTTGCTTACATTTTCAAATTACATTTGTTATAAAAAAGATTGATTTTAGCAAGAGCATTATGTGATTGAGAGTTGACACTTTAGTTTCTTTTCTTTAAGACAATCAAAATGAATAGCAAATTTCGTTGGAAGAAAACATTGACAAAATTGAATGAACTCTAAAAACAGCAAGCCTTCTGAAATTAATATTATAGAGATTCACAAAGTAAGAAACAAGCAAATGTACAGTGGTTATTAAACAAGTATAAATTATGATGTACAATTATGTTCAGTTTCCTAATTCAAATTATGTTCAATTGCCTATTCCTTATTTTTTTTCCCCACTTTTGCATAAAAATAATAAAGTAAATCACAAGTATAAGCTAAATTTATTTTGCCAGTAATGTTTGGCAAACAATTGCCTTAGTGATTATCAATTAAATTAGATGTCAAAATCAGTGAACCCCAGGCAAATGAGGTAAACTGCAATCATGAAAGTGTGAGCCTTTATTCAAGGCAAAGAGACATTGAATTTGGATGTTCATTGTTTTAGCTTTCCATGATTTAAGAGACAGCTTGTCTCTATTTAAGATACAGCATGCAGCGCCTACACATTATAAATGACATCTGAACCTTTTGCAGATTTGGCTCAAATTATTGGGTTTCTAATTCAAGCCCATTTGGAATGTTTCCTTATAGAACCCCTCAGGGATAAGTTCTACCCAGAAATTTGCCAGCATGATTAAACTGGGATTGTGAAGAGAAGTTAGAGCCTAGAAATATAATGGATGGACTCTGACTGCAACCTATCTGATATAAGCACACAATGCCAAATAGCGCCAGGGTCAATAAGTTAGATTGACTAATGGGTGTGAGCAGCTCAAACATGGTAGCAATCAAAGACAGTAACTCTGGCACCATACTCAAGGTCTAGCCAGCTCTTTTGAAGAAGACAGAGAAGCACATATGTGGCACGATGACCACAACCGTGAAAAAAACAACTCTCTGGACTTGTCTGGACAAACAAGTCTGTGTACACTAGGTATAAGCATAGAAATATTCAAGACTCCTAAAAAAAATCAGCAAAAACATTAAAACAGAACATCGAAAACAGCGACTATTCATTTTGGTAAAGACAATTTGGTTGTCTTAAGAAAATGTATCTGTAAATTTTAAACATATATTTTTTTAAAACATGGATGTGCCAAAGACAAATATATAAGAATTTAACAACAACAACAACAAAATAGTATGTTAACCTGATTTTCCAAAGAGCAGAATTTTCTTTGAAAAACTAAAAATCAAAAAAGAATATTTTTAAAAATGTATTCCTGTTTAAAAAGTGCCTAATACAGGTTATATCCTAAAAGGAAATGAGTTAAACTTTTCAGTTCTGAAGGAGAGAAGATTTTTTTCAGGGATGAAAATCTTTTTAAGAAACGACTTACATTTACTGTTCAAACAACCCTCCTCCCCGCCCCCTGGCCACACACACACATGCACAAACACACCTATTATTATTTTTTTTATTTTGATCTTTTTTTTTTTTTTATGTTGATTCTCCAAATGCTGTGATGATCATGATGATCCATTGGGGAAAAGATTATATTGAATTTTATTACAATCTGAACAGGGATTTATAGATTTCACTTAGCTTCCTAACTATTGAAATCAGAAAATGCGACCTTTTAGAGGAATATGGTCCAGTTGGTAGGCCAGAACACAATATTCAGCATTAAGCTGAAGCACTTTAAGATTGCATGTAAGAATTGGTGCCTGGGAATATTGAAAACAGGAAAACAGGAAACCCTGGTTTCTGCCAAATCTCTAGCCCTTTCCTCCACCCCCCTCTAGATGTAGCGATGTAACATGTGGTTATTTAGAGCTGTAGATGAGAGGTTTGTGGAGTCTCCCCTCAAATATGAAGAATAAACAGGAAAAATAAATGAGCTATTTCTTCTTAAAAACATGTGTGTGTATTTTTTTTTTTTTTTCAAGCCAGAACAGCTGAAAAATATCTAAGCAGGGCTCAGGCTGTATTGAAGTCTTTTCTCAGTGTCCTGGGAAGTTTTCTCAACATAAATGTATGAAAGCAGTACTGAACGACAGAGCATATAATCTGAAAGTATCCTGGCAAACTTTAGCATCTACAAAGATGATAAAAAGATCACTATTTATGGAATGCTTCTTATCCTCCAGGAACTTTAAGAACATTTTCTCATTTAATCCTTTCAACAACCCTTGGAGATAGGATACTTTTATCTCTTAGAAAGAAAAAAGCTTTCTACTTACCCAAGATTATGTAGCTGGTGAGAGGTGGGGCTCATTTTTAAGCCTAAAACAATCTAATTTCAAAAAATACACACTTTCTACAACATACTACCTCCCAAGACGTTCTCTAGACAGAGACGCTTATGGTGTGGGAAATATGTTGTAGGAAGCAATACTTCCAACTAAAATTCTTACAGCACTTGAAATTAATATTTTTAATGAAATCAAGCCAGAGAAAAATTATTTCTATACTTTCGGATGTATCATTCCTTTCACCTTAAAAATAATTAGGAGACAGAGAGGCAGTCAAACAAAGAAAAGGAGAAAAAGCTCTTTTGTTTGGACTCATTGAAGTTCCGATCTGAAGGCCGCAGGGAGTGTGTTCTACTGTGGCAGAGGTAGATGCCAACAGACTTAGAATGATGTCAAATGCCTTCCAGGATGGACTGATCACAGCAAAAAGCAGATTAAAGGCTATTCAGTGAAGCAGGACTTGGAGTTTTGTGACCAAAATAATTTACATTTGAATTACACACACTGGACAAAATGAATATAAATGAAGAGAAGAGAAAGGAGAAGCAAGATGTGAGGTAAATAACCTTAACTTAGGATGTCTCCAAAAAGAGAAATTGAATAGATAGAATGAAGATGACAGAAGGGAGGATAGCACAGATGACTAACACCTGAGGAAAATGGTTTTAGAATTGGATTTCATTAATTCAAAGCAAGTAAATAAGGCAGTAAAACAAAACTTTAGGAGGAGAGGATTTACTAGTAATGGGTAAATCACAAAATCCTACTGATACCAAGATATTGAGTTTATTAGGTTAAAAGAAAAGTGTATAAGGTAATCGAACTCTACAACTTTATATTATTTATTTTCTTTAAAGGTGTCTGTTCTGCAGTATATCACCTGCAAAATCTCATGTCTACCAGTGGAAATATAAATGTTAGTTTTGTGTTGATATAGAAGGAAACAATATCCTCTAATTAAATGCAATGAGATATGGAAAAATAAAAATAAAAAATACTATAAAACATATATGTGTGTATATATATTTTAAAATCTTACCTCGCTAAGGTCTAAAGCAATAAAAGTTGCAGAATATCTTAAAAGAACTATAATATAAATTACATATAAAAATCTATAAGGTATAGGTGCATCTTCACTCAAGAAAGTTCACAGCATTAAGTAACCATATTAACAAAAATATTTTTTAAATATTAACAAAAAATATAAAAGAAAACGAAGAACACAGAGGAAAAAAATAGAGTGGCTTTCCATGATCACGGGAGCTATACCTGAGATAGGAATGGGTCACATCTCCTGGACCACATAGTCTCAGAAGAATCTGTGGGTTCAGGACAGGCAAATGTCCCTATCCCATGTCGGCAAGGCCCCAGTTGTCAAAGTATTGAGTACAGAAACTAGAAAACATAGTTAATGCAGTCACAAGCCAAGGAAGCCAAGAAACACTTGGAGTCACCAGAAGCTGAAAGAGGCAGTAAGGGATTCACTCCTGATGGAGGTGGCCCTATCAAACCCTTGACTCAGCCAGCTCTTGGGCCTTCAGAGGTGAGAAAGAATAGATTTCTGTTCCTTTAAGCCACCCAGTATGCGGTAATTACAGCAGCACAAGGAAATAAATACACCTCCATTTCCCTGGACCATATCCTAGGTCTGCTATGCCAAAGCGTAATTGACACTTTGCGCTGGTCAAGCCTTTGTTGTGGGAGGTTGTCCTGTGCACTGTAAGATATGTAGCAACATCCCTGGCCTCTGTCTACTGAATGATGGTAGCATGCGCCCTCTCCCTGAGCTGTGCCAACCAAAAATGTGTCCAGACATTGTTAAATGTCTCCTGGGGTGGAAGAACAGCCTCTGGTTGATGATCACTGTGCTAGGGTATTGGAGTAAATTTTTAGGCAAATGAACCAATTACAGAAAAAAATTTAAATGTTATGCCTAAACTTTTAAAAAGAACACAACATTGTAAATATGTGTATCACCCTTCTAGGCGTCACACCCCTATCCTGTCCTTGGCTTTTTGTGCTGGGTTAAATGCCAATGTTTTTCTGTTGAGGGCAAAGGTGTGATTAAAAAGCCCTTGCCTCCGTATTAGAACTGGCCCTGACTGCTACAGCAGCATGTTGAAGTATTTGATAAATATTTTTAAATAATTTATAAATTATTTATAACTACCTATTTAAATATCTATTTAAAAAGAATAAAACATTGCAAATATGTGTTCTTGAACTTAGAATGCTAAATTATTTGTGAGTTGAGAACATCAATGAGAAAATCTGCTTGAATTAGTTAGAAAACCAGCTAGTCATTAACATGGGCATATTTGAAAAGTACCAACACGTAGACAGCGTTCATTTATTTATCCATTCAACAAATATTTATCCAAAGTCACATAAATGCATGGCAGTGTCTTATATATATGACAAACAGACAAGGTCCTTGCCCTAGAAAAACTGATATAATTATTATATTTTATCCCCCAAGTAAATCATAGCTGTATGTGCCCCAGGCAGCCCTGGAGCCAGAACTGTTTCTGGGGCTTCTGATAGAAGAAGGATTTTCCTGTAGGAAGCAAGCAGTCTCAGGCCCCTTGTATTGCACCAGTCCTTGAACTTCAAAGAGAGATCCAAAGAGGAGCCAATTTTAACTCTTTGCTCCCTGTCCCCAGTCTACAACTTGCTGGGCTATACAAAACTGCTTGTGTGCCATGGACTCCTAGGAACTCCTATTCTTTGTGGTAGTTTTAGCAGAAAGCTACAAGTTTTCCTGTGGGCAGAGATTGTACAGCAAATAAAACGTAACTATTAATGGTTATTGGAAGCATTAAGCAATAAATTCTATGGTTATTGATTAATTTTCTACATACTTTCACTCAAATGTATCTTTTAAAGTAGAGTCTAAACATACAGCAACGAAAAAGAATGCCTAAAACTGAACTCTGCTAAGCAACAATTTCATATCTCTACCAACAAATGATAATTTCATTTGTTTCCTGCACATGCTGTTAGAAAGTCTAAATACTATATTAATTATGGCATGGAAACACTAATAATTTAATTTGTTTTAAATAAGAACTCTGTACATACTAGGAATGTAAGTAATAATTTATTATTTAGATCCATCTACATATTTGGATCAGAAAACTTCTAGATACCAGAGAGTGCTTGCTTTAAGTCTCCATTTCTTAGTCAATGGTGCAGTCACTGACACTATTTTAAATTTAAAAATGTTATCGGTAAATTTTGACAACTGGTTTGGCACTAAAATTTCTAAACTTAAATGTTTTTGACTCAAGAAAATGGTGATAGTTTTCTGATAGGGAAGATACAGAGATTAGTATGTGCTTATTTTCTATTTATTGTTATAAAGATCTCTAAAGACTGGTAATATTTTCAGGATATCATAAAGAAAATACTAGGTAAATTTAAAGTGTCATTGCTATTACTATATAGGTTCATGAAATTGGCTGTCAACTCTCAAGGTCTGTAAATGGTAAGTGACTCCCATTCAAAATGGAGATTCACCCTTCCAGGCAGTCAAAGCACTATCTTGTTCTTGGCCTTTTCGTGCTGGGTTAAATGTCAATCTTTTTCTGTTGAGGGCAACGGTGTGATTAAAGAGCTCTTGCCTCCATATTAGAAACTAGTCTTGACCACTGCAGCAACATATTGAAGTATTTTATAAATAATTTATAAATCTCAGTGGTCTGGCTTTGGAAAATATTCACCTTTTCTCTTTCTGTGCTCCATGCCTCATTCATCAAAATTGAGACCAGAACACACAGTTCTGCTTCAAGATGGGTAAAACTAACCATAAAATAAATAAATAAGTCTACCAGTATTGCTCTGCTGCTGCCCAAAGACCACTTGCAGTAATTCTGGGGGTAATCTGTTTAGAGCATAAACCTTAACCAACTATATTATAGAAGAGAAAGGTTGAAATATCTTTTTTTATAAATGATAAATACTGCTATAAAAGGAAAATTTGAAGCTGGTTTTGGATGTTGGCAAAACTGCCTAAGAACATTAATTATGACAATATAGCTCTAATGACTGCATTAAAACTAACTTTTCAGAATGCTCTTTGTAGTTTACGTGTTGCATGAGATTGGCAGTGAAATTGTCTTTGTCCCAAATAAAATTGCTGTTGCACATACCTTGAATTTGCCTTCTAAATTACACAGAATTTAAAAGAATTTTGACCGCAGCTATATTGGGCAGAGACAAAACTTTTAACAAAATACAGACAACAAAAAGGAACTGTTTGTTTATATTTTATTCACAAATATTTCAGGTTTCTTGTGTATATCATTTTGCTATTCATACGAAAAGTTAAGTGATAACATAGTTAACTCTGTTCTACAATTTGAAGTGAATGCTCTTAAGTCATGAGCTATTCCTTATATGTCTTTATTACATCTTGTTAGTCTTTAAAGTAATAATATCACCTTTAAACTTAATTTCATTAGCTAATACTTTCTGCTCAAGGTCACTGCGATATTGATCAGAAATTCAAAAATTTATTTTCTCTTAAATAGTTCTATGAAAATAATGCTTGCATAATAAAAACTATAAATTCCTTAACATATATGTTAATGTTCTATATTATGAAAAGTTACAAAATTTCTAAAAGTACATTTAAAAATGTGAGGCTTTATTTTTTTTCCAAAGCAAGATTAACTTTTTTAATTACAAAGGAATCAGAGTTGTATATTTATGTATTTGCCTATTATGTGTACAAACCATTTTTGAGTGACAACTGCAGGATAAGTAAAAATGAATAAGATACAATTCATATCTTGAAGGTGTTCACAATTTTTTAAAAACCAGATTATAATTTATAATTTGATAAGATGACAAAATAAAATTATGAGTAAAATTCTACCCAGTAGGGACTGATTGATTTAATTTAAGTTTAGAAAAATCTTTAGCAAAAGAGATATCATTTGAGGTAAGTCTTGAAAAATAAGTCAGATTTCATACACAGAGAATTGGGGATAGATGGGGGGATAGTAGAGATACCTAAATAAAAAAGTGTGACTACAAATATATGATTCAAATTAATGCATGCTAGAAACTTTGACATTGGTCATTGCAAGTAGATGACAGGATTTAGTTAAATTTTAAAAGAAATAGTGCTAAAATTATTACATTTTCTCAATGGCATTTTTTCCCATTTATTTGTTTATTTCTTTGTTTATTCCTTGATGGATTTGGCAGATTTCTCTCATATCCCCTTATTCCCACATCACTGCACACCTCTCTGACTTGCAGGTGCCAGCATATGCAACTTTTGCATGGGGTCTTTGACTGTGAGGCCATCTTGGCCACTTTTCCCCCAGACCTAAAATACTGGTGAATTTACACTCACAGGTGCAGTCTAAGCCAATGGCTGATGGAAACTGATATATAAATATCACAACTCCTTTGAGCATTGGGTGGGATTACTCAGGTGCAATTTTACTCTCTTTCCTAGAGTTCTACAGAAAGATTAAATTCCAGTTGTCCATAGTGATAACTTGCTTGAAAATGAAGACTTAATTTCCTTCCCTATTTAACTTTTTTATTCTCTTGGGCTCACCAATAAAATAAACCACTTGCACTTGAGTGGTTGTTTTGGTCTGGGTCCCAAATTGAAATGTACACTGGGATAAAAGTACATGAAATAAAGTGAAATTACATGAGAAATAATAAGCTTTATAGTAAGCCACTACAAAACTATGAGGTCATTTGTCCCTAAAGAGTAACAGTCTGTACCTACTAAAAAATAATATATTTGAGAAAAAGAAGTCATCCATAAAATTAGAATGAAAGATGTCTTTAAATAACAAAGCAGCACTTAGAACAGAGGATCTTATATTTCAGGACAAAAACAATGTATTCATCAAGGAACAGAGATTGGGCCAAAACATGGAGATTTGAAAAAGAAAGAAAAATGACACAGGCTGTATAGCAGGGAAAAAAAAAACAAACAAACAAACAAACAAACATTTGTAAGATTGTGGGTAAATTGAAAGAAAACAAATCTATATAAAGATGAGTTCAATTTTTTAACCCCTAAATCTGCTTAACGACTGAATTTTCTGTCTTACTAAACATCCCACTACCCCAGAATGAGTGATTGAAAAGAAAATCTCATCACCTCACTCCCTCCTTAAGAACCTTAAAAACAACCTAAATATCCTTAAGGGGAGTGAAAAGACAATTGGGATGTAGAAGAAAATATGAGAAACTTCCCATATTTTTGTGTTGTCCTACAAAATGAAATAAATTACTAATATCTAATACACAGAGACAAAAATAATAATATGTACGAAATTTATGAATTCATAGAAACAGAGTAGAGGTGATGGTTCCAAAAAGTAAAAAAAAAAAAATGTCCGGAGGCAACTAGCATCAAGGAAAAAACTGAGTTCCTTAGCATGGCATATAAGGGAAGCTCCAGCTTCAGTTTCCTACCACTCTACACTGTGAGCTTCACAGACTAATCACACTGGTTTGTTTTTAGGTCCTCGGTTATATATTATGCTATTTTTTGTTTCTTTCTATATGCTTACATTGTCTTATGTCAGAAACACTCTTCACTTGTCTTCGTACATCAACCTTAATCTTCTTCAAGACTGCATTCAGTGACCATCTCCTGAACGCTCTCCCGAAGTCTCGGAACAGGCTGAGATAGTGTACTTGTGTGCTCACAGAGCACCCTTTGAATATTTCTGTCATAACACATATTCCATGCTATGAAAGATAATGTTTATGTGTCATATATGTGTTTTTTATATCTGTCTCTTCTACTCATTGGAAGCATTTTGCAGTCAAGAATCATATTTTTATCTTTGGATTTCTAGGAACTAAGAGTATCTCTGAGAAGACTGGAGCCCAGTAAATGTTTATTGAACTATTATGCATAACGGAGAGAGTAGTTATGAATCTATGGTAAAGGCTCACAAGTGAATGCGAGGAAGAGAAACAAAAATCTATGTGCCTTGATTCTTCAATTTTGAGGCAGTGTCAGTTGTAAAGGGTCAAAGGTTTTACTCTATTTGCAACCTGACAAGTTACATTATTACTGTTTTATGGATACTGGTAGAAGACATGGACTCCAGGGTCCAAGACAAAGGACTTCATCATTTATGGCATACCAGCAGAATGAGTCTCATGTTCACACCTGTTCCCCATACTTCTCGAATTCCATGCGAGTAATATGGAGCAGTCCAGGAGGATGGTGTGCATGCAGGGGATGGTATACATGCAGGAATTTCCTCATTGCTAAGGAACTCCAAGTGTAGGAAACCTCCATCTTTTAAAATAGACTGCAAGAAAATTTTTCCAAAATTTTCCTGAAAGGTAGCAGACTTGCCCTCTCTCCTATGGAGAGACACTATGTTTAACTGCTAAGGCTGTTGACCACACCAGTATCCTTGAAAAGATAGTCCATAACAAAACTTTCTAGAGCTTCTGCTCATGTGACATACAGAAGTATAAAAGACTCAGCACAGGGTATCTCTCAAACACAAGTAACTAAGATGACCTAAAATATATGCGAGGGTCTTTGGACAGTTGGTTTGTTTATACCTGTGAGGTTTTATTTAAAATGAACTGTTTTCATTCTTCTATTTTAACTAAAATTTTAATAACCCTGGTTTATTGAGTTTAAAAATGTTCCTCACCATAATCCAAATTAATTTGACATTTTAAACATGAATTAATTATACTAGAAATAATTATCAATGTTTCTTCTCCCTTCAATCAGTTATTCAATACTCATATTATTTGTGCCTATATTTTCATCTGTGAGGCCAGAGATCTTTGTGTCTCCCAACATTTACAAACAACAGGGATTTTTTTTCCTCTTTCTTTCATTTATTTTTGGTTTGTATATTTAATTTAAACTTTAAAATCAGATTGTATTTATTCACAATTGTATGCAGATATAACTTTTATCAGAATTATCCTATCTGCTGTCTAGAATTATGATTCTCTCACTTTTATGTGTATAAGAATCATTTGAAATGACAAAATGCAGATCCCCAAGGTTCCAAAGATTCAGGCTTTGTTGATCTTAAATGGGGTCCATATCTTTAACAAAATTCTCACATCATTTTGAGTTGACGTTGTACTTTTAAGATTACAGGCATGTTTGTTACAAATTTAAAAATTATACTTTGCCATGTTTGGGGTGAAATAACTGTTTTGTTTTGTTTTATTTTGTTTAATAGAGGAGCTTTAAGTGGTAACACAAAGGCTAGAAGATTTGGGGAGAGAGGATGGGACCAGTTAAAGTCACGTTGAAAGGAGAACACTGCTGGTGCAAAATATCTAGGAAGAAAGTCCTGAAGGCAACAGAAAGTGCTAGTCTGGAGCAGAGGATTGACAATGTCCTGCTGGCCTTTGTGATTTAGGAGTTCTATGCATAGATGTCACTAGGGTAGCTGTAGTTACAGATAGGTGAGGAAAAGCAGACCCTTGGAGCACCATATGGAAGCAGAAATGTGAGGAGCCTATAAATGAAGAAGTGGAATAACAAGAGGCAAAAGATAAAAACATGATAACATGGTACCACAGATGACAAAAGAGAAGCTGCAATACATAGTAGATGACAATAATTAAAAAATTAAATTAAAGAGTTTCTTATATAATGTTTTCTATTCCAAAATCATGTTCTTTATATTAATAAACACATTTCAAAAACATAATTCTCTCTCTCTCTCTCTCTCTCTCTCTCTCTCTATATATATATATATATATATATATATATATATAAAGAATTAGAATTTCCCTTTTTTCAGTTGAAAAAAACGGAAACAAGAAGAAAGATTAAATCAATTGCCCACGTACACCTAGATTATAAGGGTAAGAGCCAGAATCACAATCCAGGCAGTCATAGTCCGGAGGCCATGTTCTAAGCTACCAATCTAGGATGAGGATAAAGAATATGCCATTAGTTTCAGGATGATAGATATGAGCAAGCCAGACCACATGTGGCTCTTCTGGGACTAGATAGTGAGGAAGTGGAAGCAGTGCAGACTGCTTATCAAGAAGTTTGTGGCGAGGCAGAAAAGAGATGGTTGTAACAGTTTTAGGATTTGTATTCCTGAATAAGCTTAAAAACAAAGAGAAAGCAGCCAGCAGGGAGAGGAAAAAGGTAAGATGCAAAAGAGGAAGGAGGCAATTAATTGCACAAGGTTTCCAAAGTAGTGAAAAGGGGAAGGATTGGAAGTAATAGTAAAGAATTACTCTTGAAATATAAGATCAACAATTCTTCCTCTATGATAGTTAATAGAATTGTCAAAGCAAGCAAATATTTTAAGGCAAAGAGATTTAAAGAATGTGTAGAGTTTATCTTTTTGTTGTCCTCAGTAAGAGATAGATGATATATAGATAGATGATAGATTAGATAGATGGATAGATAGATACATAGATAGATATGATAGAGAATGATAGTAGAGATAGAGACAGAGAAAGACAGAGACAGAGACAGATAGAGACAAATAGATACAGATACATGGCAAGCAATCAAGTCACAAATTATAGTAAGGACTAGAAAATTCAAATTACTATGCAAGAGCTTTAATTTTAAGAAATTGTACGACATTTACACCAAGTTATTAAGAGGTTCAGTTAAGTAGTTTCATCCTGCCTATTCAAACTTTGAAGTTATAGTCTCTTAACACCTTATTACAAAGTTATTTTTTAAATCAGGTTTAGTTCTTTTCTAGGTTAAAAGACATCCAACAACCAATGACAACAATATATGCATTAGTTACTTACGGTACAATTAATTGTATTTTGTTTGTTTGTTTGTTTGCTTGTTTCCCTACCATATACCATCTTAGGTAATAAAACTTCAGACCCAACTTCTACTGCTACAATTTAATCATATAATTTTCCCCTAAAATATCCAGTTAAATCTAGTTACTTTTCATTTCCTTACTTTTTAATGAATGTATTTTCCTTTCATGCTACTTTTCTCTTTATTTCATAAAAGTATTACTTGAAAGTACTTTGAAATTCACCAAATAATGCTTTATGTACATCCAAGCTATAAGAAAGTTCCCTCTTTCCTGTGTACTTGTACATCTACTTCTTTTCGATGTACATATCATTTATCACCATCATGAGGCTTACTCTTTCTTCCTCTTACTAGAAAGCTATTATTTTCTACATGGTTCACTCAGTACTATAAATATTCCAAAAACAAAAGTGATGATATGGAAAGTCTTTCCCAACTTGAAGGAAAAACACTGAAAATAAGATGCCCTTTACATTCTTGGTTCTCCTCTTGTGTGAACGATGGTTATGAAGTGTGGAAAAAAGTCTATGTTCAGTACTGCAATAAAATGCAAATGATTCCCTTTACAAAAGAAAGACAGACTTACTGTATAATTTTCTTTGTTTTGATGGTCATTGGAGCCATTAAATTGATAGTTAGACCTAAAAAAACACTGTTGTTTAAAAATAGAATAGCCAAAATCCTTGTCCATAACCAGTGGTCAAAGTACATTAGACAACCAAAAAACACAGGACATTTTATATTGCAAAATGGACATCTGTAGTGATTTTATTTTACTACACAATAATATAAGAGCAAGTATGGGTAAGCATTGCTTACAAAGAATTACATTGCGTAAACTGTTATTATCTTGGATGTATGCAGCTGGAAAATTTTATCCCTTCTCTGAAGGATCCTGTAGAGCATCATTTAGCTCATGCATGTGATCCTGGAATCCACAGTTCTAGAGAAGTGTAACACCATGCATTGCCAGACATGAAAGACAATGCCAGACATATAAGAGAACTAGGATTTGAGACCCAGCACTGGGCTGAGAAACTCCAAGCTTTCACAACTAGAATACCTAGAGCAGGCCAAAATGAAAAAAGAAAGGCAGTGATGAAAACAATGATAGAAAGGGCAGAGTAGAACTAGAGATAGAAAACTGAGACCCTGAAGGATCCGAAGAAATCTCGGACCCCATGAGCATGCTGTAGAATAGATGTCTCTGGTAACTGTAGCTAAGTGTAGGAGTCTGCCCTATGGGCTAAGGCACTCACCTGAGAAAAATAGTTGCACACTGAGAGGAAAACTGAACAGAAGTATCAGAACCTTTCATGTCAGACAATAAAACTGAAACCTCTATGCAAGTCTCTCTGGTTTTAGTCTTTCTCTTTTCATCAGATTTAGAGGAGTCGAATAGTAGTATCATGAAATGTAGAACAGATGTGATGGATACCTTCTCATTGACAATGAAACCATCCTTTGTAATGAAAGAAATTATTTCTTTCCTTAAATGCTTGGGGAAGGATATCTCAGATGGTATGTTGATTTGATAGTTTATTTGTTAACATTTGTTGAACAAGAATAATTGAAGATGGGCCATCTTACAAGGCCCTTAGCCAATATTTCTGAAAAGAAAAGTAATAGAGTGGAACACCTTGGAAATGAGTCATTTGGTAAATTGGTGCCCACTGGGAGGCAATGAGAAGAGACAGACTATATTTTGTGGTAATTAATCTCTAGAGGATAAAAAGAGAATGTGTAAAAACAAAGCAAAACAAAAAACAACCTTCGATTCATCTCTCTCCTTCGTACTTCTGAGAGTTCCAAAACTGTATAGCTAGAGTCTCTACTGTACTATATCTCTGTTTTCTCTCTCTTCCTATCTTTCTCTCTCTCTCTCTCACTCCCTCTCTCTTTCTTTTAATTAATGGCTTATTAACAGCTTTTAAAAATGAGATTTTTTCCCTCACTACACTTTGGGGGAATTCTTATTTATTTATTTATTTTTTTGGAAAGACATATCTAGTATAAGTGTTAAGAGACTTCAGGAAGTGAAGTCTTTTTGTGAGCAGTGACTCACAAAAAGCAGTTGGCCAGGAGACCATCTGTATGGAGACAGGTACAGAAAATGGTAAGAGAAACACAGCTATGTCAGATGGGAGGCAGAGTGTTGTTCTGTTTAGAATCTTAGATCTTGCCATCAGAGTGAATTCAACACTGTTCATTCATTCAGGTAATATATACGTGAGCATATTAAGCCAATGCCACAAAGTAATATGTCAGCTACAGATTTTCTTCTCTCTTTCCTCCACTATGCAACATTTTAAAAAGTAATAAATTATTTGTATTTTGTGAAGATGCTTAAATTTTAAGTCCAAATAACAGCAAAAGCACTATTATTTTCCAATAATTTCTGTTTATTAGAAATTATGTCCATTTTTCATTCATTCATTCATTTATTCATTAACTCATAAAATATTTCTTAAATGCCAACTATGTTCCAGAAATTGTCGAAGTTGGGAACAAAGCAGTAAACAAAACCAACAAAATGGGTAAATAGGCTTTAGCACATTTGACAACAAGTTACTCAAATCTAGATTGCCACCAGAGGAAATTTCTTCTGTTGCAGAATTCCCTGTGATAGTCTGAAAAATCATATCACTTCCCTGCATTATCCACATTCTAATCCTTGGAACCCGTGAATATTACCATATATGGTATAATGAGGAGTCAATTTCTCATACCTCACATCCTATCTTTAAGTAAATATTGTTGTTTCTCTCCTCAAACCAAATCTCTAACCAAATCTCATTACAGCCACTATTACCACCCAACTCCAAAGTACCCATTGTAGTGGGCATGGAAGTGCCTCAATCAGATCGTAGTGATTGACAGCCTCCAGTCGCCATCTTTTTTTTTTTTTTTTTTTTTTTTTTGTCTACAAGGCCATTCTTCCCCCAGGCTCTTCTAATGACTGGCTCTGTAGTAGGGGACAGGGGACCAGGACATGGGACCAGGACAGGATACTTCCTGCTGACTTTGGATTTCTCTACGAGCAACTTCTGCTAGGGGACTCCTATTATACTGACCAATACCTTTTCAGACCCAGGCTATAGTCTGTGGCTGTCAGACCGTCCCTCTCCATTCATATACATATTAGCAGACTATCTGAAGGCTCTCCTTACTACTTCTGCTCCCTCTATCTTTATTCCTCATATTATTTAAATAGATATTGCGGTACCTAATCCTGCTTGTCATTTTCTTCTCAGAAGAATGATATGACACAAATGTTCCATGGGTAACCAATTCTAGTAGTTCTTTTTATTATTACCCTTGATACCTGATAGCAGCAAGAGAGGTCTTTTAAAGCACTATGTCCCTCCTTTGCTTAAAGTTCTCCAGTTGTCTCTCATTACTCTTAGAATCAAATCTAATCATGGACCTAGAACTTTAAAAACATGGCCTTTGGTTACCTCTCCAAATTTCACCTTTGCTCCTCTGCTCCTGTCACATTGTACTCTTTGTTGTTACTTAAATTTACCTGGCATACACTCACTTCAGAATCTTTTAGTGCTTTTTCATGGAGAGTTAAAGAATGCTCTTCTCCTGGATGTCCACATGGATAATCCTTCACTTCATTTGAGTTCCTATTCACAGCCTTACCCTCAGGAAGACTTTCTCTGACCACAACTCTATCGAAAACAGGAAGCATTTTCTACAAATATCACTTCTCACATAGTTTAAACTTATTTAAATATCCAAATATGCAAGCAGTTTTTTTTTAATAAAATAATTCTCAAATTAAAACCAAACAAATGTCAAATAGGAGGCAAAATAAAATTATAGGCCTTTTCAGAATTAATTGTTTCTTTGTTTAGCCTTCCCCTCTCCTGTTATGCAGACTCAAGCAGCTACCACATCTGAGTTTTCATCAACCTGGCTAACACTGATCGCCCAACCTTGGTGATTTCCTGAGACACCGGCCCACACAACTTTCAGGCCCACCCAAGCCACTTTCAGTAGCTTTTTCATACAAATGGCCTGTCTTGGCTCATGCTGCGGACTTTCCTAAAATCTCTCAAAGGTTCACAAACCCCAAACAAGAAGCATCTGGCTTCAGTGTGACCTGTAGCTCTTGTTGAGCAGCCCCAAGCCTGGCACTAGCAGCAGCCATCCCCAGTTCAAAGCTCAGCCTCTCAAGGAACATCCAAGCCCAGCCTAGGTAGTGGCAACCATCTGAAGATTGCTTGGTAGCTCATGCCAGATGGCCCCAGGCAAGGCACAGGCTGTGGCTGAACATGGCCTGTGTTGAGACTCCTCCTAGGAGACTTTGGGACCAGAACTAGTGGCAGGCTTCAGACTGAGCCAGAGCACCACCCAGGGCTGCATCTGAGGTCAACGTACCCAAAGGGAAGACTGGGAAGATGCCAGAATCTTACTATGTAGGCTCAGCCTCTCCAAAATAGCTCTTCCACTATAGTCACCAGTCCTGTTCTAAATACCAGTTAGCCCGAGGGTCAAACCCACATAGATATGTAAACAGCAATCAAGGCTCAACTACAACAAGAGGGCACACACAACCCACACAAGAGACATAACTGGAGCACCCAGCTCAGGTATCCAGGGAGACTGTGCCTCACAGGACATTTACTTCATAAAGCCTTTGTATTAAAACTGGGAGACAGAGCGGCCCTGCCTAATACATAGAAACAAACACAGGGAGGCAGCCAAAATGATGAGGCAAAGAAACATGTCTCAAATGAAAGAACAGAACAAAACTTCAGAAAAAAAAATTAAAGAAAATGGAGAAAAGCAATCCACCAGACGCAGAGTTCAAAACATTGGTTATATGAATGCTCAGTAAACTTAGGAAAGAGTAAATGAACTCAGTGAAAACTTTAACAAAGAGATAAAAACCATAAAAATGGAGGAGAGAAAACATAAAAATGGAGGATAGAAAACATAACAAAGAATCAGTCAGAAATAAAAAATACAGTAACTGAAATGAATAATACATTAGAGGAAATCAACAGTAGATTAGATTAAGCAGAGAATCGAATCAGTGATTTAGAAGAAAAGGTAGCAGAAAACACCCAATCAGAACAACAAGAAGAAAGAATCCAAAAAAATTAGAATATTTTAAGAGATCTCTGGGACAACATCAAGTGTATCAACATTTACATCATAGGAATACCAGAAGGGGAAGAAAGAGAGTAAGGAATTGAAAACCTACTTGAAGAAATAATGAAAATATTTCCTTAACCTGTCAAAGGAAATAGACGTACAGGCCCAGAAAGTGCAGTGTCCTAAACAACTTGAACCCAAAGAAGTCCACATCAGACACATCATAATTAAAATGCCAAGGGTTAAAAACACAGAGAAAAATCTTAAAAGCAGCAAGAGAAAGGCATCTAGTTACCTACAAGGGAGCTCCCATAAGACTGTCAGCTGGTTTCTCAGCAGAAACTTTGCAAGCCATAAGGGATTTGCATGAAATACTCAAAATGATGAAAAACAAGGATCTACAACCAAGATTACGCTACTGGCAAAGCTGTCATTTAGAATTGAGGACAAATAAAGAGCTTCCCAGACTAAAAAAAACTAAGAGTTCATCACTACCAAACTAGTATTATAAGAAAAGTTTGACAGAAAAGGAAGAAGAAAAAAAAGGGGGAGGGAGAGAGGAGAAAGCAGAGGAAGAGGAGGAAATATAAAAATATGAATAATAAAATGGCAATAACTACACAGTTAGCAATAATTATTTAAATATAATGGATTAAATGCTTCAATTAAAAGAAAGGGTGGCTAAATAAATAAGAAAACAAGATCCTTACATATGCTGCCTACAAAAGACTCGCTTCAGATTGAAAGACCCATAGACTAAAAGTAAAGGAATAAAAAAGATATTTCATAAAAATGTAAACAAAACAAAACCAAAAAAGCTGGAGTGCAATACTTATACCATACAAAATAGACTTTAAAACAAAAGCAATAACAAGACAAAGAAGGATCCAGTAATCCCACTTCTAGGTATTTATGCGAATAAACACAAAACACTACCTTGAAGGGACACGTAATCCATGTGTTCATGAAGCATTATTTACAATAGCCAAGATATGGAAGCAACCTGGGTGTTTATTAATGGATGAATAGATAAAGAAGAGGTGGTATAGATATACAATGGAATATTACAAGTCATAAAAAAATTTAAAATGAAATCTTGCCATCTGCAACAACATGGATAGACCTAAAGGTTGTGTGCTGATTGGAATATGTCAAATAGAGAAAAACAAATGTCATATGATTTCACTTACATGTGAAATCTAAAGAACAAAATAAACAAAACAGAAACAAACTCATAAATACAGAGAACATTTTGATGGTTGCCAGGTGGGAAGGGGATTGCGGGGGTGGGTGGAAAAGGAAAAGGGATTAACAGTTACAAAATAGTCATGAGGATGTAAATTATAGCATAAGGAATATAGTCAATAATATTGTAATAAGTATGTACAGAGTCAGATGGGTGCAAGATTTACCAGGGTGATCACTTGTAAATTATATAATTGTCTGGTCATTACATTGTACCCCTGAAACTAATACAATATCATATGCCAACTATAACTGAAAAATAAAAAAAATATTTTTAAAAATAAAATAAAATTACAGGCCTTTTGTTAGTACAAAATGTTAGATATTAACACTATCTGGGAAATATTTGCCTCTGAGAATGAAGTTACGCTTTTTTTCTTTTTTTTAAATCATGAAAGGTAAAATATTATTTCCTAATCTATCCACTAGTTATTTGTAAATAGAATAAATGTATTATATAAATGGGTGCAAATGAATGGTGACAATTTGTGTTCGTTTTATACTGAGTATCTTTGCCATAGTTTGAATTTTAATAGCTGGCCCGGTAGTTCTTTGAGAATGTTGTTAGAGAGTGAAGAATAGAGAGTGATATCATGAAAATAGAGATTTGATAAAGTGCTGATTATTCTGGTGGCTAAGCCATAAAAATGTATGTCTGAAGTTGATTTAAAAGTATTTCTTGAAAGTGGTCAAAATGTGATTTATTTCTAAGTGCTTTCTGTTATATTCATCTAATATTAATTATTTGAAATTTAAAAATCATATTATAAGAGCGTTTACTTGACATATATTATTAAGTCAAATTTCAATGGGAAAATTACCAAGAAAATATCTAAGGCACCTAATTGTTTTAGAAATGAATCATTTTATAATCTAATATGTATGAAGCAATTTCAAACATATGGAAACACAATCAAAGATAGAAAAGAAGACAAATTTATTAGAGCTTTTTATAAATAAAATTAAGTGATACTTTAACTTAGTCCTTTTTTATTTGAGCAAATTTGGATTTTGAGCTATTTTTTTTTTCTGAAGTAGGCTTTATTTTTGAAAAGTAGTATAATTTTAAAAATGAAGAAACTCTGGAGATAATGTGACCATATCACCCCATCTTAAAATGAGTAAACTAAGGTCTAGAGAAATAGGTGCTTTGCCTAAACCCATAGATTTAATTGAAGTTAATTACACAGCACTACTGAGAGTTTGAACTCTAGTGTAGTAACTCTAAGTTTATGCCATTGTCATTAAACTATAATATTTTTATTTCATAATAGTTTTAGGTAAGAATGATTCACTCATTTTTTTTGCCTCCAAAGTTTTATAGAGCAACTATCACACAAGACAGAATTTCTGCTTCACAAAGCTTGGAATTTAATTAAAAAGATAAGAAATTTTCTGAAACAATGAACAAAGTAATAGCATGTGACCTTGTACCGAAATTTTAACATGTAAGCTATATGATTACTATTTTCGATATTTGAAATAGAAAATTTAAAGACATATATCAATAGTAATGAGAATAATCATGAAGAAACAAATTAAAAAAATTATTTTTGTAGGTTCATAACTAAGGTCCTAGCATAAAGGTTAAAACTTTCTCTACTTAACATGCATTGCCTCATTAAGGTGCCACACACATGCACATATGACTACCATAATTATGCAAAGCAAGGAAAGTACATGATTTTCTCATGTTGCTTTCTATGAGGTACATTTGTACCATTAGAGTGTTGAGAACTCTTTTAAGTATATCACTCTATGATTTGCTGACACTTTTCAGAAATGAACAGAATGATTGAAAATGTTTACCTGAGGATGACAATTTCTTTTTAAAATCACATACTTTTAGTAAGGCTTCTCTAATTGTTTTAGTGCTTCCTTAAATGTAGCTGAAAGATGAAGAGAACTGAGCATTCTTACTTGGAGTTAATAAAGTAGTAATGGAAAAATTTCTTTTCACTGCATTTCTTTGCTGTAGATATTATTGTTTTAATAATGATAATATGCCAAATAAGTACAATGAAAATAATCTACATGTAAAATATAAAGAACAAAGCTTGAAGCATAACACTTCCTGATTCAAAAGAATTACAAAGCTATAGCAACTTAAAAAGTATGGTACTGGCACAAAAATAGACATAGTCCAATGGAAAGAATGGAAGATCCAGAAATAAATCAATGCATATATGGTCAGCTAATCTTCAACAAAGTTGCCAAAAATACATGGAAAGAGGATAATCTCTTCAACAAACCGTGTTGGGGAAACTACATGTCCACATGCAAAAGAATAAAATTGACCCCTTCTCTTACCTTTATCATACACACACAAAAAACAACTCCAAATGGATTAAGACTTAAACACCTGAGACTGTAAAACTTCTAGAATAAAATATAGGGAAAAAGTTCTTCAACATTGGCCTTGGCAATGATGGTTTTGTTGTTGTTGTTGTTGTTGTTGTTGTTGTTGTTTTGATATGATACCAAAATCACAGGTAACAAAGGCAAAAGTAGACAAGTGAAACTACACCAAACTTAAAAGCTTCTGCTTGGCAAAGGAACAATTAACAAAATAAAAAGATAACCTTTAGAATGGGAGAGAATACTTGCAAACTATTTACCTGATAAGGGGTTAATTTCCAAAAATATATCTATGGAAATCATACCACTCAATAGCATGCATGCATACATGCATAAATAAATAAATAGCCCAATTTAAAAATGAACAATGTAGATAATGTAGATAAACTTGGAAGACATGCTAATATGTAAATAAGCCAGACACAGAAAGAAAAATATACACTTATATGTGTAAGCTACAAAAGTCGAACTTAGAGAAAAGAGAGTAGAATGATGATTATACTGGCTAAGTAAGTGGGAGAAATGTGGAGAGGTTGGCTAAAGCATAGAAACTTTCAGTTTTAAGATGAATAAGTTACAGAAATCTAATGGATAGTGTGATAACTGTAGTTAAGAATGATGTATACTTAAAGTTTGCCAAAACAGTTCTCATCACATACACGTACAAATGGTAACTATGTGAGATAATGAATATGTTAATTATTTGATTGTGGCAATAATTACATAAAGTATACTTCTATCAAAACACCATACTGTGTACTTTAAATACAAATCATTTGTATTTGTTGATCACACCTCAATAAAGCTGGAAAATAATTAAGAAGAGAAAACATAAAGTGTCAAAAAGAAATGTCATATAGTGATTTTTAAAGAGAGAAAATCCACCAGTACAGAGTATATATTCATATGTATTCAACAATATGACTTCAAAACATGTAAAGCAGAACTAATAGAAATAACAAGAAAATGACAAAACCTTTAGCAAAGTCAAAGACTCTCGGAAATTAACATATGGAGTATAAAGAATAAGACAGTAAAGGAACAGTATGTTCAAATGGGATACTTTCTGTGTCGTTTGCCACTGAAGTCCCAAAACAACAGCAACACATTGTTCTCCACAGTGCAAAGTAAGGTGCTAGACTGCCTATGGAGGATTCGAAGAAGACTGTATTGACAACCTGTTTTACAGCCTTTAAATTTGAAAATACAATAAAGTTGAAGGGGCCGAGTTGAAAATTAGGTAGAGCACTTCTTTGGAAAACTTGGCAGGGTTGCTTTCCTCTCATCCTTAGCTTAATAAGGGGCTTCAATGAGATTTGCTGGAGAGTGCGTGATATGTGTGCCTGTAGAGTGTGTGACTCTGAGGACTACTGCCTTATTCTTAAAGAACAGTCAACAAGTGGGAGACTAACTACAGTGGCCTCTGGAGGAAAGCTTAAGGAAAACTCTATGCTTCACAAATGCAGTTAAAGTTGTCTATCCTCCACACCTAGGTGTGTAACCTGTATAGATAAACACGCTTGTTCAGTTAAAAGAAATTTTTCCTCAAAGAGATTCTGCAAAAGTATGTTCTCAGAAGAAAGAAACTTGAGATGAATCTTCTGTTACAGAAGCCTCAGGGTAGCTATGAGCGACCAGCAGAATGAGAGGTAAAGTCTAAGTTGAGGAAGCTGTGTTGGAGGGCCAAGCGGGGACATGCATAAAACCCATGAAATAACCATGGGAAAGGGCTTTAAACGTGTGCACAGCTGGAATACACTCACATGAGGCCACATAAATATTAAGCAGTAAGATCTCTCCTTTCTCTTCCTTCTTAGCTCTCCTTTCCTCTCCCTATTCCCTCCAGCTCTGCTTGGTGAGGAGGAGGGTAGAAGGGCTCACTGGGAAAATTAAGGACATGCCCTTCTCATCCTACCGTGGGCTCCAGGCCTGAAGCAAAACAAGTGGGTACTGGTGAAAAGCTTTCATTCGGGAAGATTTTAGCAGCACTGGTTTTTATACTAAAGCGGATCTCATTGTTACTGAAATGAGACTTTGTATCTAAAAGTGACTGGGAGGTTTTTTTTGGTAACTATGAATAATGTGAATGAAAATCCAAAGGAAAAAAGAAAATAGCCGATCAAAGAAATTTAAAGAATAATGGAGTGGGAGAAAGAATAAATTTGCTTCTATGTAAATTTTTTTTCTCTTTTCTGGGATGTTATGAACATACTCTCTCTCATATACACACATATAACCATGTATTAACACTGCAAAAAAAAATCACAATGCACAAACAATAGAGTCATACAAATCATATATGTATATATATTTAAGACCACATAGTACCCTGCCAAAAACTCTAAGAGGAAAAGAAAACAATTAAAAGAATTCTTCTTTTCAAACATTCTGTTGAAAAAGACTCACTGGAAAATTTTTGTAACCAATGCTTGTGCCGGTTCTAAATGTGAAATCCATCTTTATATCCACTGACAGATTCAGGCCAAATTTTATGAGGGATAGGGTGCTGAAGTTCTCAAAACGTTGCCACTAAGACTTACACAGCTGAGAGTGATATTGTTGGATAGCAGTTAATGGAAGAAGGTGAGGGGAAGAGGATAGATGGCCCTGCTAGTCAGAGAATATGACCCCAAGAAAAAGGATGGGTGGCATTTGTTACAGAGCAGGAAACTAGAAGTTGAGCCATTGTTTTGAAAGTGAGAGGGAATGGCTAGGTGTCGTTTGAGCCATTTTGACCTCATTAAAGCTGATAATCTGAGAGGCAAAGAGCTTTTCCTGGGAGGAATGTCTGTTAGGACAGAAGAGATATCTTGGTTAATTGAGAATTTTTGCATGTGCTAATATGTAAATACATTGTACAACCAGTCAGTGTTTTTCTTTTCTAATTAATCAAATACATTCTACCAGAGTTCATTCTACGAGCAGATTCATTCCATGAGAAATGAACACTGTTTTATTATCAGTCACATTTTGTATTCTAACTTATCCCAGAAGCCATAGATTATAGAAATAGATACTATATCATCTGATCTAAAATTTTCAAATATGTTTACAGATACATTGATAATATCTCATCAATATATACAGAAACCACACTTTAAAAAACAAACCTAGATTTTCTTTAGATTTGAAGAATACCTCAACGTTCTGAAGTACAAATACTACAAAATCTATTCTTCAAATTTAATACTATAATTATTTTTATGTTTTTAAGGGCATATATAATAACATCTATTAACTTAGAAAATAAAAGAAATAGATGGTGGGATACAAAAAAGGCAAGCAACACTCAATCTATAATTAAATTTTCCATAGAAAGCTATTAGGGGGAGGCTATGTATACATGGGGAGAGGGTTTATGGGAACTCTCTGTACTTTCTACTCAATTTTGCAATGAATCTAAAACTGCTCTAAAATATAACAGCTATTAAAAATACATTTCAAAATGTTACTGGCATTTAACGTCAAACTTGATGTCAGATAATGAATCATGTTCTCTAATTGTTGGATGACAATTATTGTTCACTGATTACCTGGGAGAAGAAGCACTAGTTGTACATTTAAATGGTGCTCTTAGATTAATAAGGTAAAAATATGTTATGTGTTTTGATTCAAAGGGATGCATTAAATCAGCAGACACATATAAAGGTGACAAAGAATGTTGACAGATGTAACATCCTTCGATATAGTGAATGCCGTCTTAACAACAAATAATAAGAGCTAAAATGTACAAAGTACTTACTCTGAGAAAAGTAGAATTATTATCCCTATTTTAGGATGGAAGTAAGTCCAGGCTTAGAAAAGGATAAGTAAATGAACCACCCAAGGCCATAAGTAGGGGATTTTAGAAACTGGATTCAAACCCATTGTCTGTCTTCAAAAACGGCACCCTTAAGCACCACAGATGTGCTGCTACCCTTGACAAAGAACACATGTTGAAAAAAGAGTAAGTGACCAAGTTTGATTTATACTTGGTGGTTATCATTGGCTCTTCTTAATACTGATAACTTTTGCTAACAAGAAAATATTATTGGAATACCTCATTTCAATGAATTCTCTATAAATAATTTCAAAGATAACAATATTTACAGACATTTTCCGACAGTTATACCCTATGCCTTTTTTATTTGTTTTTGTTTTGACTCACTTTGCGCAGTAGATGAAGATGAGTCATGAGCTTCCGTCCTCCTTCCCAATTCATATATAAACTTAATCAGAAGGAACTAGTGTATGCCAATCAAGAAATGGCTATTAAAATATTCCCTGAACAGTGAACTCAGCTCCACTGAGTTCGATCATTGAAAATAATTTTATTTTTATTTCAGAACTTACAAAACCTTGAACTAAGAAAACCTGTGCTCTGCAAATCAGGATTCTTTTAAAACTACTTCTTCAGCAAATTGGTAACTATGTGGTAATAGGATATGAGAGGAAATAAAGAAAAAGTATATTTGTGATGTTAACACTATTTTTTAAAAAGATGAGTGGTTAAAATAAGCTGTGTCTGCACATATTCCACAAAGTGGACAGTAGAATCTATTACACAGATAATCCAAGCTAAAATATCACTTTTCCTTCAATTATATGGATATTTCAAAAAATACACTTTCTTAGCTTAAAAATTTTGACATTTGCTGATCTTTAACTTTTTATAGCTCTTTTGCAGTCTTTTATTTGAAGAAATATAAGTGAGTAAAATTCAAAACTCAAAAAATGTAGTGGTATAGAATATCTACTCACACTAGCTTCTGTCTGTTGTTGCCTCATTTAAGTGATTTTACACTTAATCTTACAATAATAAGTTTTTATAACAGTAGATTCAGTAGTAGCTAGTTCCACACGGGAGTTGGAAAGTTGTAAAAGGCCCATGTGATTGAAAAAAGTAGCCTCTAGTTTTAGAAAGTCTATTCAAAGCTTCAACATTGCCTGCCAATGAGTCAGGGAATCTTCATGCATTCCCTAAGTACTGAACACAAGGCAGACAAGATTGAAAATGTTGAGTGCAATGAAAAAGATATAATAGATACAGTGAACATTAAGTGGACATTAAAAAGATATAATAGATACAGCAGACATTAAGAAGAAAAAGAGAACTTTCAGTCAAAATGACCAGAATGCTTATAAATGAAAAGACATATTATCTATTTCATACCAGATGAATAAAATGTGAATAAATGAGAATAAAAATATTTCAGAGGTGGAAGCAGAAGTAGTGTGAGCAAAGTAAAGGGTGTCCTAGAACAGTGGTCAGGCTTGTCTTATTTACATTGTCTTAAGACACTTAAAATTAAACCTGCTCTATAGGAAGTTTTCACCACACACTTGTTGCATGAATGAGCATTACACACTATTCAGATCAGTTGCACTGTAGGAGGAAATAGTAGGTGAGAAGGCCAGAAACATCATCTGGAGGCAGATTATTAAGGACTTCACTTCAATATCGGGTTAAGGACTGTGAACTTTATTCAATAGGCAATGAGGAATTGTTGAAAGTTTTTGAGAATAAAAGAAACAAATTAAATTATGTTTTAAACATTATCTGGTTACCAAACATGAGTTATAGGATAAAGACAAAATTGAAGATCTACAACAGAATCCAAGAAAAACAAAATGAGTATTTAAACCAAGACAAATGTAATATACAGCAGGTCCTGAATAATGCCGTTTCTGTCAACATTGTTTCATTATAACATTGGCGAGATGCCATAAGAACTTAATTCTTGTTTATATTAAATAGCCTATGGAAAAATTGATTTCATTATACATCATTTCACTTAAAGTCTCAGACCCTATCAATGACATTAAGTGAGGACTTACTGTACATGCGGAGGAGAAAATGGATTCAAGAGATTCGACAGATGTTGATAAACAATTAATAGTGAGTCGATATAGAGAATAAGAGAAAGAAGACATAAGTTTTAGGGTTAAAGTTACTAATCTACATTAAAAAGTAGGAAGATAAAAAGTTCTGATCATTTGCATTGCTTTGCTCTGAGGCAACCTACTGGAGATATAACAGTGATAATACTAGTGATAATAGTAATGATGATGATTATAATAATAGTAACACTACTAATAATAGCCAAAGCTTTATGGCACTTAGCATGTCTCGAGCCATGTATTAAATGCCTTCCATATATTAACTCAGAACATGTAACTGAGTTCAGTAGATATGAATTTGGGTGTAATCAACACTAGAGAGATAGTTGAGGTCATAAGACTAACAAGAGAGAACTATTTTTGCAAAATAAGAAATATCAGGCTTTCTGACAAGAGAAGAAAACTCTTATAAAGAGTTAAAGAAAACTTAAATGTCTACTCCTCCTGAAAAAAAAATGCTATTATTATTAATGGAAAATAAAGTTTTTAAAGGAAGATTTTAAGGAAAGGAGGTTATTTGGTTGTAGAATGTCAACCACTGGATGTTAATGTAGCATGGAAGTAATGTTCTGTAGTCAGAGGAACTTATGACCTGAACCATGGTTTAAAGATCAAGATTGGAATTGTGACTCCAGAAATGTAAGTTGGAGGGTGAATACAAATTTTGGAATTTATTTCTAATTTTTCCAGCTATATATCTTTTCTTCCCAACTAGATTATAATCTGAATCGAGACACAGACACCATTTCTTTAATATTTCTGCAACTCCTCACATAGTACTGGATACTCAGTGATGCTAACACATGCTTTTATGATTTATTTTAAGAACAAATGTAGATGATATTGTCACAAATTAATTAAAGAGAGTGATTCAAATTCTGGTAAGGTAAATATTCAAACAAGTTAAATGTCAATTTTATAATAAAAAACACTACATTTAAATTACTATCAATCTTGTTAAGCTCATGAAATTAGAAAGCAATTCATACCTGATTCTTCACTGGTCCAAGAAGCAAGGCCCTGTGGTACTTTGATTCACAAACTGGATACTGATGCAATCATCTGCTATGTTATGTACAAAGAGCCAAAGTCTATGTTGGGCTATTTTTAAGCAATGGAATTATTTCTTATAATGATATATCAAGCATATTCATATTGATGATAATCACCTTGATTACCAGTTGCAAAAAGAACGTTAGCGACAACATTTCAGTGGTATATTTGAATGCAGTAGTTCTAACACGATATACAATTTATCTATTGTTTGTAATTTTCAATTTTAAAAACATAAATAGCTAATTTGGAAAATACATGATGAGAATATGAAAAGGAAGGAGAAGGTATTTCAAAGATGTGAAAGAGAGTGCACAAGATGAATAGCCAGAGAGGGGGACAAACACATAAGACAGCTACAGGGACAATTAGAATGATCCAAGAGGTCATTGTTAATCATATATGAAAGAGGCACTGTGTTCCCTAGCAAAAACAAAAAAACAAACAACAACAAAACAAGATGATCTGCACTCTCTCTTAGCAAGTACTGTGCCTCATTAGCTTCTATTTTACTCATTGACTAAAATCATTCAACATGAGGCAAGTGTTTCTAAAATATCTTTCCCCTCTCTTTGGCTATCTTTAAGGAGCTCCAGAAGAAGCTCGCAGATAAAGCACCCATTGATAAACAATTAGGACACATTAGTTGAAAAATAGTCTTTGAGCATAGATTTAATTAATCAATTAGATTAATTAGAAGTATTTCACCAAAGACTGGTCAGTTCTGAATTGAAGAGTCCATTTAGCCCTCTGAACAAAACATTTTCATATTTAAAAACAAATGCAGAAAAATAATAAAATCAAATAAAACAGACACTTGTAGCATAAACATAGTTTAAATCACTTTCAACAATACATCCATTATTTAATCTTTGCCAAAATAAGAGTATTTGACTTAGTTGTTCTTAATCTTTTACCTCCCAAGACAGATCCTAAATTCATTTATCCATTTTTTTTCCATTCCTACTCATATGTATGTGTATATATTATATATACATATATATACATATATACATATGTATATATATGTATATATAATATATATGAGAGAGAGAGTTGTTGTCCATTTCAAATGTATTATTAAACAATTTTTGAAGAAAATTCTGTAAGGACACCAACTTACACCATGATAAATTATGGCTTCCAGCTTTAAATCTATTAAATATTATTTGGCAATATTTTACAGTAAAACAACAAATATATAAACTCAGATATAAAATCATCAAAGTTTAGAATTTAAGAATCTCTTATTTTGAAGTTATATTACTTTATATACTACTGTTTTATAAGGGTATTCACGGATTACATGGCTACCCATAAATACAAGAGTAGTGCTTATTAAGGAATCATTTTATGAACACAGCACATACAAATAAAACATGGGGGAGTGACATCAACAAAATCACTGAAAAAGATGTCCTGCTCCTTAACCACGACAATTTGGCATCCATCTATAGACAAAAGTAACTTTGTAGGAACTAGGATCTAGTTAAGACCTTGTGATAACCCAGTGCTGTCCAAGAACCAGAAGCTGCATTGGGAAGGCAGGCTCGCACTCAGACAGCTGAATTGATGAATGCAGTCCCAACTATGGATTTAGAAATGACTCTATATCCCTGAGTACTTGGCCACGGCCCCATTTGGCTTTGGTTCTGTCATCAGCATCCTAAACCAAGGGACCCTGGAGGAGTCCCACCCACCTGTGCTTCCATTAATTGGCATACAGACCTCAGTCGCAGCTGTGGATCCTGAAGTGGCTTGTGAACTGGTCCAGCTCCTCAGCTTCAGTCAGTCAAAGAGCCCTGGGAGAACACTGAGTTAGACAATCACTCATGGGCCAGACAGCCATTGTGGAAGTCCAGAAGTCCAGCAGAGAACTTCCTTCACACTGTTGGAGGAAAAAGGAAAAAAAAAAAAAATTCAGATAGAAGTTTCGAAGAAAGTAAAAGGAACAAGTTGACTTTCCCACATCATCCCTACCCCAAGGCAGCACAGTTCAGTGTGGAGATCACCTCTTTGCCCATGATTTTTCTCCTGAGTAAAAGTGAGTGAGTGCCAGCTTCCCCAGCTGTGCAGAACACTGGCAAAGAGGCCCATTTCTCTCACCCCATTCCGGTACTGAGCTGCACAACTGGGGGACAGTGAGCGACTGGGAGAACAGTAGCCCCGGCTCTGAATGAAATGTAGCAAGAGGACATGAGTCCTTCTAAGCTTGTCAGGGACTCCACGGGGAGGCCAGCCCATGAGCCACTGTGGACACTTCGCCTGCAGATCCCCTCAGCTGGCCCATGGACACCCACAGCGCTCCCCAGGCCACACTCACACACACACACACACACACACACACACACACACACACACACACACGCTCTCTATCCTGTGGCAAGAGCAAGTGCAAAGGTCTAGCAAGCATGCGCAGAGAGCAGAACTGAATCGGGGAACTGGGAGAGCCCATCCTTGGGACAGCAAAAGGGAGATTGTCAGCCCAGGACTAGGCCCTGCAGGATGGAAAGAAGGCTTACAAACTTAAGAACTCTGCCACAAGAGGGAGCAAAACGTGTGGAGCAAGCATATCCATAGAAGGGCAGAACCCTAGCAGGGTCGATGGAAGGACGGGACGGTACAGTGAGTGGCCTCCCCGATTTTATCTGCAGTTTAACTTTCTGTAGTTTTATTTACAGGTGGTCAACTGAGGGGTCTGAAAATGTTAAGTAGAAAATTTCAGAAATGCACAATTAATAAGTTTTAAATTGTGCACCGTTCAGAGTCTCCTGGAGAATTCACCGGGTGACGTCCAGAATCTCCACGCTGCAGAAACTTCCATCCTTCAGTCACTTTGTAGCCTTCTTGGTGATCAGACTGATTGTCCTGGTATCTCAGTGTTTGTGTTCAAGTAACACGTATTTTACTTAATAATGGCTCCAAAGCACAAGAGTAGTCATGCTGGCAATTCAGATATTACAAAGAGAAGCCCTAACATGCTTCCTTTAAGTGAGGTGAAAGTTCTGACTTTTCCTTAATGAAGTCAGTATGCTGAGTTTGACACTTCTACCTGTGAAATTATGAAAAAGGGGGAAAAATGCATGCTAGTTTGCTCTTGTACTTTGAATTACAAATGCCTCTCATTGTGTAGCCATTGTATCATCTGACATCATTTCAAGAAGAAAAAGAGTGAGTACAGTACAATAGATATTTTGAGAGAGAGAAAAGACACATAACTTTTATTATGGTATATTGCAGTATATTGTTATTGTTCTATTTTGTGAATTGTTAATCTCTTATTCTGCCTAATTTATAAATTAAACTTTATCATAAGTGTATATGTATAGGAAAAACATGGTATATAGAGAGTTTGGTACTATCCATGGTTTTAGGCATTCAGGGGGCCTTAAAATGTATGCCCCTTGGATAAGAAGGAGTACTCGATTTCCCAGAAATCAATCAGTAAAGACTGGAGGAGATGACTATTACTTTAAATGTAAAGACAACAATGCAAGACTTTAAGGAACATGAAAAATTAAGGAAACTTGACACCATCAAAGGAAGACAATAATTTTCTGGTAACTGATCCCAAAGATATATAAAGCAGCCCACCAACACATATGTTGGTATTAATGGAGGAATCGAGACTTTAAGATTCAAAGTAATAATGTGGTACTAGCCAGGGGATCTAGGACTACCTGAATCACCTCTCTCCACAAGATCCATAAAGCATATTTATGTGCAAGAAAATGTGGAAATTGCCGAATAAACCAAGGAACACAGGTTATTGTTAGTTGAGCTTTGTGGGCAGACTCCATTGCAGAGAACCTTAATAAGCTGAGCTGATCCTAAACTCTTATTTTAAACTCCTTAGATTTAAATTATTTTTAACTAAAATATCAATCCAATTATGCACAGGCTCCATACTGGAGGAAGTTTGATTTTCTAACCAAAGGAATACTTTTGAGCCCATGATAGGGAAAATTGGCCTGAGTCCTCACAAAGCCAAAAGCATTATACTCCCTGCTGCAACACTAGAAAAAAACATCAGATGGCTGGGCTTTTGTGATATGCAATGCAGGGATGAAAGAAAGTCATACCTAAGTACAGGTGTTTTAACACAGTTACTACCAAATGTGATCCAATCTGTGTCCTCAGATTGATCAATGATAATGAATGCTTCTCTGCGAGCAAAAGTAAAGTGAAGAAGCAAGTCTCTCCTGCCCTACAGTTGTGTGTTATACATTATCTTAGTGCATTTTCATTATAGCCTTTTACAATGAACATTTATTATATTTATTGTCTAGATAAACCATAAGTTTCTAATACACTAAATGTCACCAAGGTTTTTAAAAATGAATTAACAAAACTAGGACTCAGATCTGGTTTCGACTCCATGTAGTCTGTCTTCTACTGTATTGCCCTACCGTATATAGAAATTACTGATTATATCATGAATGTGTCAATATTTTAGGCTTCTTGGGTTCTGCTGTGGTCCAACAGTTGATTGCCATGTATCCTCTAAAAATGTGTTTTCAGAAAGTTAACTCGGTACCTGAACATTGCTATGACTAGGGAAAGTGACCCTACATTTCTGGAATATAATTTATAGTACTGGCTTAAAAACTAATTTCACACCTTTCAACTTGACATGCATTTTGTAACTGAAATGGAATCTAACTGTGCAATAGGATAAAACCTTGAATAGTAATTTTAGAAATTTTGTTTTAATATTTTGTGAAGAGTGGCACCTACAAATTACCTATATTTGAGGTCCACTCATGTAAAAATGCCTAGTATATGAATTTAAACGTAAAATGAGGATGATTAACAGGTCACTTAGAGTTGGGAGTGACTATTTGATGCTCTTCTGCCAGATGCCATGAAATTAAAGCTACTCTATGAAGCTATTTCATAAGTTTATCATATTATAAGATTTGGGTCTTTCAAGGTTATCATTTCTACTTCTATAGAAGAATTTTTTCCTCCTGTGCTCTGATTGAATGTGAAATTCCTGCTCTTTCCATAAGCATCTAACTAGAAGCTTATTTGGAACGTGATTTGAATGAGCTCTAGTTCATGCAGATAGTTCATAAGTTATAGATATGAATCTCAGCTTTAGTTATTTAGTTTTAAAAGCCATAAATTGACATTTAAGCAACTGATTTGAAACACAAGGTTGTTTTTTTATTCTGATTCTATCAGACACAAGTTCATATAAAAATGTGTTTAATAAGGTCATATTTGTTAAAAGTTTTGACCAATATAATTTGGAGGTTTTTAAACGTCTTTACACTTAAGACCACAAAAAGTATTTCTTTTAAATATCTCATTGTGTCAAGTGAGATTAGAATACCAGATTAACTCATTAGCTAGGAGAAAACATTGTTTCTTCTTGATAAAGTATTGGCAACATCATTTGCAAGTTATTCAAAGGTCTTAAAAATGCTTATCTATTCTGACTTTCCCCCTAATTAGCATACAAGTGGTAAATAAAGCTAACCAGAGGCAAATTAAGGATTCTCTATTGCTATTTCTCCTGCTTGAATACAGGGTAAAATCAAATATAAATTCAGATTCATTTCACTTATCTACCCAATTTTTTAATGACTGGTGATTGGAAAAGTCTAAATTGATAGACATTTTTAAGACTTGAACTGGTTGATATAGAGAAGGAAGAAGAGAACTATTTGGAGTAATATTGGATTTCATAATTTATTTAAAATAATTCTTCTTATTCTTTTCCTTTTTTTCTTATATGCGATTCCAAATCCATGGTTTTGCGATATAATATGTCCTTCACATTTAGGTGTAAACAGCACTCCACAATAAATCTAACAAATAGCTTTGAATTAAAATCCTGAAATATTAACATTTTAACTTTTAAGCCTAAGATCATTCAGGAAAAGGTTTTATGTTCTATTTCATGAAGCTACTGCATCCCCTCTCAAGGAAAATCAATACATTTCACAGAAGTCAGGGTCACACAAGCACTGAAAAACTGTGGGGACAAGGGAAAAACCTATATTATTCTAAGTTTTCTTTATCCATGAACTTGAAGGGCTGGCTACCTTACTGCTTAGCAAGAATGAAACCATGGAGATGTGAACAGTAGTAAATATTGACGGTGAAGCAAGAGAGACCTTTTCTTTGGAAGAGGGAAAGCGGGTGTCAGAAGCCTTGGTAATAAAGCAGTGCTCCTCTTTTGGGCATCTTTGAGAATCTAATGCCTGATGATTTTGAGGTGGACCTGAGGCCGTGATGCTAGCACTGGGTGCAGCTGCAAATACAGGTAAAGTTTCACTTGCTTGAAGCTGCTCACCTCCTGCTGGGCAGCCCAGTTCCTAACAGGCCACAAACCTGTTGCGGTCCCTTGGCCAGCAGTTGGGGACCCCTGTTGTTAAAGAATGAAACATGAGAGGTGCTATTTTTGCCTAACAAAATTTTAACATTATTCAAATCAAAATAGTCTTCTAAAATCATATTCAACTCTGAATTTGAAAATACATTTTTAACCTTGCAATGCAAAATACATTTTTAAAAATGTGTATTTAATATAAATTGACATTCTCATTACCTATCGAATTTGAGTATTGCAAATACTTAAATAGCTTAGTAAAGAGTATTTGCTTAGAAAGTAATTAAGGAAGTCAGTTTTTTAATGAAAGCAATTAACATATTCACAGTGCTTCCATTTAACGTAATTGCTTAATATTAATGTGCAGCATAGATGGTTTACTTAAATTAATTTTAATTTGGTATAGAGCATCAAAGCTTTCCAGTGAGATCAGATTTCACCAAATAACCTGTTTTCTAGATACATAAAGTGTTTGGTCAAACATATCCATATAATTGAAAATTATGTTAGAAATTTCTCTCATTACCCTTTGAAGTCAAAGTTAAACTTTTGAGTCATTATTATGCAAGTCTACCTAAATTTTAGCAATACAGTATCCACCAAAGCATTACTTTGAGATATCAGCTAGTAATGTTCAAGCTTTTGCATAGATTCTGAACTGCTTCTAACAATATTTTTGGTCCAACTGGCAGGACTTCTTGCAGCCTACCTTGTTAGAAAGAAGGATGACTTCCACTAGGAGAAACATGAGTTTTCAACCTTCTTTACAATTCTTTTTATTTTAAAACTGCATAGCAGGCATATAGAGATTATGGGTCTTTTATTATTTTAATTAAAGAGGATACCTTGCTTCAAGGAAAGACTGGCAATATCTAATGACACATTGGAGAGAGAGCGTACAAAAGACAGGCTAAGGGGTAGTTTTCAATCTTGTCTCACCATATCTCAAGTGTTCTGCTGAGCTCCCATACAGGATTCTCTCATAATTTTAGCCACTCCTTGAATTAAAGTTATTTGCATACTTGCACTACATATGTTGATGTTTTCTTTCTCTTAGAATAAAGTACTTATTGAGAGTGCAGGATTTGGTGCCAACTTATGTTCATATCCTAGACTTGCCACTTGCTAGTTCAGAGATTTGTGTAAGTTACTTAACATCTCTGACCCTTTACTTCCTCACCTATAAAAATGATTCATAACAGTGCCTACCTCATAAAGTTGTTAAAATTTAAAGGCATAACTATAAGCAAGGTTCTAAAGGTAATACCTAGCATATAATGAACATTCAGTAAGTTATTATCATTATCACTAAAGTGTTAGCTATGTGAGTGCAAAAATATTTATAATCTTATCTACTACGGTGTTTAATTCAGTGTCAGTACCAAGTAAATTAAATTACCTCCCCTCCCTGATATTTCTAACTTTGATCTATACCTCAATCTCAGAACGGCTCATCCTGATTCCGTAGACATAAGAAATCCTCTCCTGTGTGTTTCAATATTATGTGGATGCTTATCCCTCTTCACTTAATTAGTTTTTTCATCTTATCTGCCATTGTATAAGCATCAGGAGGACATGGATTTTTACCTATCGATTTACTGCTGTGTCATTAAGAGATTTTTTAGTGTCTGATATATGAGGGGTACTCAATTAATATCTGTCGAATGAATTAATTGGAATAATAATTAAACAGAACTGACCTAGATACCTAGATGCTCACACCGATAATAAAATTTAAAAAGACAAAAACAAAGAACTGACACATTAGCAGAGTGTATTAAAAGAGTTAAACAGTTTCCTCTGTCACTTACTTTGGGTGGTGAACACACAATGTGATATACATATGATGTGCTATTGAACTGTTCACTTAAAACCTATATAACTTTATTAATGAATGTCACCCTATACATTTAATTTAAAAAGTGTCAAACAGTAGATATTTCCGTATTTGCAACTTAGCAGTATTTTCTGCTGACAAGAAAATTAGCTACTTTCATGTCACTAAGTGACCATTTCATTTGTATCAATCAGGAATGTGTAATGAAAGCAGATATGGCCATGAAACAAAAGCTCTAATCTCCATTGATTATGTCTTAAGGTCTTTTTATTCAACTCTTAAAAAGCCCTTTTGCTTTTTCCCTCACCCTGATTACACTTAAAACATGACAATCAATCTTGCTCTGTGTTCTGTCTTGTACTTGAAGCAGAAAGACTTCACTGCTCTTTGAAATCAGCCATCCTTTGAGACACCTCTCGACAATGCTGCTCTTGCCTTGAGAATGGCCTTCAGAATCTTTATTCCTATGTTAGTGCTAATTCCTTGTAAGATGTGATTTTTTCCTAATACTACTAGGGTAGTGGTCTAGGTATTTTAACATTTTAAAATTAAAACTGTGGCTATGGGAGATTTATTTTTCTCAACGGACATCTTTCTATTTGGCAGAAATATGTTTTCCTTTGAAAAATGAGAATACAACCTTATAAAGGCTCAAAGTCAACATCAAAATTCTAATTGCATAGATACTTCTCAGAGGAAATTGATAGATCATATTTTGTTATAGTATGAGGTGCAAATAAAAGGATAGGTTAGTTAGTCCAATTTTAGAGATTACTGTGAATACCATTTATTAACATAATAATAATTTCAAATGTGTAATATATACTAGAATGTTACCTCTTATATTTTGTAAACAACACTGCATTATATATATAATGACAATCTAATAGGATTCTCTCAATAGCTTTCACTTGTTGCATCTGTTTATTTTATATTGTACTGTTATTGATTTTTGTAATTGTGCCTTGATGCCATCTGGTACATTGTTATATATTTTTTATTTCTAATAACTTTTCACATATATAATTTCAATTCATCATCTTTATTTTGTTCAGATCTATGTTTTAAAGGAATCTTTAATCTTTTTTAGAGTTAGTGTAGACTCAAGGAAATTCTTATCTAGGCAATGGAGGCCAGAGTAATAAAACTATCCAAAAATAATTTTGGTGCTGAGCCTGTCTCAGTCCTTTTTGAATCATCCACTCAGATTTTGAGATAGACTATTCAAATCTTATATTGTTTTTATAAAAGAGACAACTCCTACTACCATATTTCTGCCACTTAACTGTCCTTCTTTACATCCAATCTATAAATAATTAGATTGCCCCTAGAAAGAATTCACTTTCAATTTAATCATTCTTTAGGCCACTTTTGTCGAGAGATGGCATAACTGGATATTAAAGGAGAACCTAGATCTCAATGCTCTCTTCCTAATTCATGAGTGCGTGTGGGCATTAGACCTGCATGCTCTGATATTGGCCTCTCAAGGATGAACTGCTAGTAGGGGCTGCTCTTCAAAGACCAACCTGGGAATGCTAAGTCCTGGAGGGAAAATCAGGCTAGAATTGACCTTCACAGTCCAGTATCTTAGATTGAAGAAGAGGGTAGAGGCAGCAAGAGAGACGTCCAGCTAAAGCCAGTTTTTCCAAAAAGTCTAGAAAGCCTTCCAAAAGGCCTATTGAGTATTCGTTAACCAGAAATAAATTAATATTTGGTATCTCACTGAGTAGTGTTATCCTTTGTATTTACAACTCTCTCAATATGAAACCCTCAGAGGCCAGGAAAGATGAGTGGCAGGGTTCGAGGAAACCTCCACCTCTACCTATTCTCTCAAAATCAGGGTGCTCGTTAGAAGATGGCTGTATTTCAGTGGGGCTCCTTCAGATTAATCTTATAACAACTCCACATTTTGCACTGTTAGGTCAGAAACTGTGTTAGTCCAAACTGGCTCAGAAACTGAGGAATTATAACTACCCAGGTTATAGTTTATAGTTTAGTGCTTACAGACAAAATGAGCTGAATAATACTAATGATGATGATGATGATAATAATAATAATAGTAATAATAATAATAATAAAATATGTTGAACAATTTCTAGTGTAAAATTTTTCTTTCATGTAATTCTTAAAATATATCTATGAGAAAACAAGTATTACTTCCATTTTCTGCACTGAAAAAAACATCCTCAGGGAAATCACATTGCTCAAGCTAAATTGGAAATTCATGTCTTTAACTACCACACAACTTTCCCTCTCAATCAGGTATTCTCTTGGAAGGTGCAGGCTTACTTACTTCACCAATGGTATTGATGCTGGAATTCTAACATAGCATCTATTCATGTCTTCTGCCCTATACCCCAGCCTCTAAAAAGAGAAGGAAATGTAGGTGAGAAAACAATTTATTTAGATTCCATGAAAGAAAAGGTGAGAGAGAAAGAGCATGAAAGGATTGAGGTACTTTTGAAGTACAAAATAGATTGCAGAAAAAAAGAGGACCTTTTCCCGAGGACATACACTAAATACTTAACAATTCTGCCTTACACAAATCTTGTCTATAGAGGCTCTTCTATGAATTAGAGTCCCATTGCTTCAATGACTTTCAGAGAAAATGTAATCAGAGATCTGGACCATTAGCAGGAAAATAATAAAATTATTTTTCTCCAGACATGACTGAGCTCTGAATTGCTCAAAAAACAGTCTGTGTTTTGTCCTTATCATTTCGGTCTCTAGCCTTTCAATCTTATTTGAGTCTTCTCTTTCTCTGTCTCCTTTGTCCTCAGATTTCCTTCTTACTGTTTCTCCTTCTTTTCCTTCGACGTATCCTCTAACACATCTTATCGGTGTTCAAGCATACTCAAACTCAACATATATCTTTTTCCATCCTCTGTCTAACCACTTTGTTGTACAGTTCCTGAAATTCAAGTCTCCTGTCTGATATAGATGAAAGAGGAAAAGGAAAGAAACAGCACACCATTCTATCAATGACAGGAAAACAGAAATAAATAAATAAATAAATAATAAATAAATAAATAAATAAATAAATAAGGATGAGAATATTTGTCCCTGGGTAGGCATCAGCATATATTCTCTTCTCACCCTACTAGTAAGAAAGATGCCTCAGCTTCCTTGACATCTTGCCTCTCAGAGTCCTTGATTTCTCACCTGGGTTACTGGCAGAAATGATCCCGACAGAAGCTATTTGAATGATTTCTTAACACAGTTATGATGGCAGCTATCATTATGGAAGAAATGTCTTCTAGAACCTAAGATAGCATCTGTGCAAATAGTAAATGTCTCACTTGGAATTATATTATGCTTAATTGAAACAGTAGAATGCTCATAAACGTCCTCTTTACCCACTACATTCTTTTTTTCCCCTCTCCCTTCCACACAGTGCCTAAGTCAGTGCAATTTTCACAGTGAATATTCAGTAAATATCATATTTGAAGATCTATGTGATCTTTGTTGAATTAGCAAAATATCAATTAAGACCAAGTCATAAAAGATACATGCTTTACTAGTGAAAAAGTCAAAGACATTTTCTGTTACTCTTCCTTATAGAGTGCTCAAGTAATACTTTTTATTAAACAGTATCACCAAGAATCATTTCTAGCATTCAGTCATACAGAAAATGATATCTGTTATCACCAGCATTTTACCCTTTCTTTGTTTAAAATGCTCAAACACTTGTGAATAAATACCTGAATAAAAAGCAAACCTAAAATAATCCTTTACCATTTCTTTTATATCTGAAGGTAAGGAGGAAAAATCTAACTTTTAACTATCTGTAGGATTCTAGGAAGATCTCTCTGATGCTAACCTTAAACACATCTACAACAATGGGAGATATCTGGTCTAGCATTTTCAAAGTATTTTTTTTTAATATATACTTCATTTCCTTTTGGGAAACAGAATAAGCATTATCAACACCATTTTAATGCTCAGACAGGTTACAGGAATTGCACAAGGCCACATATCTTGCAGGTGATTGAGTTAGTATTTATCAAAGATATTTTTTACTTCTAATCCTATCATCCTTTCACTGCATTATGTTACCCACCTCTTTAAAATCTGTACCAAGGTTGGATGGAAGAAATTATGGAACTAATGAGATTTACCTTCAGATCACTCATTATCTTTACATACAGAACACTTCACTTTCATATGCCCCTACCTCCTAGAATTCTGGCTCATATTGGCCCTGCTGAAAGATTGTCCTCTGTGAGGCTATTCCTGTGCTTTCTACTTTGTGTCCCAGAATAATTTCCTCTTAATTCATCCTCCTTTAGTGCTATTCAGACTGAATTAGTCTCAGGTATGAAACTGCAGTTATCATGCCTTAGGCACACTTAGGTTTGGGTTGAATAGACTTGAATTAACCCATTACCTTGGAACATACTTCTGTCTCATAAAAAATCATGAAAACAAATATACACTCTTTTTATTATGGCTTACTATAATGTTATACTTCTCTCCCCCACTCTCTAACATTACTAATCAATAAGGCACACTTTAAACAATGGTGACTCATTCTGACAGCATCTCTTGCCAAAATTACATGGAAAATCCAAGGTCAAGTGTAAAACTTGAAAATGTTTTCTTCAAAGAGAGAGGCTATCACCTCCTTCAACTCACTGGTTCCCCAACTCTTAGACTCACCATTGCATTTCAGCAAGGTACTTAATGCCTTCACTCAAAGATGACTTCAGGCAGAGTTCTAGGCTAATTACAGGGTAGAAGGGTGGGGTGGAAATATTTCTGCAAAGATGAGTTTTCTGTAAACATAACCACTTTAATCACTTCCAGATTTGTGACAACAGCAGCACTGAATCAGGTCTAGTCCGTGGAGGTGTGTTTTAAATGATATGGAAATTTGCATAGACTAAAAAAAGACTCCTCAATGAAAGAATACAAAGAGGGAAGAGGGAAGAAAGGGTATTAACTTTTATCATGCACTTCCTCGATGTCAGGCAATTTATATACATTAATTCTCATAAAATCCTAGAGATCATTGTTAGTATTTTTATTATGTAGGTAAAAGAATTAAGCTTAGAGAGGTCAAATATTTTAAATATGCTCATTAAATAGTACATTTGTGTGTACACTTTATACTCGAACAGTGCACTTTAATAAGCTCATTAAACAGGTGCACTATATAAACCTTATAAGAGGTGGGGGCCAAACTTGAATCCCAAGACCTTCATTCTTCCACTATACTCCTCTAAATATAAAATTGTGCTATGTGTGCTACTAGTAAATAGGGACAAAATTGTGTGGCACTCTTACTATCCTTCATATTAGACCAGTGGCACCATTTTAAGAATAAGTATATTTGCTCTTTAATATCTAATCCACTGAAATAGGATGAAAGATAAAGATGCATCAAGCATTATAAATAGGGATCTAGTCAGATTACAGTGTATAGCACACACCTGAATGGAAAGTAAATGGAACCCAGAAAAATAGAGTAATTGTCTAAAACTTAAAAGAACATTTAAATTATAAAAGACTATATATGGGTTACTTTCATGAATTTCTAGTCCAACATCTGAGCATCTAGTTCAAACAATGCTTATTTTCTGGACTAGGATTCTGAGGACCTAAAAGTGAAATGGTTTGCCTTAATGTATAGTTGTTATCCTCTCCTCTCCTCCACCACACACACACACACACACACACACACACACACACATCTTTTCAAAACATCTCTGGGATGTCAAGGTGCCTTTCAATAACTACAGGACACCTCAGCAAGCTATCATTATGAAGATTAATGATTTGTTTAACATTGATAGGTTTGGCACTGTACCAGACATAAAGAATATGCATCAGAATATGTGCTCAGAGCTCAAGAGACACATAATCTAAATTAGAAAGACAAATAGATGCTTTAAGAGCTCAAAGAGTGATTAGACCCATGAAATGTAAGTCACCATGTTTACATTTATATATATATAAAAATGTTATTCTCCCCTTCCGTTACTTTAACAGCTCATAGATACCATGGAGATGGAAAGAATGACAATAAGAGCATTCCTGAAACTGAATGCAATTGCTTGAGAATATTATTCATTTTAGTGAGTTTATTACTGGACAGATGTTTACAAATTTAGGAGCAGATTGTTCCATGGGTAAATAAATTTTGGTTGAAGAAACAGGAACATGAGGGGCCTTCGAGGTCCTTGCTGATAATATTCATACTAACCAGTGTTCCATAGTCTCCATAGGGAGCAATTGGATTTTCCATACCAGTTGATTAGTAGTAAATGTTGTCTGAATTGTTCTGATAATGTACAGTTATAAAACATATCTGCTGGGACACTGAAAGCCCAGGAATCCACATGGAGTAAGGAAAAAAAAAAAGATTTTAGATCTTAACATTAAAATGCACTATGGCTTAAAATTCCTGAAGGATATTGTCTACTTATCAAACAGGTTATATTCATTTGGTTCATCTTAATGCCAAAAGAACAGGTCACTGAAGAATTTTTTTTTAATTGTTATAAGCATAGATTTGTGATCATCAAAACTGATTTCATATCCTAACTCTGCCTCTTATACATATGACTTGGGCAAGTTGCTTAAACTTGAGAATCACTGTGCCATTATGGAAAATAGGATTAATAATACCAATATCTCACAGTTATTTATAAGAAAAGATGAGTTATTTTTGTAAAAAAAGCCATCATAATGCTTTGCACAACATAGGTGTTCAATATAGTAGATACAGTTATTATTGCTGTTACAGTTCTCCCTTATGTATCTTAATCGGTTTAGGTTTGCCCCCCACCCACAGAAAATTAAAGTGTGGTTCTTCATAACATACGATAAAGAAAACAGTTTGCCATGTAATCTGATATAGTTAATCCTGAATAATATATTAATTCTGAAGAGGTTTAAATTCACTGTGCCTCGTTTCTCCTTGGACAAAAAATAAAGTAATAAGGTATAACTCAGAGTATTTATAAAAAATAAAATATCATACAGGAGCAAAGGGCCTGGAAGATCATAGTTATCTCAAAAAAAAATGTTACTCACATGTACATAGATGTGTCTTAATAAATCACATTTTATTATAATTGAATGTTTATTTGTCTATTTCAGATATGTCCCTGTAAATACTAGAAGGAATTCAACTCTTTTTTTATCTTCATAAACCAGTAGTAAGTGTTTATTCATTTTAACAAATGAATGAATAGTGTGTTTCATTTACTCCTCAAAACTTGCCAAAAAGTCAAGTAAAATATGTGCCCCTGATAGACACCGGGATTGTCTGCATTAGAAGAGACTTCAATCTCACTCCAAATATGGGTGCTAGGCTATTGAAACTTGTAGTGTACTCCACACACTGTAAGAAGAAAGCACTAGAGAGCTTCTCCTGCATTCCTGAGAGTTTCAGAGCTCATACAAAGCTGTAACTAGTGACTGAGTCTTGACAGAAAATACTAAGGCGGAAGGATAAAGTAGGAATAGGAGCAAGCTGGACTGCTACCAAGAGAACAAGAGTTTCTGTGAATCAAGTAGATATTGTGTAGATAAGCTTGATTCATCCTGGAAAGATCTCTGTGATGGTTAATTTTATGTGTCAATTTGACTGGATCACAGGATACCCAGATATTTGGCTAAATATTATTTCTGGGTATGTCTGTGAGGGTGTTTTCAGATGAGATTAACATTTGAATCAGTAGACTGAGTGAAGTAGATGGCTGTCTCCAGTGTAGGCAGGCATCATGAAATCTGTGAAGTCCAGAATAAGACAAAGGCTTGGAAGAGAGAATTTGTTGTCTATGCCTGACTACTTGAGCTAGAACATTGGTCTTCTGCTCTTTGACTGAAACTTACCCCATTAGATCATCTGGCTCTGAGGCTTTCTGAACTAAACCACCGTCTTTTCTGAGCCCAGCTTGCAGACAGCAGATTATGGACTTCTCAAACTCCATAATTGTGTAAGCCAATTCCTTATCTATGTATGTATCTATATTTATCTATCATCTACCTATCTATCACCTATCTGTCATCTATCTGTCCTCTAATCATCTATCTGTCATCTATCCATTTATCTATTATTCTCATCTCTCCTATTCGTTACCCTATGGGTTCTGTTTCTCTCTGGAGCACTGTTACTAATAGCATCCTACTCCAGAGAGCCATCTGCCAACATGGGGAGACCTTTAGAGTAGGAGTTGAGATGGATTATTAAGGATCAAAAGGAAAGAGAATTCCTATGTCAGAGATCTAGATAGGACAGCAAAGAACTCATAAAGAACAATTAGGATGTTTGTCACAGCAGAGAAGAGGGATGTTATAGAATGAGTTTGAGGGCAGTGATAGAAAAATTAACAAATAAAATATGTTTTCTGCCTTAGTTGAAGTAAATAACTCATAATCTTCTCCATTGAGAGTTAGTCCTCCTTTCATGAACCCAATAGCATTTTGCTCAGTTTTATTTATTGAAAGAGAGAGCTAGTTACTTGAGATAAAATACCTGTGAAGTAGAGAAGAGCTCCTAGTAAAGCTGAAGTACAATAACAGCAGCAGTAGTTGGAGGAAGAACGCAAATTGAGTCGGAGGAAAATGATTCATGAGTGATTTGAAAGTGGGAGAGTGTGGGATGAAAAAAGGGTCCAGAGTTAAAAAGAGGCAATGGATAATTGTAATAAGGAGGTCAGTTCTAAATGAATGTTTGATAGACAAAGAAAATTATCCCAATTGTCCAAATTACTCTCAAGAAAAGATGAAGAGCTGATTATCGATCCTGTTAGTGAAAATGTTCTGAATCCTATTATCCTGCAAGTTGAATAATAATAATAATAAAACTTCCCTTTTAAAATTTAATTTACATTTACAAAGCACTTTCTCATACATAATCTAATTCACTCTTAAAATAAATATGGAACAATCAGGAAGAGCCTAGTGGACGAAACCTGAGGGCAATCTTCACTTGCTCAGAATAAAGACAGCTTCAGGAAATGTGGGTAGTGAAGATTCCTCTGAAAGGGAGAAGCCAAATGGAGTTTATTGGATAGGTCTCTTGCTGATGGCCTTGTAGTTCCTGTGTGAAAGGTGTCTTTGAGGAGGCTGCATTCCACTCTTGGCAGTTGTCCTACTTATAAGAATTCCCTAAGGCCCTGGCTTTCTTTTGGCATAAGAAATGGCCCTCAGGTGGTGGAAGGGCTAGTTATCATGATTTCTGAGTGCCCTGTTTTCTGTCTACAGTAGCTTCTTTCATTCAGTACCTTGGGTGATTTCCCAGAATATGGTATTAAATAATATTAGTTTCTTGTACCAATTTATTTATTGATTATCTCTCCCACAGTGAGGAAATGAGAAACCATTATAGGCATATAAACCTTGACAACTATCCTACTTAGACAGAATTTTGCATAGCAATCTGTTTTACTTCTAACATCTAGGTAGCTATAACATATATTCTGCCGTATATGCAGTACATCACAGTGTTCAACTGCAACTTTCTAATTAGGGAAGCTTATTATATCTTCTTATTAACTTCAGATACTGTATTTCCACACTGTTTTTTTTTATTTTATTAAATTTATTGGAATGACATTGGTTAATAAAATCATATAGGTTTCAAGGATACAATTTAATATATCATGTATATTTTGCATTGTATATTCACCATCTAAAGTTAAATTTCCCTTCTGTCACCATATATTTGACCCCTTTACCCTTATCTACTTCCCCTCTCTCCCCTTTCCCTCTGGTAACCACTAAACTGTTGAACATGTCGATAAGTTTTTGTTTCTCTTTCTTGTTCATTTGTTGCTTTCATTTTTATAACCCACATATGAGTGAAATCAACTTTTTCTGTCTGACTTATTTCGCTTAGCATGATAATCTCTAGACCCATTCCTATTGTCAGAAATGGCAGTATTTCATATTTTCTTATGGCTGAGTAATATTCCATGTACATATGTACCATATCTTCTTTACCCAATCATCCATCAAAGGGCAACTTTGGTTGTTTCCATGTCTTGATCACTGTAAATAATGCTCCATGCTGTATTTTTAAGAGATGACTATCATTTTGTTTCCTCCTTGCATATTCTACATGGGTTGTGGCTTGAGAAATCTATATCTTAAATTCTCTTTGTTATGTAAGTTCCTCAAAGAACTAAGAATTGACCTACCATATGTGTTCCTGCAATCCCTCTACTGGGCATTTACCCCAAAGACTTGAAAACTCATATTCAAAAAGATATTTGCACACCGATGTTCATTGCAGCATTATTCACAGTGGCCGGGACATGAAAGCAACCAAAGTGTCTTATGATAGATGATTGGCTAAGAAGTTGTGATACATATATTCAATGGAATATTATTCAGCTATAAGAAGAGATGAAACACTGCCATTTGCAACAATGTAGATGGACCTTGAAATAATCATACTAAGCGAAATAAGCCAAATAGAAAAGGTTGAAAAATCACATGATATTACATATGTGGGATGTAAACCTAAAAGCAACAAATGAGTAGGACAAACAAACAGAGACTCATGGACAATGGACTACTGGTTACCAGAAGAGAAGGATAGAGGGGAGGGGGAAAATAAAAAAATAAAATGTTAAAAAAAAATTCTCCTTGAGATGCCTATATCCTAAATTCTGTCTTCTTCCATTCCCCCTACAACAAGGTCTTTCTCCTATTCACCAATCTGTTCTCATGGTCTTAGCCATTAACAGTAACTACTTCCCAGGATCCATTCTATCCCTGGAAGCGTCCTTTTAAATTACTTTTACTCATTTTTTTGTGTGTCCTTGGCGGCCCTGTGGAGTCCTCAAACTTATACACTGCTCCTTTTTCCCCTCCCAACTTGTAAGGAAATTTGAAAGCAAAGAGTGACATGTGATTAATCACATGCAAATTCATGCATGTCTTTTCTTTTCCCCAAAGCATTCTTTCATGGAGCAAACCCAGATTTTTAAATTGAAGACATAGTATCATCTTTCAATGTTCCTTTACAAAAAAAAAAAAAAAAAAGATATTGATTTTGCACAGACTATGCTCAGTAAACAAATATGAGGAGACAGGGATCCAATTAATAATTACATTCAAATAACTTGCCATATGGGGTCCAGATAAGAAAAGATCACAATAAATAAAATATAAAGCAAATAGGATAAACCTCAGAAGAAGTATGAAAAAGGGCTTGTGGGATATTAAGGTGATCATATTCAATAAAGTGGATCAAGAATTCTTTAGAAACAGGATGTGTTTGAGATTGATGGAATAAATAGTAAAGAAGAGAGGAGAGAGACTGAGAGAGGAGAGAGAAGGCATTCTAGAAAGAAAGTAAGACCAAAGACAATAAATTAGCATACACAGGGATTCTGGGGAAAGCAAATAACCATTTTGGATAAATATAAAATAATGGAGTAACAGCATACATCAGGAATGGTCATTAGAACTATGTCATGGAGAGTCCTGTGTGAGTAGACAGGGTTTTTTTAAGTTGATAGACAAGGATAGCCAATAAAAGTGTTAGAATAGAAAAGGGGCATGATCTAAATTTATCAACCAACTTGTTCAATGAATACCACTATGAGAAAAAATCATGATAGTACAAAAAATGTTAACATTCTGTTAAATATATTTGTTATTGGAATTCTTGGGAAATATAACATTACATTTAGCAAAATATCCTGCTTAAGAGGATATGTGTATTATCAATTTATAATGATTTTAATATAGAAATATTCACTTAACAACAAACTCACGGAAGATAGCATGACTGTTTAATAATACAGAAAGAATTTCAGAAACACAGTAAATATGAGTTACTATTATGAACAGTGGCTGTTTACAAGTTTATCAGGATTATTTCATAAAGTAGTTTAGATAAATACATACAGCAGTCTTGATAGATGATAGATAGATAGATAGATAGATAGATGGACTGATGGACAGGTAGATAGGTAGATAGGTAGGCAGACAGACAGACAGACAAATGATAGATATTAACCAGTAACTGCAGCTGGGTCAAAGCTATACACACAATTTAGTTATTTATACATAAAATATTAATTTTTTCATAATTAAATTCAACTTACTCTGGTTCCACATAGCCAGCTTCTGTTAATGTTGAAAAGACATGAATCTTGCTACTTCAAGGTAACTCAGTCATTTCTGGCTTAAATTGTATACTCTCCTAGGTAAATCTTTAAACAAATTTAATATTTCAGTCTCTCACAACTAAATATTCAACTTTATATCTGGACTGTTTTCTACTCTTGAAGACACTCCCCTTGTCTTCTTTCATAGGACTTTTCTGAAGGTAAAAGGATTATAAGAAGACACACATATTGAGGAAGGGGCCCTGCCCTTCGGTACTTGTTGACCTTGCTTCCTCCCATCCGCAAGGTGTTTAAGTTAGTTTTGAGCTTTACTCTTTAACATAAGTTAATTCACTGCTTGTCAGAGGTCATGATATCTTGACATACACACTACATCACCTACCGTGATTGCCACTGAGAACTTAGTCACATCTTTCCCAAAAGGCACCTCCTGGCATAAATATTGCTTCTCATTCTCAGAAATATCTCTGTGTCAAAGAAGGGTTGGGAGATTTTCTCTTTTCTGCCTAAAAACACCATGCAGATGTTCTGATGGCCAGAGCTGCTCATGCTGATGCAATGCCCTCAGAAAGGCAGGAGACTAGAGCACATACTACGCTGTTAGAATCTCCATGATTTCTTCTTCCCTCTACCCACCCCCAACCAGGCAAGGGAAAGGAGAGCTCTGACACTACTTTAGGAATCCAGGCAGCCTCTGCAATCTAGACCCACATTCACCAAATCTCTCTCTCAAGTTCCTTCTCCCATCTCAGGAAATTTTTTTTTTTTTTTTCTTTACTCTGTCATGGAAATCTATCTTTACATCATATCCTGTATCCTTTCATAGTCTCTGACATATACCAAGAACTTGATATTCTTACACTTCCTAAATGTGGCTCTTGATATTTAGAGGGGATCTTGGAATTCAGGAAACTTCATTTTTCTCAAGTGCTTGGCTCTGATGACAGATAGCCTGGCCTTCATGACTATCACTTCTCTGTTCCTACTCAAAGTTTATCTGAAAGTCAAAGCTTAGCAATGATGAATGTGTTCTTATAAAATTTTACTTTCTTCCAAGGAAATAATATACAGAAAACTGTTGACACTGTCTGACTAATGGGCTTAAAGACAGAGGTAAAGATACAGAATATAATACAACAAACTATTATGCTATGGCATCATGACCCATATATGGATGTATTAGTCTGCTCAAGCTGCAATGACAAAATGCCACAGACTAAGTAGATTAAAAAACAAAAAAATATTTTTTCGAAATTCTGAAGGCTAGAAGTCCAAGATCAAGGTGACTTTAGGGTTAGTTTCTAGTAAGCTCTCTTTTCCTAGCTTGTACATGGTCACTTTCTTACTATATCCTCACATGTCCTTTCCTCTGTGCACACAGAGAGAGGGTGTTCTTACTCAATCTTATGACCTCATTTAATCTTACTTATGTCCTTAGAGGTCCTATCTTCAAATGGAGATTAGGGTTTCACTATTTGAATTTTAAGAGGAACACAATCCACTCATACAATGGATAATAATTTATTTAAATTAATGTTCACAAATAATTTGTGAAGAATTAATCATAGTTATATTTCTTCTAAAGAGCAAACATTCTAACTCATCAAAGTGATTTAAGGACATCTTGAGGTATCCCTAGCATGCTCTTAAAAAAGTTTTGACAGATCTATTCCATGTAAGGACTCAAAGTAGTTACGAAAAGGAGTAAGGGAGGGATTAAGAAAAAATAAATATAAATAAGTGATATCTCCTCACTGTATCCTGGCTTGAATGGAGAAAGAAGATACTGCTGAATGAATGGATAGTAAAGCAAGTGACAGTGATAGTATTAAAGTTAGAGTAAATGATAAGCTATTGTAATAATCAAAGGCCTCAAAATAGAATGATTTAGAAAAATAGAAGGTATTTATTTCTTACAACACTGTCTAGCCCAGAATCTGACAAACTACAGTTCACAGGCTAAATTTGACCTAGTGCCTGTTTTTGAATGATCTGTAAGCGAAGAATGATTTTTATATTTTAAAAATATTTTTTAAAAATCAAAAGAAAAGTAATACTTTGTGGCAAAAAAATTATATAAAATTTAAATTTCAGTATGCAAAATAAAGTTTTAGTGGGACAGAGCCATGCTCATCCATTTATATGATATCTATATCAGGGCTGATTTAGTTGTGACAGAGACTGAAAGGCCAATAAAGCCTGAAATATTTACCCTCTGACCCTTAACAGGAAGAGTTCAACCAGTCCAAGTTGACAGAGCCACTGTACCCCCTGAAGTAACCAGAGACCCTAACTGCTCAGAGCAGCGCCACCAACTTAAACATAGGATCTAAGCTTTCTCAGGCCACCAGGATTTCCTGCTGGCAGGGATTGTGGACACGACACAATTACTTATATTTATTCATTGAATGAACTTCTTTACATGGTCTCTCCTAGCTTTAAGGAACAGAAATGAATGTACCTCTCATTGGGAGGCCATGTGCCCAGTTTAAACTCTATTTCTAATAGGAGATAAAGCTAAGGGCAGGTCTTTATACTGGCCACCTAGTGCATCCTTATTCTTAATTCTGACCCTGAACTTTTGTCTCCATTTGAATTCTCAATTTCACAAGGAATGAATGAAAAGAGGCATATAATTTAAAATTATTTAAAATGTGTTTTTAATTGTTTCCAAATATTACTGCATCTCTTTAAAATACTCTTATGAGGTAAACTGAGATCAATATATCTTATACCTGAATTCAGAAGCTTAAGAAACTAATTCTATAAACAACATTTTCTTTGTTTTGATTCCATTAACTGATATATCAAAGTTTTTCAGCAGTCCAGAGCTTTCCTCCCTCCATCAACTGCTTCCATGCAACTCTTCAATATGTGTTCACTCTACAGAGACACATAGATTATTACAAGAAAATTATTTTAATGAGTTTATGCTTCCAAAGGATTATGTGTGATAAGAAGTGACTTTATTGTCTTTATTCCACCTCCAGAGCTGGCTTTAGGTTACAATGGACTGGAAATACTAACAATCTTATTTTTTCTCATAATTTTTATTAGCTATACATCACTCAAACACATGTTTAAATTTTAGTTAATAAAGATACTAAATATAATAGTAGATCAGAGAGCTGTATTCCTTTGCTATTGCTCTATACAAAACCAGAATAAATAAAAACCCATCTACCATTAAAATAAACTTTACAGCTATAGAAAGGTTAAATTGTTAATTTATATTTTGTATTATCTAGATTTGCTTGGAAAAAAATCAGTAATTTTCTTCTGCACATGCATTAGCTTTAGCTACTTTGTCATTCTTGTTTCTGTCTTGTCCTATGAGGGTCTGAGATTCATATGCTTCAGTGTAGAAAGCTGAGTGTCCACATTGATTCTTTGTAGCGACTAAGAAACAATCCATTTCCCCATTCAGTTGCAATGGAAAGAGCAACTATCAGGTTAATTATTTTAAATGCCCTGATCTAAAAATATATGTCTCTGTGATTAAACATCTGAAAACAAAAGTTAGAAAATAGAGATAGAATGATAGAACTATTACTGGTTAATGTGGAATGAAGTCTAGAGGTCATCTAGTCCAGCATTGACAAAATGTATCCTACAGGTGAAATCCAGCCTTTTTTATTTGTTTACAGATCATCTGTGACGGCTTTTGCACCAGAATTGAGTAGTGGCAATAAAGCCAAGGGGATCATACGGTCCGTAAAGCTGAAAATATTACTACCTGGCTCTTTGCAGAAAATGTTTGCCAACCTTAGATTTAATCCAACTCCTCTCATTATGTATTTGTGGATAGTAAGTGCAGGAGAGGTTAAAAGGATGAAGTAAAAAATAGATCCCACATCTCTTGCCTCATAGGCTAGAGCCTCAAAAAATAAAAATTCAAGTGCAACTCCTTTTCCTATTAATTCAGTAAGTCTAAGCTCTTGTCTGCTCAGACCGATTACTCACTGCCCTGAAAATATGTCATGTACTTTTATGATTATGCCACTGCTCACACTCTTCCATCTACTTGGAATGTCATTTCTTACTGCCTTGTCTGTCTGGAAAACTCCTACTTATTCTGAAAGGCCCAAATCAGATGCCATATCAACTCGGTAGCTTTCCTTGATCTCCCTAAGCAGAAATAATGTCTCTCATCTGTATTCTTTTTTAAAAACATAATATGTCAAACTGACACACTTAAAAGAATGAGTAATGCCACTCAGTTGTACGTCTATAAATGGTTACAATAGTAAGTTTTATGTTATATATTTTTTTGCCGCTATTAAAGAAAGGAATAATAAAAAATAAAAGGAATGAGCCTTGGTATATGCCATTCTGGGATTCTGGTGTGCACATTGTAGGACCCAGTTCTGTAGCAAATGTCATTAGTGTCTACCTACTTCAGGACTTTTTCTATCACATATCTGAATGCTGAATATGTTTGTCCTAATGCACTTTTCTAATGCTATGTGTCTATATCTATCTATATCTATATCTATCATCTATCTATCTAGAGAGAAATTATGTAAACCATTTTTATTGGTGGGGGGCAGGGGATTAGCCACCGTTCCTTAGCAAGAATAAGCTATTTAAAATATCTATTTTTCAGAGTTTGCTCTAAGTCTTCATCTTCCATTGTTATTCTAGTCTCTTTATCACTAAGTTTTGTTTGCATCCTGTGCTGGATGGATTCCCACTGTAAAGCCAATCTGTTGAGGCAGGATCACTGTCTTTCTAGCATGAGAGCTTATATAGCAACCATAGATAGGCAACTCATTTTCTTTGTCTGCAGTTGAAAGTTCAGACAGGAGAAATAAATGATTGTTTTAATCATAAGATAAACAGCCCTTGTTATTTCTGTCTTCATTCGTAACCACAAATTGGAAAAAGTGCAAAACTATAATTCTACATTTCTGTAAACACCTCCTGCTAACCTAGATGGAGTATTTGTATGCCTATGCTGAATGTCATATAAAAAAAATCTTATCACTGAGAATCCTGAACTCTGTTATTTCCTGTTTTCTTTTAATATTCTCTCCTGACAGCACTAATGAGAGAAAAAGAACAGAAATAGAGGTGCTTCTATAAAGATTTCTGATTAATTGTTTCACACCTGCCTTCAGAAGAGCTATTTATCTCCACATGATAGTAGTTGTCTATTTAAAGGACCTGCCTCTTCCTGTGGCTTTAAGATGTGTTTGCTGAGACTTAAATTTATTCACCTAGTGGTCATTACCTAAGAACTTGTAAATTCAAATATTTGCAAGTTGAACCTAAGCATCTAACCACTTGGCATACTTGCCAAATTATGTGTTTAGGAAATATAAATAAAAAACACATAAAACTATTCAAAAGATGAAATAAACTGAAATAAATAAACTTGTGAAACAAATTCTTAGTGTTACTAGTAATCAAAGAAGTACAAATGAAGTGGTATTTTTAATGTGAACACTGCTCCCAGGCTAAGGTAATACAGATGGTTTAATGTATATCTATTTAATATAAGTTGGCTAAGCTTTTTAAAAATTACTTTATCAAAAGCCCTAAATGTATGTATTTGTTTTAATCAGTGATTTAATTTCTAATAATTTATCTTCAAGAATTAATATAAAGTATGAAAATTTTATGCTGGAAATGTTCAGCTTGGTGTTTTTTATAGTAGCAAAACTTGAGAGTCAATTAAATATGAAATTTGTCTCAATGGTTAAATAAATTATGGTACATTTACTCAATAATTTTTTTTATAATCCATTAAGTATATGCTTATAAGGGTTTAAAATAAATTGGAAACATGATTAAATATGTAGTGAAGTAAAAATTTTGCCATACATTGTGATCACAAATATGTAAAATAAGAAAACAAAACAAAATAATAGAATGAATGAAATAGAATGAAAAAAAATAGAAAACACTGAAAGAAATGCCACAAAAATATTGAGAGGTTTTCTTTAAATTATTTGAAAACTGTGAGTTTTCTTCGTCTTTCACTGTTTCCAAATTTGTTCTAATCATCTTCGATAACATGTATATTGGGAAACTATAATTTAGATATTTAGGCATTTAATATTTTGCTCAATCAATTATACTACTACCTGAGAGATAGCCAAAATGTTCTTAAGATTGTTTCTTTCATTTGCCAAGTCTGCTGTTCAAATTCTATTTGCTGTTATTGCTATGTACTAATTATGCTACCTTGGAAATATTACATATTCGTATAGCTTTTCTGACCCTCAGTTTCTTCATGTGTAAAATGATAACAACAATAATTACTTCACAAGGATTTTCTGAGTTATTAGAGGAAATAAAGATAATGTTGAAAGCTGGTATTTATAAATGTGTGTTCTTTTTTTCTGCAAGAATCTCTCTCTGACATCTGATAGCACAAATCACCATCATATTATTTATATGAATGTCTATAATACAGCCTCTTGGTTTAGGTTAGAAAAAACAGCAACAACACTGCATGGAATAGGTAAATTGCATGTGCTTAAAACTGAGCATCAGTAAGAATATGAAGGAATGTTTTTTATCTAGTCTCACAGAAATTATATGCTTTTGGTCTCTGGAATGAAATCCTTACACTATTTCTAACAGGATCCAAACTATTAAATGTGTTATACTGTTTCAAGAATAATGGTACAAGTACATTTTGGGAAAAAAATATGAGTCTCATTAATATGCTAATTTCACTGGCATATTTCTACTTGACAACTGTGGGTATTATTTGAATTAGAGTCATACTTACATTCTAATATAAGAATTACCACTAAAAGCAGGCTTAATTTCCATCAAGAATAATTTATTGTATTCTTTTCACTTTATTCTTGAATCCACACCTGTTGCAAATTATCTTGTCTCTTCTAATTAGTAGCCTAAAGCAGTCTTCTTGTTTTGTGCTCCTCTCTGCTATTTATATCAATTATCTTTTAAAAATTTTTTTCTTCATTTACATTTTGATATGATAAAACCAGAGTCAAATAACAATAAAATAATTTTGCTGGCTTTTAAATAAAAAATTATTCAGTGTTATTTTTATTTATTTCTAGTGTTAAGGTACACACCTTAGAGAAATGCAATAGGGAAAATAAGAGAACAAATAAATGAATGAATCATCAGTGTGCTCTAGTAGAAATTATTTATTTTTATCTAACTCATGGGCCTTCAGAACAATAAAAAAATTAGTCTAAATTTTTTGTATTTTGCCATCTTCCTGTCTATTTCAATTCAGGCTAGTTATGTCACAGATGTGAATTAAACCTTTGAGAAAATCCCCTCTTTTAAACCATTAGAGTCACATCATAAATAATATATGCCCACACTATATATATACTGCTTGACATACACAAATCTGAGTTTTTATTGTAAATTAATGGTTGAATAAGTACAATTATATGTCTCATGCATATTTTTTATTGTGTATTTTTTCTGTAAATGCATAATATTTAAGTTAACCTATAAAATTTATTTCTGATATTGGTAACAACTTCAATAACTCAAGGCAATATTTAATGACTTAAATATGTAATATATGTCTTGGAAACAACTTACATATATGTTGGGCCAATTTCCCAGTGAAAAAACAATATTTAGATCTGAGAATTAATTTATATGTCAAATGTGTCAATTTTGCCAAAATCTCCATTCAAATATATTACTTTAGAAGAAAATATAGCTGCAATTTTAAGAGAGATGGGTATTTTTTACAGTGTTGTTATATAAAATAAATCTATCAAATAGAAATATTCAATGTCACCCTATAATGGGAATTTATAAATTTAACAGTATTCCCCAGTATAAAGCATTTCATTTTGTCATCTAATAGTAGCTAATTGTATAGGACTTTTATCTACTTCTTTATTGCTAACTAAGCTGGCTGAAATACCTTTCATATATTTTATGAAAGTATTTGTTTAGCACACAATATTTTATGCTGTCTAATCTGTCTTCCAATATTCAGGTAATTTTCTCTAACTTAATCTCTCTGTATATAGAATGCAGATGTTTTCAGAGGTGTAGATTAACTGTGAGTGGAATATACATTTTCATAATACACAGAAAATTAATGTCACTCATTTGCTTGACTGGTAATTAAATTTCCCTCAATTAAGGTTGGTATTGGTCTTCATCAATGTGGGATTGTAAATGTTCCTTTCTTACACATCTCTCTCTCAGATATCATAATTTAATGATCATCCATACCCTTAGTGTCTAGGAGATCCCTTAAAACATTGTGGCTTTAATTGGGATGCCGAAGACCCCTTGAAAATCTAATGAAACCTATAAAACTTTTTCCCAGGAAAAGTAATATGCATATTCATTCTCTCTCTCTCATATATATATACATATATGTATATATATTTTTATATATGTGTATATATATGTGTATGTGTGTATACACATATCAAACACACAAACACACACAGACACACACTTATTTATATGCCTATTCAATAGGTTCATAAAATCTTTTGAAGCTTATTGGTGGACCCCCTTGACCAGAGGTACTCAGCAAAATTTTCCTGAGGAAATTTTAAAAATCTCTTTCTTAAATACCTTCCAATGATTCTGATTCTTCAAACCCAGTCTTTGGTTGTATGTCCCTGCTCTTTGAATATCCAAAAGATCTACCTACCAAGTTGGATATTTCCTGACTACCTCACCATGTCCTTCCATCTCCTGATAATGTCCCTATGTCCCTCCCTCCTGCCCAACTGGGTTCCAAAACATAGTTTTCCTAATATTCTTCCTGTTATCCCTGAAGCTTCTCTGTAATAAGCTTGTTTCTGCTTTCTAGAAATCATTGATCCATAATTTTTGGTGAATTATAATCAATGCCCCAGCATGATAGCTTTTTCTTGCAAACTCATATATGCAGCTCCCCATTAAACAAATATCCCACATCTTAGCTAAAAGGAGAGACAGAGCTATGTAACTTTTTAAGAAATATATTCATTTGTGTGGTTAAAAAATAATTGATTGAGTGTAAATAGAAGTTAGACAGCAATTCATAATGGAAATCTACATATAATCTTCAAATAATTTGACACAATTATTCCCCTGCCACATTTCTTTTAAGTGGATGCTATACAATAAATGGGGCTGCTTTATATTTCATTTTCTTCTATTTTTTCTATCTGACCACTTGATATACTTTCATGACTAAATGTATGTAAAGTAGACATCAAGGAAAACAGGAGAAAGAAAATTAAAAAGCTGTGACCACCTGTAATGGAAAAATATTTTCGAATGGAGCATTCATTGTGTGCAGTCAAAAGCTCAGTTACATGAAGACTTTAATTGCACTTTTTTTTTCTTCATTTTTGAACAGTCTCTCAATTGTATGTTAACCAGGGTCCCTCACTATGTTTTATTTATAATTTTATTATTAAAAGTTATTTCTCATAGTCTTTATTGTTAACATGCTATCTATGAAGCAAAGAACATATTAAATCTAAAATGGTCAATGGTAGGTTCTGCTTGGGTCATCCTTTGGCCCATTGTCAGTAATCATGATTTCATGTGATAAACACGACCCCTATCAAATGCTTCCATAGGATTTGTAGATTGTTTCTATTTCTAATAAATCCCTGGGTAAAATTTATCATAACATCATTTTTATCTTGTGCATTAAAATCAAATATTCAAAGAAAGTCCAATTTTATAATTTCCGATTAATTAGAAATCCTTATACAGGGAAATTGATATATTTAAGTTATTGGAAAAAAAATAGTAAAATGGATGAGCTTTAAACATCTTAGGTAAAGTAACTTTTTGCTCAATTATTTAGTTAATTAAAAAAGGAATTTACACATGACATTTGAATGCACTTGAGATATTTATTATCTTTTAATAAACTTAATTAGTGAGAATTAGATTGCCATCAGCATTCATGATAAATAATTTTAACAAAGGCCTAATGAGGAGTAGAACATATAATTGCACAGCCTGTGAGCTGGTGTGTGTGTGTGTGTGTGTGTGTGTGTGTGTGTGTGTGTACTGCCTACATCCTCATGGTGGGTGTAAAGTCACCAAATATTCAATGTTATTAATGATAAAGACAGAAAACAGCAGCAGGTTAATGACATTGTTAGCCATTACCAAGTTAGAAGGCAATAAAACTCTAGTCAGAGAATAAGAGAAAAAAATTAAAAGGAATTGAAAAGTTTATGATAATTGAGAGGAAATAACTAAATGAGTTTTCATGGAAAATCAGGAGCTTAAGCTGCTGGGAGCATAGGGGAGAGGGAGGATGTAAATCATCAGAAACCTAGCTATTAAGCAGCTGTGAAATGTGATGGTCAAATGCAAACTGAGAATTATAACAGACACCAACTGTATAGAAGTTTTTAATTATTTTGGCAGGCAACAAAGGCCAAAGCCAATTGAAGTAGAATACCAAGAGATGTGTTTATACCATGAATAAAGAAGTCAAGTCTTCATTAGGAAGTCCCTTGATTTGGAATTAGAAAGATTTTCACAGGTTGAGAATTAGTAGCTAAGGTCCTGAAAGCTAAATGATTAATTTCTATTTTAACAAAATTGAAATTGATAAATTAAGTGCCAGTAATCTAAGAGTCTCCAATCTGCATCTTTTCAAATACCAAAGTCTATTGATTTTGTTCACTAAATATCTCTCACATCTATTCTTCTTTAACCATTACGTCACCATCCTAATCCAAACCACCATCATTTCATCATATGGGCAAAGCAAGAGTCCCCTAAATGTAGCACCACATCACTTTTGCCTTCCTCCAATTTGTTCTCCAGATGTTCACCACAGAGGGATGTTTTGCAATATAAACTGGTGTAACCAGAGCCAGCTACTAGCCAGAATACACTGCCTTTTCGTGACTTTTTAAAGGTCACTTTTCTCGATGATTTACTTACATCTGTTGAAAATTTGTAATAAGAGTCTTTGTTAGAAAAAAAAAAAACATTTTATTATCACTGTCTATCAAAAAATCACCATAATAAATATATAAATATAGAATGTCTACAGTGTGAATAGCACTTACTTCAATGTCGTCCTCTTGTTCATTGCTTCATATGCACAATCACGTGTACATCACGCAGCAGCCCTGTGTGTCACTCCCATTATGCAAACTTCCAACACTGTCCATTTTTTCTTGAGTTAAAGGCTTGAAAGCCTAACATGCTGTAAGGCCCTGGATCTGTTGTTCTCTGCCTATACTTTTCTGTCTACCTGAGATGTTTCTTTCAGCCCCAACTTACACCCTCCTTGTTTTGCTATCTCTCTCCCTGTCCTTCATTTTCTCAGTATGAATATTTTTTCCCCAGGAAGTCTATCTCCAAGACTAGGCAGGGACCCTTGAGCCCTCTTATACCTTAGAGCATCATAGTCTTTTATTCAGTGTATCACTTGGTAGAATAAAAGCTCCATGAGAGCAGGTCACGTGTCAAAACTGTTCAGGGCCTCATAGTTCTAGACACAGTGGCATTCATATAGTAGATGCTTAATACATCTCTGTTGGATGTGTAAATGAAGTCGAGGATATAAAATAATGCTACATAATGAATAGGCATATATTGAATTATCAATATATGTTTAATTAATAATGCCTTAATAAAAATTATTTTAAAGGGAATAAAATCAGAGGGAAAAACAACATGAAATTAACATTTGGTAAATTAGAATTGAGCTATATGATATATTTTTGTCAGCCTTGTTCCTGACTATGAATTCCAAATTTATTATCTTCCTTTAATTGAATTCTATATCATAAAATAGAAAAATTATTTCTCCCTTCTCCATGTCCATTTTAGGTGCTTCAAAAATTAAAAATAAAATTGCTATTTTATTTCTTTTGTTCTCAAATGTTTCTATTTAAAAAAAACCTTTATAGTATTATATAAAATACTACCTGTGGAAAGTTTTAAAGAGGCACAAATATACAGAGTTGTTTAGTCACTTCTAGAGGGCTAGTATTCAACTTTGGAAAGAAAAGTATTTCCGTGTATTTTTTTCCTGTAAATATTTCAAATAATTATATAATCACATATATGTGTCCATTTTATCCTCAGAGATGAATGGGTCAATAGGCTTAATTGACCTATGTAAATAAATATAACATTTTTAACAAGGGTGGTTTAACAATTAATATGATTTCTTCTCCTTGCAACTTTAGAAAATACACAGTAAACAAAGCATAAAAAAAATAGACAGTTCCTTACATGTGGCACAGGGGACCAGAGAATAACCAGAACTTCGCTGTGTGGCCTGAAGGAGAAAAGCCTTTTGTTCAGGTTGGAAAAAGACATAAAAAGGTACAGTTAATTGGGAGAGGTTAGAAGCATAAATCTCAAGCCCCAGAGTGAATTTTTGTAGGCCCCAGCTTTGCTTACCAAATGCATATGAGAAGGGGTGAAGAGTAAGTATGTGTCCTCCAATTTTGATCAAGGTTGTCTTTGCTTCCATTCTTTGGGCCAAATGAAGTATTGAAACAAATTTGGTACATTTGGGGAAGGTTTGGCTTTTGATCTTTTCTATGCTGTTTTGCAGAGGTATGGACTGTTGATAAGATTATGCTTTTCAAAGCAACAAATCAAAGTATCTCTAGTGTCTGAGACATTTCTCCTACAAAAAACGTAACTAAATATACAACATTAACTTTTTATAGGCACTTTCAACTCTGAAAATATAGACTACCAGAGGGATTAGAAAACACAAAGAATAATAGATTAAAGACCTCTTTGGCATCTCCATGTGTTGAACAGTGATCACCTGCCTGCCTTTATTCTGGCTAGACCATTGTACACTTTTTAGTTAACCATAAATGTGATTCTATTCATAGGTTTAAGTGTACAGTTGACTCTTCCTTGCTCAATGGTATTTGAGTGATTTTATCTGCAATTTTATTTCCAATAGTTCTCAGGTCAGCTTGTAGGATGACAGGGCAGTCAAGTTTCAAATTTTCAAGTGCTTTTATGAGAGCTATGGCTTTTTGTCCCCTTACCTTAGAATACTATCTTCCATAATAGATAATTATATAGTCTCATTTAATGGGCTCAACTTCATCTCAGACTCCAGGACAAACTTGCCCCAAGTAGCAGACACATTAAAGCAGTTCAATGACATCATTTAGGAAAAATTATTGAGCCTCTTCAATAGACACAATAGTTTTCCCAATCTCATGATGAACCTCTGAACTAAATGAAATATAGTTTATTTTCTTAACTAACTCTCTGCTGTGAACTGAATGTTTGTCCCCTCCCCCAAATTCATATGCTAGAGCCCTAAATGTGATGATGTTAGGAGGTAGGTCTTTGGGAGGTGGTTGAATCATGAGAGTGGAGCCCTCATGAATAGGATTTAGTGCCTTTATAAAAAAGCCTGAGAAAACTCCTTTGCCCCTTTTTGTCTGTCTGTCACCAGACACCTAATTAATTGGTGCTGTGATCTTGACCTTCCCATTCTCTAGAATAGAATTGTGAGAAATAGATATTTGTTGTTTAAGCCACTCAGTCTATGGTATTTTTGTTATAGCAGTCTGAATGGACTAAGATGTTCTTCTATTTACAATAGCTAGGCTCCTGTCAGTCTCTAGTTACATAATTTTCACAGTACAAACTCTTACCAGCTTGAGTATTGCTTTGCTTTCACTGTTCTTGCCAGAGACTAAAGACCTGTTTGTTCTTTAATTCCTGGCCTCGAAATAAAGTACCTCAGGGAATAGGGAAATTGAGGAGATGTTGTTCAAAGAGTACAAACCTGTAGTTAGAAGATGAATAAGTTCTGGGAATCTAGTGAACAGCATTGTGATTATAGCTAATAGAACTGTATTATATACCTGAAAGTTGCTAAGAGACTAGATCTTAAATGTTCTCGCTGCATAATAATAATATAAAAAAATAGCAATTATATGATGCAATGGAGATGTTAGCTAACACTATGTTGGTAATTTTATTGCATTATATAAGTGTATCAACCAACACATCATATATCTTAAATTAATGCAATTTTATGTCAATTGTATCTCAGTTTAATAAAATAAATCTTATACATACACAAACACACACACACACAATGCCTCAACTGAGATCTGATTCCTCCTTGTCATCCATTTACCTGCTTGGATTTCGATCTATTACCTATTCTTCATTCCTCATTTCCATATAGGACCTTCTTGGAACACTTGTCAGGATTCCCACTTACAGGCTATTAGTATAGCCTCTGAATTCTGTACTTCACCTAGCTGGAAAGCCTCCTGTTACCTCCAGCTGAACTTAGGCATATCTAGATACCAGGTCTCAGCCCCTCCTAGTATGAGCTATTCTAAAAACATCCAATTCTATTTGCTTCCTTACGGAGAGGCCCTCTGTATTGGTTTCAAATCAAAGCTCTGGCTTCCTGATTGGTATCACTCAGGATTGTTATGGATTGGTATCACTCCTGCCTATATACCCTTCTCCTCTCTTGCACCCTTTCCTCACTGCCTCAAATCAATCTCTTTGTCCTTTTATCACATAACTATAAGTTATCAATGCTTTTTATCTGCTGGACACTGCTAAGTGCCTCCCATTCATCATCTCATCTAATTCTGAGGGGAGCCATGGTGTACTTATAACTTTTATGCATATTTTAAAGAAATGATAAAATAAGGCTTATGATATTCAATGACTTGCATAATAATAAGGTGTACAGCTGGCACTCAAACACAGGTTTGTCTGACACTAATCCCCACATTTTTAACTACTAGACTAAAATACTCCTCTAGCTCAGTGGTGGTTGTATTATTAACTCTCTTTGGAAAGAATCCTTCTTTTAGCTGAAGGGATCCAGATTGAAGTTCATCCAGGAAAGGGTCTTGGCTATATGGTATCAGATATTTATCAATGAAATCAAAAGAGAAATATACCTGGAAGAATCAGGCAACCAATTTTCTGGATGATCAACCAGAGGATCAGTCCCATTCAGAAAATTACTCAAGCAGCAATGACAGTTCTCAAAATCCTAACTGTCCAAAAGATAGCAATATCCCATTTTAAATATATTCAATGTATGGTCCAAAGATGTGGTCTTCTTTACTTCTTGCACTTGAGAGAGAAGAAAGGACAGCCAGGTAGGATTTACAGATGTGCAATAAAAGCCAGGGAGCCATAAAGAACTTGAGACACACAGGTGTCATTTAATCCCAATTAGCAAAGGGGCAGTATGCTAGCTGTCTTAGGAAATTTTTTCAAATTCCTCTACTATCTGTGACAATTGGTTTCCCACCTCTGCTCAAATGCTTCTTTTGAGGAGAAATTCAGTACCTGTTCTACTATTTAACAGAAAAACTTATGAGAATATTCTTTAAGTTTAGCTATAGGTTTCATCAATTAGCATTATTTGTTTCTTCTGGAATGCATTTTATTATCATTTTCCCTTGATGTAGACATTATAATTCTTATAATGCATGCTCTATTTGCTTTAATTTAGTAATCATATCAATCTGTCAGCTTTTTTAAAAGCTGTGGTTCATTGAAACCCTCGGATTCTTTTTTATTTTTTATTATTTTTTTTAGCATAAACACATTTATTTACTAACTGAAGAGATGATCCTAATTAAACCAAATCTCATAAACAGTTGCATGTAAAATGTTTGTTAATTGAACACAGTAATGGAAAAAAAAAAAGAAAAAAAAAAACTTAGAGAGATCTGCTCATTGAACTGAGCCCATTTAACTTGCAGCTAATTCCTATCCAGAGGATGATGGAATTTTCACTCTACTTTTTCATAGACCTGGGTACAGGTGACATCGTTCATGATGCATTCCACCACCATTTTCCCATCTTCCAATTTTCTGGTTATTGTGCTCTCCTTCCCGTCCCGTTCCTGATGTTCAATCAATGCACCATTTACAAAGTTGCAGACAGTCTGAGTTTTTCTGCTTTCAGCCGTAGCTTCTTCAAACTTCTCTCCCAGCTTACATGAAAACTGTGTCGTTTTCTGTAACTTTTAACTTAGATGTGAAACTATCATTATCCCTGTTATGTTAACTTTTCATCTTGGATTTACTCATCATATCTATCTCTGATGATTGCCGTTCTGCACTGAGTTTTGTCCCCTCAAAATTCATATGTCGAAGTCCTAGTTCCTAGTACCTCAGAGTACGACTTTATAAGGACATAGAGTCATTGGAATAAAATTAATTAAGTTAAAATGAAGTGAAGTTTGGCTCCTATTTCAGTGACTTGTGTTCTCCTAAAAAGCAGATATTTGGACCCAGAAAATGCACAGAAAAAAAATTCCATGTGAAGATGAAGGCAGAGATCAGAGTGATGCTTCTATAAAACAAAGAATACCAAAATGGCCAGCAAACTAGCAAAAAATAGGAAAGGTACACAGAACAGATTCTTCCTCATTCCCTTTGATAAGAACCAACCTTGCCAACACCTTGATCTCATATTTCCAGCCTCCAGAATTGTGAGACAATAAATTTCCAGTTTCTAAGGCACCCATTTGGTGGTACTTTATTATGTCTGTCTCGACAAATTAACACAACTGCTTATACTTTCGAATCTATCGTTTGATCAGAAATATAAAATTTCTACTCATAATTATATTCCGAAACAAGTTAAAAGCTTAAAATGCTGAATTTGAAAGTCTCATTTTAAGTGTTTACCCATCTAGGCATCTTATCAATATGCTCTGCTCTCACTTCATCAGGTCACTTCTTGCCTGTTCTGATGCTGAAATTTTAGTAATACTTAAGAAACTAAGAAATAAAAAAATAATAATAACTGATAACATGCTCTTGGAAAAAGTTTCCAGCCTGGGCTCTCAAGATTCAAGGAGTTCTTAGATTTTTTTTTTTCTTTCTGGTATTTCAAAAAGCTTAGTTCACATATACACACCCATGTTAAGCATGCACAAGTTATTCAAAATATCAAGTACTTTCCCAGGGCTAAATTTCCACTAACTTTACACCTGTAATAATTTAACCATTTTTTTGAAAATTTAAAAATTTCTAGGCATGGCACTAAAAAGATTGCATGAATTATCCCATTTAGACCTCATGAATGTATCCCAGGCGATACTATTATTATCCCATTTTAGAGATGAATTCACCAAAGGTTAGAAAAGTAAATGAAGTGTCTTGACCAAGGTTGCATAGCTAGTAAGTGAGTAAATGAGAATTCAGATCTAAATTTGTCTAATTCCAGCATTCAGACTGTTCACTACATATATTCTTCTGCTAAGTGAAGAAGAAAAAGACTTATTGCTTCAGCCACCTAATAGTTGCACAGTGTTTGGCAAATTATTTAACCTTCATTTTTTCCTGTACAAAATGAAAAGAGAGTGACATCTTCTAAGATTATTGTATGGGTTAAATACAATATTATATAATTAACTACACAGAGTGCATGGTGAATAGAAAACTATACATATTTTTGTTACTTAAAAATGCAGTTCATTCACTTTATCAGTAGATAAAATATTTCATTACATCAGAAAAATAGTAAAATGGATGAAATATTTTGGAAAAATACATTTTCCTGAATACATAATAGAAGTCACAATTTAGCTTTTCAGCCTTACCTTACTGTCTACACTGAGATGAATATATTTGACTGAAAAAAGGGTATGATAAATTTCTGTTACCAAATTTAATATTCAAAGGAAAATTATATACATGCATGCATGTATATATACAAGTAAATATCTATGTACACATCTATGTGTGTGTGTGTGTGTGTGTGTGTGTGTGTGTGTGTGTTTATGTTTAGGAAAAGTCCTTGAATTGATGGTTAAAAGAACTCACAGTGAGACAGTTAATAATATATTCTTATTCTTATTATTTTATATAATAATTTATATTATATTATTATAGACATGAACTAATAGCGTGTCTATAATGGGTTGAGTCAGTACAGAGAAGGGAACCTCACAAGACAGGTTGGTAGCTGGAGGAAAATTAGAGTGAAGTACCAAATCCTCTTTACACATTGATCTTCTGCCATAAAAGATGCTACAATCACCTTTTTAAACAAATTCAAATTTCTTTGCAAATATATATTTTTGTTTTGCTAAACTAGCAACTCTGTCAAATTGACATTGCAGAAATGCATATGTTATTTGTATTTCATATACAAACTAAAGTTGTCAGATGTGTATTTTAATCTTTACACTCATTGTCACAGTCCAGAACTTGTCATAAAATCAACTGCATTCAATTATTCTAAGAATCGAGGTGATCAGACAAACCATCTTACGGTTCAGACACTGGGGTTGGTTTAATGATTAGAAGGAATACTTTGTGACAGAGCAATTTATTTATCAGTAATTAACCTGGAAATAACCAACCTGGCCAAAATTGTCAAACTTTTATGATAATTTGTTTTCTTTTCTACATTTTGATTATTTCTTCAGTTCAACTGATATTACATAAAAATATACTTCTCTCATGTTTTTATTTAATCATTTACAAAAGAGGGAAAGTAATTTAAAAACCTATCTTCTTTTGATACAACACTTCCTAAAAAGGAAGAATATTTTAAACCATTGTTTGGAAAATGTCTTGGATAGCTCCTCTTGCATTTCCTTTGCACCCCCACTGCTGGGTGAAAATAAAGGGAGCAAACCTGTAAGACATAGTACAATTTAAAGAACAAATCTAAAGATCAAGCCTATTTTTTTTCAGGTTAGTGTTCTAAATAATTGCACTTAGTAGAGGCTGAAATAGTCTAATTGTACTTTCATTTTTGCACACGTAATTTCCTTAGCTGAATTCAAATCTTGTATGTTTATAGTCCCAACATCATCATTAAGCTAAAAATTGAATATTCTGTTTTACCCCGAAAATTTCCAATTAAGCCCATTTGGAGCTTTCCACTGAATGCCAGCACTAATTTCCTTCTGTAAAAGATCAAGGGTGCCAAGATGTCACACCAGAGAGAGGCCAATAGTCAGCTCATTAACAAGATTGATGAACTATACAAGTCGCTCTTACTGATGTGAGCATCTCAACTTGGACTAAAGTTGTATCCTATGAGACCATATTGGAGATTTGGGAGGTCATCACTCATTAAAAACAGCTTTACATGGATGGTTCAAAACAGAATGGTCTGAAGAACCAAACTTTAAGATAATGGCAATCTTAAGAAAAAAGCAAATGTAGTTAAGTGCCATTTTGTTTAAATAATTTATCTACTGAGGTAAGCAATACAACTAAAGCTCTTCTAACCTCTCTGGTTGCACCTCAGTGGGAAATGCAATATAAAAGCTGATTCTTTTTATTTTTTTCCTATCTTTCTCTTTATCATTAAGATATGATTCTTTGTTTCTAAAGCCAGAGTTAAAAATAGAATACAGGTCAGTCTGCTAATTTTTTCATCAGTAGTGCAATAAGCACTAAGTATCTTCTGTATTTTTGTTTTGTTCTTTAATGAATTTAGAATATGGCCTTTTGAATAAATTAGCCAGTAGTGTTGTCATTGTTTAGACAGGGTTACACAAAGAGCTATGTGGACAAGAAAGCAAACATTGTAAAAGGGTATGTTTAGGCCACAGGCATGTCAGCCCAGCCACTGTCAGCCCAGCCAGGCCCTTCCTTAGTTCACGTAATGGTAAAATTTGAAATGAAAAAAATATATGTTAATAATAATAACACACCACTAAGAACACAGTTCATGTACCTTTTCCAAAAATTCTAGGTCTACTCTGAATAGAAATTAATTCTTCCTAAATCTGTGCTATAGTCTTTGCTTTTCCACTTAGCATCTCTTTGATTAAAACTTTTTTTAAAAAAATTTTTCAATAAACTTGACATAGTCACAAAATACTCTTTTGACTTTAGTCATATTTTTATAACACACTGCTTTAGAAAACATAATTAAATTAGATATTTCCAATTAGTCAAAGTTGAACAGATCTTTTTTAAAAAATATTTTTAAATTGCAGGTAACATATGGTATGATATTAGTTTCAGGTATACAACACAGAGATTAGACATTTATATAACTTATGAAGTAATCACCCTGATAAATCCAGTACCCCTGTGACACCATACACAGTTATTGTACTACTGACTATATTCCCCATGCTATGCTCTACGTCCCCATGACTATTTAGTCACTACCAGTTTATACCTTTTAATCCTTCCTCCTATCACCTATTTTCCCAACCCCCTCCCCAAATCTGGCAACCATCGAAATGTTCTTTGTATTTATGAACTTGTTTCTGTTTTGTTTGTTTGTTTACCCTTGAATAGATCTTTTAAAACAAGCCCTACTTCAAAAGTTAATCCCATAAATTTTGTATTGTTTCTTCCTATTTTAACCTTACATCTAAATTCTGAAGATATCTTTTTTTTTTTTAAATTAAATTTATGGGGTCACATCAGTTAATAAAATTATATAGGTTTCAAGTGTACAATTTCATCTTTATATAATGACCAGAAGGAGCATTATACATTGAACTCTTTCAGGGCATGGAGGTAGAAGAAATTTATAACCTTCCCCTTTTCCTCAAATTAATAGCATAATTACATGTCTGAAACTTTATTAAAGCTGTAGGAGGATATGTGAAACAGAGTTAATGACAATGCTAAAGGAGAAAGTAAGGGATGAGAAGCGCAATACTCTTGAATTAACAAAATCATTTTTATTCTAAAGATTATACAAGGAGGAAAGAATATCTATTAGAAATGAAAATATACACATAAAGCTATTTGCTAATAAGTTGGTTTCCTTGGAGAGCTAAAATTAAAAGCTGCCCTAGGTAAACCCAAAAGTAAGCTGGGATTTAAGAAGATGATGGAATACCCAAATTACTTTTTCAGCTTCATTTCCTGTGATTCTTTTCCATTTGTCTTTTACTCAGCCACATTAAAACACCATTTTATAATTTTGTTCACAGAATACAACCTTTTATAGTATTAGGGCACAGGCTTTCTGTTTTTTTTTTTTATGTATTTATTTTTATAATAATGAACCTGGTGTTAAATCTCCTTCTCTATGACTTACCAGTTTTATGACTTGAGTCGGATTATTATAGTTCTCTGAGTCTTCTTTTTCTGTGCACTTGTAAAACTGGATTAAATAATACTAATTTAGACATAACGAAGTAGAAATCCCAGAAACACATCTAGCTATTTAAAACATACTAAAAATAACTTTTAAAATAATTATAAAAAGAGGAATAAAACCTCTAGAAAAAAAAAAATTAGGATATGAATTCAAACCATACTCCAGAATCCATTTGACTGGCTCTGGCTCATTTTCTCCACCCTATAGGGACTGGAAGTGGGCCGATAATTGTGGAGCAAAGGAGGGGAGCTCTTCTGCTGTAATTACAGAGAAGTACTGGGAAGAAGAGAACATTCCAGGTCCCTGATGCCCCTGTCAATACAAATTAATCCAATACTAATTTTTAAAAATTAGTTTCAAGTATATAGTACATTGGTTAGACATTTATATAGTTTATGGAATGATCCCCTTGATTGCGCTATCTTCCCTCTGTCCAACGCATAGCTATTACTCTCACTGCATTCCCTATCCCATGTTCCCCATCTCCGTGACCATCTATAAACTACTAATTTGTACTTCTTAAACCCTCACGGCTTTCTCTCAGCACCCCCGTCCCCCACTCCCCTCTGGCTGTCACTAGATTGTCCTCTATATTTGTGAGTTTGTTTTAGATTAGTTCGTTCTTTTTATTCCTTAGATTCCATATGTAAGTTATTCCAAAATCATGTGGCATTTATCTTTCTCTGCCTGACTTATTTCACTCAGCATAATAACCTCTAGATCCATCCATATCATTGCAAATGTAGGATTTCATTTTTTCTGGCTGAGTAATATTCCATTGTGTACATGAACTATACCCTCTTTATCCAATCACCTGTCGATGTGCATTTAGGTTGCTTCCATATTGTGGCTATTGTAAATAGTGCTTCCATGAACAGAGGGGTGCATAGATCTTTACTAATTATTGTTTTGATTATCTTGGATAAGTACCCAGACATGCAATTGCTGTGTGAAAAGGTAGATCCATTTTAAAATTTTTGAGGAACCTCTAGACTGTTTTCCACAGTGGCTGTACCAATATGCAATCCCACCAATAGTTTATGAGAGTTTCCTTTTCTCTTCCTCCTCGCCAACACTTGTTGTTCTTTGATTTATTGATGACAGCCATTCTGACAGGTGTAAGTGATATCTCATTATGTTTTTAATTTGCATTTCTCTGATGATTAATGACCTCGAGCATCTTTTTATATATCTGTTGGCCATCTGTATTTCCTCTTTGGAGAAATATCTATTCAGGTCTTCCGCTCACTTTTAATTGGATTGTTTGTTTGTTGTTGTTGTTGAGTTGTGTGAATTCTTTATATATTTAATCCAACACTAAATTAATTCTACATTTCTTCTAACATCAGAATGTCAAAAATTGATTCTAATGATATTACTCTACTGCTATCATATTATTCAATATTGATATAATAATACATATTTTGTTAGATACTACTGAGACGCATAATGCTTGTGAAAAGCAACCTATGTGGTACAGGTGGACTTTTGCAATAAAGATGGACCTAAGTTCGAGTCTTGATTACACTGGCTCTTTAGCTATGTGCCTTGGGTAAGTTACAAAACCATTTTAAATCTCAGTTTTTCATCTATAAAATTTAATTAATTATGATTAATCTACCTAAAAAAGTTGCTCTGTGCACTTAATGAGGTAATTACATAAAGGGCTTAGCACAGTGCTTGCCACATGTTCCATATAAACTAGCAATGATTATATTAGTTGTTCACTAAAGGATGTTCATTATTATTATCATTATTTCATCACCCCATGCCTTCACATGTTCCTTCTCTGCATAACATCCCCCTCCATTCCCTTTTCTATTGTGCTCCTAGTAATTCTACAATGTTTTTTGCCCTTCTGAGGAGGAGCTCAGTAAATTTCTGGTGGAAGAATAAATAAATGAAGAAATAAAAAATAAAAAATAATAATAAAAATGTAAAAATAAGTTTTTGCTCATATGCTAAAGAAAAGTAGAAAGAGAGTTGGATTGACCTGTGGTCATAATTTGCCAATCATTGAGCTAGATAGACAACATGTAATCAAAACTGGGAGAAAATTTTGGCTTATTAGCCCATGTCTATTAGGGCCAGCATAATGATAAGAAGAAGATATCTTTGTAATGCCTTCATTTTAATTAAAATGCAAGAAGTCCTATCTATTGATATGTTTCCCATGAGCTTAGACTTAATTTTTATAAAATTTTTAAATTTATTTTTTTGAGGCAGCAATGTCTAGAAAAGAACTCGAGTTTTGAGCTTGAGTTTTAATCTGTTCTTATCAGCTATGTAGCTTTGGGAAAGCCATTCTACATCATAGTTTTATCATGTTGAAAATGAGCATAATAATTTCTATTCTTTAGTGTTGTTGTTACTATTATTGGAGTATATTTAATTCCCTACCATCTAATAGATGTTCAATAAATTTTAGTGACAATTGCACCTTAATATTTAGTTTTTAAAAACTCATTTTTCAAACCCATTACCTTTCTCCTGTTATTTCCAAAGCATATGGGAATTTTACTTCTCTAGCAGTTTTTTGTAGGCACAGATAACAAAATCATTTGTGGAGATAGTCATACTTTTCTTGTTATTATTGCTAGAAGAGGAAACTGATGAAAATGAAAAGATAAATATTCACACAACATCAACTCTTCCCCATGGCATGCCAAATACACTCAAATAATTGTATTATAATGTCTAAAATATAAACTCAGTAAGAGTAGTTATCTCATTTGCTTTGTTTCATGCCATCTCCTTAGCCCCTAAAACAGTACCTTCCACAAAACAGGAGCAGGAAAGCTATTTATTCAATAAGGACCTAATACAGAAATTGTAAATTGCATATGAACTAAAGATATATTTTGTTTGGCTCCCTCAGTAATTCTCAAGTAATGATAAATTAGTTTAAAACAAAAACCATGAAATTTATGTAAAAGGAGTTTGAATTTTTTATAGCAATTAGGCTTTGCAAATTCATACGACAATATAATTTGAAGCTAATTGTAACTGTTTCTGATTAGAAGGGTCATGCTTATCTATAGGACTGTGATAAAAAGACATCAAGCCTTTGGGACTAGAGAGAGCAGAGAGGCTTGTACTTTATAAGCAGAAAACTGTGGCCCAACTCAGAGTTGAAGAGTGAGAAGATAGACAAATTTCAGTTCTCCTGCATTGAGAACTGTACCTCACACTCACACATCATTATGGAAGGTGGCAGGATCTTATAGGCGAAGTCAGATGCATGCCTGAAACCTGGAGTTAGTCCTAGAGTGCTCGGCCTTGATGGCAGTCATTGAATGCGTGGCAGAGTGGAGGCCTCTGAGACAGTTTTTAATAAGTAGTTGAAAACTATATTAATAAAAGCAAAGCTAGCTACTCTAATAATTCCTGTATGTGTCCAATTGTGAGTGTTTGTATGTGTATGTTATTTCTCTACGAAAAATATGTTTGAATATATTCTTATATATTCAAATTTATTTCCTAAATATCCAAATGCAATAGTAGTTTATTTCTCATTCACATCAGGTTTAAATGGCAGTTTGTGATGAAGGAGGTGGCTCTCCTTCAGGGCCCACGTTCCCTTCTTCTTGGCCTCTACCATCTCCTATGTGATCTTGTAAATTTTTCTATGAAACAAATAAATGGATGGCAAAGAATATGCAGAATTATGTATGAGAAGTGGTGTTTTTTTTTTGGGGGGGGGGTTGGATTCTCCAATGGACAGACCTAAAGATAAACATTTGCATGCAAGTGGTTTTCGAAGGAGTGTTCTCAGGAACACCTGTATGGAAAGAAGTAGGTAAAAGGTGAAAGTACTTGTAATGCAGTTGCCAAGACACCTCATCTGATGCCAAAGAAAGGTCAGGAGCTAGGATGGCCCATCTGAGCCATCTCATACTGAATCTGCTTTCAGCCAAAATGGAATAACAGGGTTTGAATGTATTTTCTTTAAATACTAGAAAATTAGTCAAAATATATGAAACAATAATTTTAAGACATTGGACAACAGTCATATTTTCAGTCGTAATAATTTAAGACATTGGACAACAACATAAAATAGTAACTTCAAAGTAATAATTTAATTTCAAATTTCCAAGCTAGGAAATGTCATCTAAAAAATATATGTCTAGGAAAAAGAAATGGATTTGGTAAAAAGCTATCATGTCTCTCCCAGAAGAAACAATATTTAACTGCCCTGACATATAGCAGGACAGAAAGGAGAGCACAGCACATTATGAAATATTGATAGAATTTCTGTTGTAAGAGCAGGGATGCCTACTGCTGAGTTTTGAGTTATTCACATTGCAGCGATAAAAATATTCTTCAGTCTCACCAGAACTTCAAAAACAGCTTATAGTTGTAAACAAACAAATAGACAAATAAAAACAATAACAAAAACTTTTGTTTTTGTTTTTACTTTGTTGCTTTGTTTTGTCTTGTGTTTGTAGTGTAAAACCAAGATTCGGAGTTTGACATGTGTGAATGGTAGGGTAGAGATAAAATAACAGCAGCAAAGAATCTAACAGAGTTAAGAATCAAGGTCCAGAAAATTACTCTAATTATAACCACCCTTCCACACCCACATACGTGCGCGTACACTCACACATGCACAGATAGACACATTCATATTCACAAAACCACAGAATTATTGGACAGGGCATTGAATTTCACAAAAAAATATGAGAGTTTTAAATTCTTCTTCTCTAGATATTAAGGTGAAAAGGGACTCTAAACAACATCTAGTTTACAACTTCTTTTTTGCATACACTTATAACACGCACTTATAAACACAAAATAAATTTTACTTTGCATTTTCTGAATGTCCTTTGCCATGGTACTGACCTTTTGAATTAGGAAAATGAATTGATCCTCAAAAAAAAAAAAAAAAAAAATATATATATATATATATATATATATATATATATATATATATAAACGATTGTCAATATACCTCAACAACATAGTAAGAACTGAAATATACTATTTCTCTAGACCTCTTGTTTTTAAGGTAATAAATGTAACTTTAACTATGTAGTATCTTCCTAGTTCCCACTAACTGAACACTATCTAATGCTGCAATTGCAGCAGTCATATCCAGGCTTTTCTAGCTCTTGAAATACAACGAATAGCAGCTGTGCTCTGGAAGGCTAACAATAAGGAGATTAATTGTATTACATGCTTCAACATACCAATCATTCAGGGGACAGCAGCCATTTTGATGGGCAGTTGAGCAGTCACTATTTAGGGATGTTAGGGTCACAATGTGTAGTGACCCATCAGTAGCAGGGGACATATTTCTGCTATATGTGCTTTAGGGAAGTCAGGTGCCAGGCCCAGAAATACTGCAGAGTGGTGATTTAAAAGAGGCTATTAAGGGCAGAACCCATAGTTTTCCATTAAATGCCTGGTTCATATGATGACTTTTATCCCAATACTTCATTCTTTTGATTGACTATCAAAACTACCTTTAGATTAAAGTTGATTTTGATAATTCTTTTTGCTTTCAGTAAACTCATAAAATGGGAAAGTCAACTCACAAAATTTGAAGAAGGAGTGGATCAAGTTTTAGGGGTAGGTTCTACTCTTTTCACAGAAAGACATTGATAGTAGAGGAGGGCCACTGGAAAAGATTTCTTTCTGAACATCCAAATAAATATAGCAATCTGCTTCTGGAAGTTGAGGAATCAGATGTTCATATTTTTAGTCCCTGCCTAATTTCCTCACCTCTTCCTCTCTAGTGCTTTCTAGGTGGATTCTCTGAGACTGTCTAGTCATAGGCTCATATCTATGCTTCCTAAATAAAGCCTGAAAGAGATAAGTAGTCATAATGGCAGTAGTCAACATTATCGACTGCTTATTATGGACCAGGCTTTGTTCTAAGTGCTTTATATGCATTTACTCATTTAAGAACAACCTTGAGAGAAAACTGAAGCTCAGAGATGTTAAGTAAATTACACAAGATTTGGTATGTCACAAAGGCAGAAAACCATTCCAAGCAACTTGGGACTAGAGCCAACATTCTCTTCTACTATATTAAGGTTTCTTTCCCTACTTTAAATTTAACCTTTTTTCTAGACCAAGGACCTAGTGCCTCTGCCACTACTACAAAGTCCTTTGTGCCCACACCATTCACCAGTTATTGATCATTTCTTCCTTGACCTCTATGGTCTATTCAAGACAATGGCCTTGGTTCTAAAGCCCAGCACTCCCTCCCCTAAGGGTGGATCACATTTATAACACTGCACTTTACAACTTCTGGGACACCGGTCACATAAACTATAACGTGAATGGCGCCCCCAAGGTCATACAATATGGCAGCCCTGGAACTAGGCTCATCTTACAAGATCCTTTCTTTATCATGGTTGAATTTCCTACTTACTGTTTTTGTTCTTCATCCACTCCACTTTAAGGATGAAATCCTTTTCTCGAATGTTGATCTGTTATTTTGGACCCTCACCTACTCCTAATTTTTTTCATGCCCTTTCCCTGGAAATGAATTTTTCTCCTTGTGTCTGATCAAAGCTTCCTCTTAGTAATGGTTCTTGTAAAAAAATAACCAAGGTTTCAAATCCTGCCAGCTCCCTATCTCTCCCACAACATTGGTTCTCTAAGGAGTTATTCCCAAAGGACACCGTGGGCAAAATAATACTTGTCATTACTAACTAGTCCTTCTGTTCTATTTTTTTTTTATGTAGCTTCTTATATCATGAATTGGAATAAATAATATAAAAACCCTAAACGCCTCATTTACTCTAAATTCCTAAACTACTTGGCCCACGTTTCTTTACCCTCCTTTCCTCCCATGCCCTGTTTAATCTTTCACAGACTAGCACATGAAAGAAATTTACAGGCACAACTTACTGCATTCATCGTACAAAATAAAAGAGAACTCCAAAAAAGTAAAACACAAAATTGTGCTATAAATATATTTAAAATATTTAATATATGATTATATGATTACTGAATTAATAACAGTTCATTATAAAACATTTAATAAATAGAAAAGCGAAAATATTTTGTCACATAGTCACATCAGCTAATCTTAGCTGCTAGTTGATAAATTTTTCCCCTAATTATCCTATAATTATATATTTGTTTTTACATCTGTATCATACTTGTGTATGTAGTTTCACCTATTTAAAGGTTTTTGAGCAAAATGGAAATGTGATTCTTGCTGCATCCCAGAAAACTTTATTTAGTACTTGAGTATAAAACTAGATTGAAGGAAGAGAATCTGGAGTCCAGAAAAGCACACGAGAAAGAACACAGGCAAGAACAAATATCAGTACAGTAAAAATGAAAAGAAGATAACAGGTAAGAGGCAAACCTCTTCTATACAAACATTTCTCTAAGTCAGTCTCAAATAGAGTTCTGAGGGAAATCAAGAGGGTAGCTGCCTCCAGATGGCTGATGGTTTCAAATGTAACCATCACATTTTCTTTTAAATTTCAGACTATTGTAAATAAACACACCACCATTTATTTGCCTTCAATTTTGCCACTCTTACTTCTGCTAATTTCCCCTAATTCTAACAACTAGGAAAAAAAAATCTTGAGGTAGAAAATAGAATGAAATTTATAATGTCACTATTAAGACTTTTAAGGCTGCATCTTATCATTTAGACCACTGAATTTAATTTGTGTAATTTCCTAGAAATATTGCTAGAGAATGTTCAAAATGTTGAGCTCTCAAACATTAGATTTTGTGCTCCCTGACTTAGATTTGATATGTTCCATAGATGTGTCACATGTGCATTTTCTATTGCTTGGCAAAAATCAAACGTAAATCTTTCTGACTCATTGTAAAAGGTACATCTTTTTACTTTTCTAAATTAAGGATCTAGAAAATATGACTCCCTTTCTGAGGCTAAAACAATGCAGTATCCACATTAGGAAACTACTAAATGTTTAATATATGAGTGTGTTAGGTCAGGTATCATCATAACTGAACATTAGCACTAACTTTTAAATGATGTGTTTAGAACAAAAAGGCCATTAATATGAAAGAAGATAAATGTTTAAATCATGTGCCATTGAGATAACTCAATAGTTTCATGAGAGTTGTGATACGAACTTCTCTAGAGTAGAACTTAAGATTAATCAAATGATTATTTAGAATTCCTTGCTGCTTCCTGAGAATGATGGAAGGGCGGCATCAATTCATGTCTGTAATTATCATTTTCTTCTTTCAATTGACTTACCCATGTAACTAAATTGAGCTAATTGGTTCCTGGGGAAGTGACATATCCCCCATTTGCCCCTACCTTCTGATGTAGACAGGCAGAGACTCCTAAATATGAACACTGAGAAAATCATGCAATCAGTGAGCTAAATCTAGGGAGCAAGGAAAAAATAGAAAATTGCCAGAACCTATGTCTGCTTCTTTTTTTTTTTTTTTAAAAATGAAAGAGAAAAGAACTCCAATAAACCAATCAACAAATTTCCAACCTCATTTAGAACTAGCTATTTTCAGCAGCTCTCTTTTATATAGAACAGCATGGGTTCCAGCCTTTGTTTTTCTTGGCTTCAGCAAGTAGACTGCTTTTTTATAAAAATTAATTTCATCATTCTAAAACGCTATATGTCTGAGTTAATTTAAAGCTAAACATAAATACATGGGTTTTTAAAATTTCATTATAAGAAATAGTAGTCCTATATGGAATCAGTTTTATTTGGCAAGTCAGATGAGTTAAGTCATGGTTTGTCCTCTTGATCTCAGACCCTAGAATTTTTTTTCACTTTCTTTTGTACTTGATGGCCTTTTTCTGTGGTTCAGAAAAGAAAAAGAAAATTAACGAAGTCTGATTAAGCTACAGTTTTGTATTTTCTGCACAATTTGATACTTCTTGTTGTGGTTCATGAATAATTTTCACAAAAGTTAATTTTTTTTAATTGTTACCTTAATGAAGAAAAATATATTTTTGCAATATATTTAAATTTACTAAATACTTATCTATAAACTATTACAATAAATATTGGAGGCTACAGAGGGGTTGTTTGAGTATATAAAGATTAACACAATGTTGATCTTACACTCAAGAGTGCAGAAAACCTACCCTGAAGTACAAGAAACTAAACCCACACAGACAGTGGAAGGACTAAATAGGATTAGATCATTGGGAGGATTATCTGGTGCATCCAGTTTCAGGTTTTCAGTGGAAATGTTCTGGTTTGGTAAGGAGGAACCACTTTAACATTCTGTTATCCTGTCTTGTCCCAGAAATATAGCAATGGTAACTTATCCTCCAATACCCACATCAGTCTAGGGACAAATGAATTGAGAAAAGAAGAGGAATTGTTTATTTTTGTTTTGTTTTGTTTAATTTTAATTTTAATTTTTGTCATGGTAAGAACCCTTAACATAAAATCTCTTAACATTTTTTAAATGTGTAACACCTTATTTTTACCTAAAGGCACAATGTGCAACAGAGCTCTAGAACTTGTTCATCTTGCATTACTGAAACTTTATACTTGTTGATTAGCAACTCTCCATTTCCCCCTCTCCCTGGCCCTTGGAAACATCCATTTTGCTTTCTGCTTCTATGAGTTTAACTATTTTTAGCTACTTCCTATAAATGGAATCAAGTCCTTTTGTGACTGGCTTATTTCACTTAGCATAATGTCCTCCTCAAGATTTATTCAAGTTGTCTAATATTGCGGAATTGTCTTCTTTTTTTAAGGCTGAAAATTATTCCATGTATATACCACATTTTTTAATTCATTCATTTGTTAATGGAAATCTATATTGCTTCCATATGTTGACCATTGTGACTAGCATCATGGGACATGGGAGCACTCATGCTCTTCAAGATCATGTTTTTAATTTTTTTTTTTTGTATAAATTCTCAAAAGTAAGGTTGGTGAATCACATAGTATTTTTATTTTTATTTTTTGTCATTTATAGCTTTAAAATATATTTTGAAATCAGGAAGGGGTGATGTCTCTGGGTTTGTTCTTTATTCTCAAGATTAATTTGGCTATTTGGGGGTCTTTTGTGATTCTATAAGTTTTGGAATATTTTTTTCTATTTCTGCAAAAAAAGCTAATGGGATTTGAGTAGAAGTACATTGACTTGTAGATCACTTTGGGTAGTGTAGAAGTTTTACAATATTAAGTCTTCCAATCCATGAACGTACATCTTTCCATTGGTTTGTGTCTTCTTTAATTTTCCTCATTAATGATTTTTAGTTTTGTTGAGGATTTTTGTATCTACACTTATTAGAGATGTTGGTCTGAGGTTTTCTTTTCTTGGAAGGATTCTCCCTTCTTCAATCTTTTTGGGTAAGGTTGAGAACTGGCATTAATTCTTTGAATGTTGCCAGTATTCACCAATGAAAATGTGCTCCTGGGCTTTGACATTTGCCATGTTGGGTGGGGAGGCTGTTAATTACTAATTTAATTTTGCCTACTGATTATGGATCTATTAAGATTTTCTATTTCTTCATTGAGGTAGGTTGTAGGTTTCTAAGATTTTGTTCATTTCTTCTAGGATAGCTAATCACACTGACATTTAAAAATAATATAATTTAGGATAAACTACCGAGACTAAAAAAATTACTTATATTTATTAAACATTATTGAGATGACATTGATTAATAAAATCATATAAGTTTCAAGTGTATAATTCAACACTTGAAATATTCATGTATATATTACATTGTGTGTTCAACAACCAAAGTTAGATTTCCTTCGGTCATCAAATATTTGATCCCCTTTACCCTTATGTACCGCTCCTTTCCCCTCCTTTCTTCTGGTAACCAGTAATCCAGCATCCAAGTCCATGAGTCTCTACTTGTTTGTCATGTTTGTTTGTTGCTTTCAATTTTATATCCCACGTATGAGTGACATCACGTGTGGTTTTCAACTTTTTCTGTCTGATTTATTTCACGTAGCATGATTATCTCAAAATCTATCCATGTTGTTGCAAATAGCAGTATTTCATCTTTTCTTATACCTAATATTCCGTTGTATATATGTACCATATCTTCTTTATCCAATCATCTATCATAGGACACTTTGGTTTCTTCATGTTCTGGCCACCATGAATAATGCCTCTATGAACATCAGACATTTAAAAAAATGTCTCATTTGAAGAAAAAACTAAAAAAATAATGTATTTAAACACCCAATATCTAAATAGTATGGTGGTCTAAATTTAAAATTCCGCATTGTATATATTTAAATGCATGTGTATTGATGTGCGTTGGGATGTGTGTTTCTATGTGGTGTGTGTTTAGCTTCTGTGTTAGCTATTGGTGGATTAAGTAATTTATACAAATTACCAAATTGCTCAGAAATAGAGAAATTGGATACAAAAAAATAAAGTAACATATGGACTAATCCACAGATTTTTTTTGCTACCCCCAATCTTAATGAATTTTTATTTTTATTTTTTTTGCTTTTTAATTGCCAAGTTAAAATTCACTAAAATGAGGTCAAGGGATGTCATCCAAATGAGTATAGTCATAAGGATGGCTAAAAATTAGTCACAGTGAGGTTATAAATAATCAATGGTAAAAGGATGTCTTGCAGAAAAGAAAATGCATTATGATAATAATTATGAGCCTTTATTATAAACGTAGTTTAAATTCATGAAAGCGAAGCAAGCAAACAAAAATGAGATGAGAACAAAGGTACAGCTGTAGAGTGTAATTCTTCGTCTAAAATATTGTAGCTGAAATAGCCCTACCTGAAGTTACAACTATCCTTTTGCATTTACATTTAACCAAATTCCCAAAATTATATGTTAATAATATATAGCAGAAACAGAGATTTCATTTACAATAAAGAATGTCGGATGCAATCAATTAACATTTGCCTTTGAGACATTTTCTGAAGGTTTTAAACAACTTTCCAATTAATTTGCATTTTAAGTACCTTGTCAGTCACTGTGGTTCTATTCTAGAGCCAGTCTAAGATCTACCAGCTTCCTCAAAATGTGTAACTAATGTATAACATTTTACCTTACATTCACAATAACAGCTATAGAGACACATGACAGGCATTCGACATTTTACTTCATCTCATTTAAATGTAGACTTTGATGCAGTCTGCCCATTTTTAACTTAATTCATCAGAGTTGTTTGAAACCTTTTACTGTATAAATCCTGTCGCTTTGGAGCAGTCGTACCTCCTTTTTGTCAAATCACATTTCAGCCAACCCACATGACCAAATTGTGTCAATACTACTGGGAAATACTAGCTTTTCGTCTTTAGATTCAATTTTAAATTCACAATACACTTTTTTCTTTAACCTCTGACTCAGGAAAGAAAAGCCTGCAGGCAATGTCAATTTGATTTAATATAGTAGTTCTTTGTTTAACTACATTTTACCAAGAGGAATAAAAATCTGTATTAGAATTCCACACACCATGATTTGCATCATTGGTTTTATTGAATATTACTTAGTTTTTCTCATTAAATTATTTTAGAACTTACTATCTTTAAAACATGGTAGTATTTTTCTCTTTTAAAATTAAGTAAGAACATCCATTAAAAATAGTTAACTGCAAAAGATTTGGTCCCACCATCAGGTATCATTTTTTACTACTATTGCCTTTTATTTAGTTTCAGAAAAGTTTCTAACTCTGTTGAACTGAGTTTATTTGTTTCTTTCTAATAAATCAATTGTAATTGAGTGGGTTCCATCACTGAATAAGTGTATGGAGCCATTAATGTAAAGTACGTATTCAGCTTACATTAAACCCCCTCCTTTAAACATTTTTCTTTTATTTTAATGAAAACAAACTATGTATATTAAGAATAATTTTAAAAAGAGAAGTCACATTCAAGCTATAGAAGAATATTCACAATTCTGATAATTTTTAAATGATTAAACATCTGAATTTGACACTTCTTTCTCCAAATGGCACTACCACATGACCATTTACTTTTCATGATGCAAAAATCTAACAGTGTCAGCTACTAGAATGAGAATGCTGTTTATCCTTTCTGTAACACTGCTGGCTCAGGAAAAAAAAAAATATTGCCTACCCTTAAATAAATATTTTTCAAAAACTATAAGCCTGAATTAAAAAAGAATAAAAGTAGGGAGCTATAATTTTATATATATATATATATATATATAATATACTACTCTTAAATTATATCCACCTAACCCTGTTTTTATGTAGTTCCTACTAAGTTTGATATCATTAGATTGGTTTCATCTACTCTTTTGATTATCATACCATGAAGTAGTGAGCACAATAGGACTGAGGATATAGGCCTGAAGCAGGTTGTTCGGACATTTGCCCAAGATAATTAAAATCCCCAGTAAGCATATCTACTTATATTTATTTTTATGTATTGGGGTTTTTTAGTTAGTTATAAATCACTTAGGTAACCATCCAGTACGCATTTTACTATCTTGCCTAAAATACTCTCAAAACTGTCTTTTTCAGGCATATGAAAAGATGCTCAACATCATTAATCATCAGGGAAATGCAAATTAAACCACAATGAGAAGTCACTTCATACCTGTTAGAACACCTATCATCAAGATCAAGAATATAAGTAATAGTCCTCAAAATATTAAAAATAGGCCTACCATATTATCCAGAACTTCCATTTATGGGTACATATATCTAAAGGAAACAGAAACAAGATATGTATAACCCCTTGTTTACCACAGCATTATTCACAATAGCCAAAATATGGGAACAATCTGAATGTCCATCAATGGATGAATGGATGAAAAAGATGTGGTATATATATATATACACAATGGATAGCATTCAGCCATGAGAAAAAAGGATATCTTGTCTCCATGGATGGACTTTGAGAACATTATGGTAAGTGAGATAAGTCAGACAAGTAGTATATAATATCATTTATACATGGAACCTAAAAAAAAAAAATCAAACCCATGATAAAGTAAAATGGTGGTTACCAGGGGATGGAGGTGAGGAGAAAAGGTTGATAGTGTTTTTAGAGGTACAAACTTGTAACAAGTAGTAAATAAGTCATAGAAATGTAATGCCCAGTATGATGAATATAGACAAAAATAATATACTATAATTATGTAATGTGACAAATATCACTACAATAGCAATCACATTTCAATATATAAATATATCACAATAACACATTGTGCAGATTAAATTCACATAGTGTTATATGTTAAGTTTATTCAATAAAAATGTCTTTGTTAAATTTCTCTTGAATTTCAGATATAGAATGCTTATAGAATTTTCCAAATCTTCCTGGACAAAAGGACAATTTTTAAAAAGTATAGAAGATATACAAACGAACAAAAACTCATAGACTCAGACAACAGTTTTATGGTTACCAGATGAGAAGTGTGGGTTAGGGAGGTAGAAAATGATAAAAGGGGTTGAATATATGGTGACGGGAAGAGATTTGACTTTGGATGGTGAACACACAATACAATATACAGATGATGTATCATTGAATTGTACACTTGAAAGCTATGTAATTTTATTATTAATCAATGTCACCAAAATAATAAAGAATAAAAATAAAATAAAATAATAAAATGAGTAAAGTGAAAGAAAATAAAATTAAAAAGTATTGATAATTTGCTATTATTTCACTTTAGTTCATCTTAGTTCATTCATTCTACCTTCTAATGATTACCATTGACTTTCTGAAAGCTCAAAAGTCATCTTATGAAAATTCACTCTAAAATTTTATAATAACTTTAAAACTATATGAAATATCATCATATTTTGTAGAATGTGTTACTTTAGAAAGTTATTGTTCTTCCTCATTCTACTTTTTATTTACCATAATTCTAAGCTTTTATGGCAAAAAGAAAGAAAACTATATTACAGTAGGTAACGTTCAATGAAATCACTAAGTTTATGTCTTGGGATCCAGAAATTTCCAAAACAGGAAGTAGCCTGAAGCAGACCAGAAACAGTAAGAAGAAATAGAAGATTGTCAAATGTTTTATGGTAGACATGGTCAGCTCTGTAAGCTACCTCTTTAGACTTTAGTTAAATTAATTCAGAGAGTATCATCATGCCTACATTTCAGCATACATATACCCCGAGGGTTTATATCGACTAGTCTATGCCACATACACTTCTCCATGTTTTTCCTTTGTATATCTTGGAATAATTAAGTACAAAAAGATAAAAATATCAGGCTATTGTGAAGTGACTTAAAGAGTGGAAGAAATAGTCTATTTACAACCAATTTTTTATGGTTGCTGTTGTAATTATTGAGAATAAAACAGTTGAAAGAAAACAATATTAGAGTTAGTATACATACTCTACACATGTCTTTCTGGATATCACAGTATATAGGAATTAAGAACAAATAGAAATATGGCTCATCAATATTTATTCTACATAGGCTATAACAGTCTTTTCTTAAAAATAAATTTCCATCCAGAGAACTTACAATATTTTATTTTGATTATTTGGAATACTTGACTTTTTCAGATAAAAGTTTTTCAAGGAAATGTGCATTAATACTGTGTATATGTTCTTCCCATATCTTAGCAGATTTCCCTATTTGAGTATATATTTTGGAAGCCTATTTGACATCGATAGCTTATAACATATGGATTTTGAAGACAGAATATATATATATATATATATATATGTATTTATCTATATGTATATATATGCAATACATATGTGACAAGTATGAGTATATATATGTAAATACATTTAACATATTCTGTGTTTTTTTCAAATGTATTAAATTACACAAAACTGGAGAAACTGATAACTTGTATTTATATATTTATACTTTAACCTCTAAAGTATATGGTTTTGTTAGCCTTTTTAAAAACTTCATTTATCTGTTCATTTATTTGCTTAAAAATTGAGTGCCTACTATGTGAAACATCTTCAGTTAGATTCTAAAGAATGCTAAGATTAAAAATAATAATAATATACTCTTTACCTCAATTGTTTCTAATTCTTTCAGAACTGATATCAACAGAAAAACAAATGTATAAACTACAATTATCTCACAATATGATAAAGTGAATAAATGTATGTGCCAAATATAATGAAAGGAAGACATACGTATGTTTGCCAGAAAGGAAGACATACGTATGTTTGCCAGGAGGGGATGATTAGATGGGTGGGAACAACTGCTAACATTTGCTTATGGTATATCATTGCTCCTTATGTTTATCACTCATGAACAATTTATTCCTCTACTACTACATAACCCGTCATCTGCTAATTGATGTTGCAGATTTGTGTTCATTTCTTAGATGTATGGTATGCATTGCCAATTATTATTAATGATTCTAAAGAGTTCAGGAAGTGCCTTACTTACAATAAGGGTATAACTTGAATACTTGGGAGAGTGTGTATGTTCAATTACTATTAATGATCATAATGTGACGGCACTTAATACTGTACTTTCTTCTGCAAATTAAAATGATGTAATGAGAATAAACCTGCATGTGAGATTTTTCAAAGAGTAAAGGAGTTTTTCCTTTCATTCCTCTTATCAGTTGCCTGTGTTTACTTTTAAAAAGTACATTTTCATAACAGTATGGACACAATAATTGCTGTCAATATTTTTTAAAATTTTTGGGGGGCCAGGGAAGAGGAGGAACAATTCCATCTAGGGAAGACTTATTGTGATGATACCCTCTTAGTTCTTTTAATGATCATAAAATGGAAAATTTGACTTAGTTTAATCAGCCTTCCTTGTAGTCACACACCTGCAGTATCCTTGTGCATCAGCCCCAGGCCATCGTGCCACAAGAGAAAATGGCTTTTTGGTTGGATAAAGCATACAGCTCACAGGTATAATGTCATGCTCCTATGACTTAGGTATTTTGTTTTGCAATACATAGTAAACACTCAAACATTATGATGTAGGCATTGCAGTGCTCAGCACAGAACAACTCAAGCAAACAAAAGACATCATAACTTACAGGTGTTATATCTTATCCATAAATTACCAGCAACTATGAATGACAGTGAGGAACTGACCTGCATCCATCTCCACATTGCCATTTGGCTCTCAGAAAGTCTATGAGCAAAGAAATAAAACATGATTGATGGTAAGTTGCAAGATACCACACTTGTATATTGCTGTGTGTGGAGCACAGATCAATTCAGGGCCTACAAATTTGTCACAGGATAGTGCATCTTCCAGTCTGCCACCTTCAAATTAAGTGTCATGATAAGAGAAAAATATGGCAATGCCTTGGGGCAAAAAATACCACATTTTGATTAGGTTACAGAAATACTGTGGGACAGTGAAAATCAGGAAACCAGAGTTCTCTTTGGTCACAATATTCAGTATAAGATCAAAGAGATTGAAACAGACAAGCAAATGCAATAAAACAGAAGAACAGTAATCCTTACAACCAAAATGAAGGTGGCATCTGAGAGCACTGAAAAAAATTGTTAATGGGCCATCAACAAGGGAACTGTTCTTCCTCCAGCTCTAACATTAGTCTTCAAATATTGTAAAGTAAACCAGCTTGTAGCTCTCCCATTCAAGTAAGTTTATGTAGACATCACCATTATGTGAATATTTATTTGAAAACCTTCTTTATTTATGAACTTGTTTTATTTTATGGTTTTAAAGGTGAGGTGTCTTAGGGACAGATGATCGAATGATTGATAATTTTATTTCTTTCTCTATAAACAATTGCAAATTATTCTTATTTTCAAGCTTAGACTTAAAAATCTATCTTGGGCTTATGAGTAGGACAATTACACAATTAAAACTCTATTGACTGGTATAAGCATGGCTCTGAAGATAGGTTACACAGAGAGTTTATAAAAATTTTATATCACTGATTAAAAAAAACAACTCAGTGTTAACCTGACAAAACAAAAACAAAAAAAACTTGAAAAGGTATTAAATTAAAACTTCTGCAATTGAATTTATTCCAGTTTCTTATGTCAATGTTTCAAGTAGAAACAGCAGATATGAGCTTGGCTTTCAGATTCCTCCTTCTTTAAACAAAGAACAAAAGATACTATATATATATTAATTAACTGTGGGCTTTAAGTTGACTTCAAATTAAAAGTACCGAGCTACTCAGTGTGATAAAATCCCAAGTTAGATTTTGCCCACATTCTCAAACTTAGCATGTTCACATCTCAATTCTTGATCTTTTTCTGAAAACTACTACTTCATCCCAGTAAAATTCGTCTCCACCAGCCCAGTTGTATATGTCATATATCTGGAGATTTTTTTGATGCCTTCTTCTCTATCATTTCCTATACCCTATGCTTCCCCAAGTTCTATCAATTACACCTCCAAAATAAATTTCAAAGATATCCAGCTTTCATTCCATTACCACCATCCTCAGTGTAAGCCACATGCATCACTTTCCACCACTACAGCAACAGCTTCTCAACTGGGATCACCATCTCCACTCTATTCCAATGACCTTTCTAAAAAGGTCTAAATGTATTTCCCTCATTTCATAAAGCCCTCAATATATTTTTTTTCCATTTCAGATAAGCCAAATGCAAATCCTTAATGTGACACATGAGATTTTTCATTGACTATTAACTGACTACCTCTTCAACTAAAACTCATATGGAATCTTCCTCCTCCTTGGCTATGCCCAGGCATCCAGGTTTAGGTTTCTTCAGTGCCCAATTTCTTACTCTTTACTTTGTTATTCTCTGTGCTTAGAATCTTTTCTCCCCATCCCATGTTCCTTACTAACTAATCTTCATCCTTTGGGTATCGATTCCTCAGGAGAGGCTGTCCCTGATCCCTGACCCTGGTGGATCCTCCCTGTTATCTTCTCTTATAGCATTCTAGATTCTTATAACATATCAAAATATGTATTTTTTTATTTTGTATTATTTGTGTTCTTTCATTTTTATCCATTCAAGTGTAGACTTCACTAAGTCAGACATTTTTATTCACTGTGTACCCTGCATGTAACACAGCCCTTGACAAAGGATCTGTACTCCATCAACATTTATTGTATAGGGGTTATAAATCTCAATCCATAAACTTTGATGTGTGAGACATGACTGTATCTTTATTCCCTTTAATAAAAGTAAATGTCATCCTGAGCCTCCATTTCATTGGAACCCAGAGGTGACCCCCAAAGAAGAAATCTATTATTCTGAAGCCTCATTGTTCACCACTGATAACTGCATGGCTCAAAATCACGAGGACCTTCGAGTCTGATGCCTCTGTTTCTGTGCCATGTGTGGCAGATGAGAATTTTAGTGAGTTCTGCAAAGCTGCCCAGTGTTCAATCTCTTTCAGCATATTTTCTTTCTGAAGTCCTCTAAATTTCCCAGGCACCACCAGGGAACAAGTGGTAGGTTGTCTCTGCTTATAAAACTCTCTGCCCTTCCCATTGTAGGGGAGATTATCCTCTCTGTTCTCTCTTCATCACAGGTCACCCTTCCTCTCCTCTTGTTGAAGATATCTTGTTAAAGATATTTACCAGGCATGCAGGATCTGGGCAGACTGCCCAAGAGGGAATACTGCATCTTGCCCTTCCTACTAGCCATATGGCCTTAAACGACTCTGAATATCAGTTCCCTCATCTTTAAAATGAGATGGCCATGGTACCTACCTTGAAGGATTATTAGAACATTTATAAATATAAATATCTTAACAAAGAGACTGGTTCACGGTAAACCCAGAAATGTTAGTTTTTATTACAACAGTAGGTACAATTTCAGGAAACTTCTGTTTTTGACTCAGGAATGAAATCTTCACTTAGAGAAATAAGGTACAAAAGGATTTGGTTTTAATCTTCCCTCCAAGTATATATTCTAGAGAATAAGCCTTGTTTGTCTTTTTCACCACTCTACCTCTGTCTGACAGCTAGAATGATGTTGAGCCTTAGCGGGACTCCATAAATACTTGTTGAAGAGCTCATTAAAAATCACTGCTTAGTTTCAGTAGTGCTATAGGGAAACAGGGAGCCACTCGGGATCCTGCAATAGAGAGTGCTGTCTCAGTCCCAACTTCAGAGCGGCAGAGCCCTGCATTGACTGGCTGCCAGCTCCAGACTGTTGTAGCAGCAGAGCAGCTATTTCACGAGACTCACCGTAAGCAAAAAAAAGTAGCTTGGCATCATGGCCAGAGGGATCCAAGGGACCTGATATTCAGCAAATGTGAAGTGAGTTCCTGGGAAATGGAAAGAGCCAAGGCTTCTTAAAAAGCAGGCATATCTGTGCCTGGTAGTGACCAGATGGGGACTTGTGGTATTGCAGTGCCCTTCTATATCATATGCCAAGGAGAATGGTGCCCACCTTGTGGGATTGCTGTGAGGATTAAACAAGTGAATTTATGTCAAAGCTCTTGAAAGAATGCCCAGTAACAGGTGTGTTAATTCATAGTGGGATAGGTCACCAAGGGTGGATGGTGAGTTTAAAGAGTTGAGCAAACCTATCTTATCCACAACTGGAGTCTCCTTGGCACCTTGCACATGGCCTAAAGTCTAGCAGGTGCTCCATAATTATTTGTTTAATCAGTGAGCAGGAGGGCAGTAGAATCAAGGACAGAAAACAATATGTGGGTTGGTTCTTGAGGAAGGTTCAAGATATAAAGGCAGTAGAGGGTAAATGGGGCCTTCCAGGGATAGGCAACAATTTGAACAAAGACAGGCAAAAGCAAACAACATTGGCTGGTCCTGGGAGCCAATATAATTCAGGGCAGCAAGAAAGGGTAAAAGTATGGGAGAAATGAGGCAGGTGCCAAAAGATAGGGCTTTGCATGCTGTGCACATTTTTTGTTATTGTCATTGCTAAATGTGTAGCTTTCTCTATCCGATTAATATGTTAACCCTGTGGAGGAAAAAGTAAACAAAAAATAAAACCTTGTTAAGCAGTTAACCACGGATTTTCAGCATACCTAATATTGTATCTTGTCTCCCTTTCCTTTTGTCTTACTCTAATGGAACATTATCATCTACCAAACTTTTCCTAAGTATTCTAGTTTGTTTTTATGAAGCTCAGGTGATAAGTCTGAATACTGATGTCATAATCTTAATTAGAGAGAAACTCTGACACTTTCAAGGAACAAGAAAAGTACAGTCAGATTTTAAGTTTTACCCAGCTGTCATCTTGAATATTACATTTAAATATTTTTAAAAATATTTCTGTATATTAAACAATAAGTAGGCAGTAATACTTTATAAAATCAACAAAACTATTTTAAGGTCTTCAAGATATAATAATTTTTATAAGTATCAACATTAACTTTTTAAAGTTTGTCTTATGTTTATAATCTAAATCTTTTTCTCAAGTAAATAAGAATTTTTACAATTAAAAATTTTTAGTTTTATCAAGAAATAGCTTTTTACCCTGCTGACACCATTTATATGTTTCCATCTGTTAGTAGTTGAAAATGCATCTGAATGAAATAGATAAGCCTATCTTGTCATCACTAAAGTTCCTTAACTGCCCCCAACTCCAACATCCTGCTGTCCTGACTTCCAAAGTACTCTCTGTGTATCTCTTCATGGTAATTTTCATTTTGCTCATTGTATTTGAGTTTATGTGTGTGGATTATCTTCCTGCTAAAATGTAGTTTCTTTGAAGAGATCCATGTAATATCAGACATTCTGAAATATCACATGGAAAAATAACAATGACAACAACAAACAACCTTTGAATGAATTGAAAGAAAAAAAATACTTAATAATCTGTTTCTAGAAATGTGTGACTTAAATTTAGAATAAATTTTGAATAATCTACCATTGTGATAAAATCCATAACAATTATATTTTTGGTATCCAAACATAAATACATGGACTAGATGTGGAAAAATATAAATATAAAGAAACTTTTTACTGTACCCTCTGAATATCTCTTTATTCTCATATTGTAACAGTTTTTTTATAATTTGAGTTTAAAAGTAGGGTTTTAGATTGATGCCCAAGAAGAAAATAAGATATAACTTTCCCCCTTTTTCTTTTATCATTTACCTGACTAAGGTAACTGATTCTTTAATAAACTATTTTCCCATCTATGGCCATGCCAACCTGAACGTTCCTGATGCCGTCTGATCTCGGAAGCTAAGCAGAGTCGGGACTGGTTAGTGCTTGGATGGGAGACCACCTAGAAGACCAGGTGCTGTAGGTCTAATAGATAGATAGGTAGATAGATAGCTAAAATATTTTTCCCTTGTTTATCCCTAGATGAGAAGTTGCTGCTAAACCAGGGAATACATTTCTCTGCTTTGTTGCATGTAGGTGCAGCTGTTAATAATACAGTAGCACGTGAATAGCTGCAACACGTGTCATGGGTGTTAATGCCCTTGTGCCTTCTCCTTGGTGCCTTGTTATTCTGTAACGCAATCAGAGACTGTATGTTTAAGGGGACAGCGCCACAAGACAAAAAGAGCCTGGTCCCTCTGTAAGTGCTTACCATTTGATCAGAAATACTCATATTCAACTTTGGAACATTGGAGTGAGAAATAAGCATTTGTTGTAATTACTAGAGTTGAGGTGTGACAACCATTAGCATCAATTGTCTAATATGCCAGGACACTTAGGACTTTATCCGGATGTCATAATGTTATAACTATCATACAAAAAGGAACTCAGTATAGCCTGGAGCAAACACTAGATGTGCTGTGTTGCAAAGTTTGGGTTTGAAACTCTGCTTTAAAATACACATGACCTTAGGTAAGTAACTTAACCCCATTTACTTCACTTCCCTAAAAAAATATCTACCAAAAAAGTAAAAATAAATGTAATTTCATATATACCTGAAATATATGTTTCTCAAAAATTAAAAACCACATGTGTGACTTTATTATAAACTAAAACAATTGATAAATAATAACACTTTAGCTTATAGAACAAAAGAGAGATGTTGTCCTTGCCATTAACCATTTCATAAAATTGTGGATATTCTTGGCCAAACAGCACGAACAAATATTTCACTGTGAAAACATGAAGTTTTTAGGATGTTATTCCTCTGGACCTGCCTCCTTCACCCACCTATCTGTGAATGATTGACTTTTAGAACTAGATTCACTGCGAATCTAATAAAGCTTAAATATCATATTAATCTATTGTATGGCATATTTCCAAAGGCCAATTATAAACTCATCATGATATTTTTTTATTGTATGGAAATCATTTAAAAACAATGTATCTGCAGCCTTACAATTATAAAGCAAAAGTCAGTGACTGTACTGCAAACAGCAAGCATAGCTGTAACTATATGAGCAGTCACATTTTCCAGATCCCAACATTTCTGATCACAAATTAGCCTAGCTGATACTAGGAGACATGCAAGATTGTTCCTGACACAGAAAAAAAAAAAAAAAAATGGTTCTGAATCTTATAGTTCTTATATCAAAGCAACTTGATAAAAAGTTTTCCAAAATCTGACAATTCTAAAATTTCACGTGGCATTACCAATAAAAATTATAAAGCTGAAAGAAATCTTTCCAAAACTCAAATTTCGATCAATCATACAAAAAGCAAGACAATTTTCTATACTATCCTTATAGAAAATATTTTGAAGTTTTATTTTGTAATATAAATAGCATGTACACAGCCAAATACAGGACCTGATGCTTATGATGTCTGTAAACTTTGAAAATGTATATATAGTGATTATTTATTTATTCAAAATAAATATTTATTTTCATATATATTTAGAATTTATAATTTTATATTACTTTTCTTAAAAGGATTCTCCAAACTTGTTTAGCTGCAAACACCACCAAATCTATTTCTCTCCTTGATAACTATTTTCCAAACTCAAATTTAGAAACTTTCTTTTATATGGTTTCTTTTCTAGAAGATTTTTTTAAATTACTTTCTAAGATCTACACTCTTAAACAAAAGTGTTGTAGAAAAATGATTTTCTTGAAGGTATCTTACTTTATCTGTTTTGTTTCGTTTTGGGCTCTTCTTTGAACACAGAAAATTCCTTCTGATTCAAATAATTCATAATTTCAAAACAGAAATATTGACGTAGAGCCATTCAATTATTAGCATATATCTTCTAATTCACTGCTTTTACCATTCTAAGTAATTCAGACTGTCTCAATGATATTAAAAATAATTTTATTTTAAATTCTGTTTCTTAAAGCAGTTGATAATTTAAAAATTATATGCTATACCTACATTTTCTAAACATGTTTTTAACTTAATACAAATAAATTATCATGCATTAGCCAACTTTTGACATAGGGCCAAGGCCTTTTGCAATGTGATTTCTGATTTCCATAGATGTTATATTTCTGGCATAAACTAAAGCCATAACTCATTACTTTAACTTCTTCCTTTAATGGGAAGCCACTTAAGAAACAACCTGAGTGCAGAATCTATCTGAAGTTTAAAATTTCCTTAATCATTTATGTATATCTCATACACCCTTAATGATTTTATTTAGCTACTTGCTTTCTTACATATTTATCACATATTTTATCACATATTTTCAATGTATTTTACTTAATTCGTATAGAAATGAATATTTTTCATACTCCTTTTATTACTTAATAATATTGAATATTTTGTATTAAGAAATATTAACATAATACCAACATAAATCAGTTTGGGAACCAACTTATTCTTATCAGCACACCAATCATCAGATGGGTCTAAAATGGAAGTCTTAGGAGGTGGTCTAGCCATATGTGCATATTATTCTATAGACTTAAGTCAGTAGATTGAGATCATTGTGTGTTACACCTCAAGGAAATAAAAGTTTTGTCTGATTCAGCAAATCAGGTAAGTGGAAGTTGAGCAAAAGAGTTTCTATGGTTATTATATTCGTGTTAACATTTTTCATGGAAAGAATTGATGATCTATGATTTCTGGGTTTAATTTTGCAAATTACAAGGAACCCTTCTGACCCATTGATGCTCAGTCAAATTTTCAAACTGCGCTTTGGATTCTAGACTATAGCAAATAAAGCAGTAGGTAAATGCCCCTTCTAGGTTCTGCCACCCATGTAATTGATACACTGCTTCCTCCTTCACCGGATGGGAACATATGCATACCCATTTGTCTTCAGCAACCTAAATTGTACACCCTAAATTGGTCTCTCATCACTTTTCTGAAATTTTCTAGACATAAGGAGAAAGAAGATTTACTCTATTGTGGTAATTGTTTTCATTTTGTGTTCTATATTAAAAAGAGGGAAATAGAACATACACACACAAACCACTAATTAAGTACAGTGGGTAAATAAACTGGAAAAGACTCTAAACTCCATTGTAGATAGAAATTACACATTTTTTTTGTTTACCATAATATAATACTCAGCGCCTAATAGACTGCTTGGCAATGTAGCAGTTGTGGGCATCGAAACATACTAATTGAGTGAATAAATAAATTATATAATTTTATTAATTTTTTATTTTGAATAAATTTGATAATCAAGAGAGAGTCTGTCTCTAACCAAAAATATGATGATCAAAAAGTCAGTGAATTGTCCAATTAGAATGTGTCCTCATTATATATTGATTTTTATACATAACAAATATACAAGATTTATATTTTTTAAATGCCTGATAGGCTTACTTAAGTGTTTTCATATTTAACAGCATTAGAAAATAAAATTGTATACTTTTCTGTTAGACTAGTGTAATGATTAAAATAACTGCTCTAAACTAGAAAGAGCTATTTGAACATTTTTATAATGTTGAATTATTCTATATTTTTAAGAAATACGATAGATGATAGATAGATAGATGGATAGATAGATAGGTGATAGATGATAGATAAATAGATAGATAGATAGATAGATAGATAGATAGATAGATAGATAGATAGATAGATAGATGATAGATAGATGATAGATGATAAACTCTTTTAGTTCTTTTGGATATTACATTATCGATTGCTATGCTATGCTATGCAATACTACCTTATATTACATTATGTTATACTATGGGAGAAAGTTTACCCTTAAAGTGAATAGAATTCAACACTGGCTATTACCTTTCAAACTGTAGTATAAATGTAATTGCTACCCTATAATGTTGGCACACTACTTCAGACTGTTGAAGATTCGTATGTCTTCCTTTTTCCCTGGGGAAATTTAACCCATATGCAAATATGACCATTGCTATCTATCTTCTTTGCCTTTGCTTTTCCCCGGGGATCCTACTTTAGGACCTGAAAGGACATATCATGAACTAGAGAAAACATACCATTGTGAACAACAGATAAAACTGTGAAACTAAAAGTTCATTCCAAATAAATTTTTTTTTTTTGAAATAATGTGTTGCAAATAAATCTCAAGAAAATGGTTGCAATTCCCTAGCCTTGAATGAGAAAGAGCGGAAAACAAGAGAAATACAACTCTGTTTTATATTTATTCACTTTACCTCTAAGCATTAAGTTAGCCTCAGTTTTATTCTATATGTTTTATTTACTGTATAAGCACTGCCAATGCCTGTATTCAATTATACAGATTTCTCGGATTGGTAAACTAGTAGAAATCCAAAAGTATGTTGGATATTATAAATTAACATAATTCAAATCTGTCTAGATGAATTTAATAAGATAGATTTGAAATATTTACATCAGCATTAGGACTTTTTAAGTAATATTTTCATATAATAATTTATAAATTAAATACAGACATTGGTATTTACATAAATCATACCATGCTTTTGTCTATTCATTTATTAAGGAACATGTGCTATGTTTCAATAACATCAAAACAAATAAAACAAATTAAGAAAAAATTTTGAGAACAAATCTGAATTTTTTTTAAAGATATATGATTGGAACTATTCAGGTGCACAAGGAGATTCAGTGATTTCTATTTGTTTTTTAATTTTGGTGATGGTGTTACTCTTCTAATTTAAAGCTGGAAATAGTTATTATGCATAATCAGTTTAACTTGAAACTGGAACAAGTTGAAATAATCATTAATACGATGGATAATTTTTCATACATTTAAATAGAGCTAGAAATTAATCAGGAATGCATATTTGGGGAAAATAATTATCTTACTTTGCCTTACGAAATTTTAATTTTACTTTTTAGGCTTCCCAGCGAATACTTCCCAGAGAGGTTCTATTTTCCATTTTCAGTGAAAAATAAAAATATTGTTTACAGGCAACACCTAATACTGTAGCCTCACCCTGACACTCTAAGACTGAATCAACCTCCTTACCACATACAGATATGAAATGGATATCAGGATGATTTGGGAGTCTGGGCCTTATCTAACTAGCATCAATGTCTTTGCTACAAAATGTACAACCAACAGGTTTTCATTCTGCCTTAGGAAATTAATTCAGGATATTCATCTAGTTTGGGTTATAAAACAAACAAAACAAAACAAAACCCTATTTCTGGCAACTGATGACCAGACGCAATATGTTAGCAGGTGCATATGTCTTGTAAAGTAACAAATAGTTTATTTCAGGAGCAATCTTTTTGCCTATGTATGTGAGTACTTTGGATAGGCCAGGAATAGAGATTTTCAGCAATTATGAAATCTTAATGTCATTTTTGATCCACCGGCCTTTGTGATTGTTATTTCAATCACAGGCGCTAATTGTAAAACCTCCTTCAAATTCCAAAAGAATTATGTCCTCTTCCCTCTTCTTTTCTCCCCTCCCCTTCCTATCCCTTCCGTTTTGGTTTTGTTTTGTTTTTGTTAGGAAGTATTATTTTGTTGTTACTAGTATAGGTGAAAATAAATGGATACCAGGAACATTTCTACTTCAGTTTATAATTATGGAAGAATCTTTTACCCTAAACCATGAACGATAATCGATTGATTATCAAGTTATAATTATAATCTGATTTTTCTCAAAAGTCACTTCCAATCCCAAATTGATTCACTATCATTATGTTAAAAGGTGCATATTGTATTTCCTGTTTTCCTTGGGGCTTATAAATTCACAGTTGAAGATTAATTGGCAACTGAACAATATTTGGGAATTTATCAAAAAACAGCCAATATCAATTCATTAGGGTTCCTAATAATAGATGGGTTTTCTTGTTAGATCTATCAATATAATTGTTTCTATACTAGACTCATATCACATTAATATATTAACTTTCTAATATTGTTAGGAAATAAATACATTAAAACGTGACTTAAAAGTGGCTAATTAAAATATTCTAAATAGGCTGATACTTTTCACAAATTATTTATAATATTATATATTATTATAACCTATCTAGCTTCTTAATTATTCTTTCATTGAAGATCATAGTATTTAAAGATGCAATGCTAATAAAATTTTATCAAATGATATGTTTTTAGAGGGCTAACAAGATAGGAAAGTAGCATGAGTTTGTCTCCCAAAACCAATCATCTAAGGAAAACTGTAGAAGTAGGAGTGGGAGGGGAAGGGGAGCAGTGAAAGGACTTTAGGAAAATAACCTTTAATTTTATTTGTGTTTTAGAAAATGGCATAACACTGAGATTTTGTTATTTAAACAAAAACTTGTTATATTTACAGATACAGATATTTATGGATTACGTGATATTATTTCAGTCTAGGTTCAATCAGAGAAAGAGACCACTAGGAGATATAGACAATAAGGGGTTACAGAGAGCTTTGACCTTATGAAATTACGTGAGCTGGTTACATAGTCTATGTGGAGCCATTATTTCTGCATAGGCTGCTGAGACTGAACCCTTCAGAGCAGGTAGTGAGGAAGGGAACATGGATGTAAACTGGGCAAAGAAGGATAACATCGAAACTTGTGAGAATGGGCCAGAACTCACACAAGGACAGACTGGAACCCATGTTGGTCTCTCATGACATTCAAGCCTTCGGTCTCAATAATGAAGTATCCTGTAGGGAAGGTGATAATTCATGTGGAGCTGGGCACTCATCTGGCCCAGAAATTGAAAAAAACTGAGGGAGAATCTGGCAGAGCACGAGGAGGCGTAAAACCCAAGTGCTGCCCATGACCAAAAAAAAAAAAAAATGTGATAACGTGTCTGGGCATCGATAGTACATCATGCTCTGAACTGACCCTCCAAGCATTAATAATAGCTGCAGCTTCTTTTCTACATTCTAAATTTTGAACATGTCTATTGTGGGCCACACTAACCTGGAACTTTGAAAGGAAGGGAATTCTGGAAAACATAGTGTCAGCTGTGCTCAACTGGCACAGTACAAATCCACCACAAATATGTCTGGGATTGTTTTCAGAACCATCAAGAAGGGAGTGAATTTAGCAGTATTGACCGTGGGCTAATAGTGTTTAAGGCTGGATAGAGGGTACATGAGGGACACTACACTATTCTTGGTAGATCTATCTAGAGGATGCAGTGAGAGAGGGAAAGAGAGGGAGGGAGGTAAAGAGGGAAGGAATAAGGAAGAGAGAGAGATAAGGAGAGAGAGATTGAGAGAACGAATAAGAATGCCCCACGAAAACTGAAACTGCCTTGAACTTGTGTTTACGTGTGTAGCAGGGAAGAGGCAGGAGTGGAATGCGAATGGCCATAGCCTGGGCACTGCAGCTAGATGTCGCAGTAAAGAGGTTGAAGAAAATATTTTTAAACTTTTTATCCATGATCTTACATTGAATAAATATAAAGGACAAAGCAGACCACCTGTGTCAACATCCTTGGTGTAAATAAGGATTGCAAGAAATCCTTGCTGGGATGAAAGTTAGTGAGAATGGCAACCTGCTCTTAAACTTTTACCCTTCATCCACTTCCTCCAAGCCCAGAGCTGGTGTGTTTTAACCTGAGAAAGTAGCCTGCTCCCCACTTTGCTTCAATCTAAGGGTTTCAAAACTTGTTGGATGCAGTGCCAGAGGATCGCAATGGTCCACAGTGGTTCTGGGATGCCTGGGCTCTCCCACCTGGACTTTTATCCTCCCTCTTTCTCTTAAACACACCAGAATGGGATCTGGTCTTCAGGACTTGACATGACCTGAATTTGAGTTCATAGCCTCAAATGCCAAGACTAAATGCAAGGACTAAAACTACCTCAAGAGAAGGAACACGAATAAAACGAACAAACAAAAATTTGATCATTAAATATTTGTTGAGTGCTTGCTAGGACATGTTATTGGCATTGGAGATAGAGCAGAGAATTATACAAATAAATAGGTCTATCTTCATGTTCTGCCTGACTTGGCAAGGAGTGGGGGAAGTCAATAAATAAGACAAATAATGACACAAGGATGCATAATTAAAGCACTCTGAATTAACATCATAATGGAGGTTCTAGTTAGTTCAATAATGAAGAAAAGAAACAGAAGGCATTCACAGTGGAAAGGAAGAAATAAAACTGTTGTCATTTATAGACAATATGATTGTCTTTGTAGAAAATCCCAAAGAAACTTCAAAACTTTCTAGAACAAATAAGTGAGTTTACTAAGGTTGCAGAACATGAGGTCGATATACAAACATCAATCAGATTTCTATATACTAGCAATGAACAATTGGAGAGAAGAAATTCTGTCTGTGGAAGACTGTTGTCATCTATGCCCATGGGCTCAAAACTGTTCATGATCTTCACCCTCATAACTGCCTGCCTTGAATATTTTGAACTAGCTTATCCAGTCTCCACAACTGTGGGAGCCAATTCCTTGCAATAAATCTCTCTTTTTCTCTCTTATTCTACAAGAGAGAGAGAGAAGTATAGAGATAAAATGTAAAGATATAGATTTCTGTGGCTTACCTCTAATTGAATTTATAAAAGAAAATATTGATACATGAACTTTATCAAAATTAAGAACCTATGTTATTTGACAAATACTAAGAGAATAAAAATACAAGCTATATACTGGGAACTTATGTTTACAAATTATTTCTCTGATAGAGGATCATATCCAAAATATATAAGGAACTCTCAAAACTTAATAAGAAAAGAAAAACTCAAATTAAGAAAATGGACTATCTGAACAAATGATTTACCAAGAAACAATATCAGAATGGCAAATAAGCTCGTGAAAAGATGCTTGAAATCATTAGCAATGAGAGCAATGTAAATTAAAATAATGAGATACCAATAATATCAATTTGAATAACAAAAAAATAAAGCCCACAGTTCCAATTGGTGCTGAAGATGCACAGCAACTGAAACTCTTAACTCTTATACATTGTTGGTAGAAATGCAAAAATGCAAAATAGCACAGCCACTTTGAGAGTCTGGTAATTTCTTATAAAGTTAAACATATAGGTACCACATGGTTAACTGAGCCTACACCTAGATATTTCCTCTAGACTAATTAAAACCTAGTTCACATAGAAATGTGTATGCAAATGTTTACAATGTTTTTTTTAATAATCTCTAAATACTGGAAAGAATTAAAATGTCCCTTAAATTAATATAAATAGATAAGCAAATTATGGCAGAGCTATACAATGGAATACTACTCAGAAATGAAAAAGGAATGATGTACTGAAACATCTGACAGTATGATCAGATCTTACAAGCACTATGATAAGTGAAAGAAGCCAAAAACAAAACAGTGGCATTCAGCATGATCCCATGTATATGTCATTCTGGGAAAAGTAATATTGTCACAAAGGAGAACAGTTCAGTGATTGCCAAGAATTGGGGGTTCTAGTAGGGATAATTACAAAGAATATGAGGAATTTTGGAGTGATGAAAATATTTTATATCTTAATTGTAATGGTAGTTCTGCTACTGTATATATCTGACAAAACTCACAGAACTGTATCCTTAAAAAAGGAGAATTTTGCTATAGGTAACCAATACCTTAATTGAAAAATGAGACAAATAAGTATATATAATATTAGGTGTGATGGTTATTGAGAAAAAGATAAATTAGAGAGGGAGGATATAAAATAGCTAACAATGTGAAATTTAAGTGAAGATGAGTAAGGAAAAATGGGTGCTTTTGGAATCATCTCTTACAAGAAGTGTGGTATATTTAAGGAGGAACAAGAACATCAATGTAGGTAGAATAGCATGAATGAGAGAGTTAGAAAATTAGGTTGGAGAGCTGATTCGGGATGCAGGATGAATCAACTTTGAGTAGAACACAGTAGGTCACAGTTAGGTCTTTGATTATTACTATGACTGAGATGGGAAGCTATTAGAATATTTTGAACAGAATTTGCCATTATATGTATTACATTCTTCTAACAGGATCATTCTGCCTGCTATGTTATAGAGAAGAGAGCAAGAGTCGATGTGAGAAAACCAGAAAACAAGCTATTGCAATAATCCAGGCACAAGATGGACCATAGATAAGGCAGCAGAGGTGGTACGACAGGGTCACAGTAAGAATAGATTGTAAATTTATAAGCAGCAGATTTCTGATAAACTGGATGTGGGATGTGTAAGTAAGGAGTCAAGAATGCAATAGATAGAAATAGTTTGGTCTAAACAACTGAGAGAATGGAACAGCTTAATTGAAATGGAGAGAATTACAGAAGGAGCTGGCATATTGAAAAAGGTATGGATATTAGTCTGTAAGTTGAGGTTGCCTATTATATGGGCCAATGGAGACATCAAATAGGCAGATGTATATCTGATCTGGAACTCAGGAGAGAGGTTCCTACTAGATATACTAATTTGGGAGTCATCACAATAAAATGATACTTAAAGCCATGAAACAGCATGAGATCACCAGAGAAAGAGTGTAGATAGAAAGTGAAGAGGTCCCAGGGCTAAGCTGTGAGATAATATATGCATCAGAAACATTATTATGAGAACAGATGGACCAAAACTCTAAACTAAGTGTGATAAATATGCTCCGGGAGTTAGAAATTGTAATAGCAATATAAAACAAGAGCAAAGCATCACAAAACCTAAACTCAGTAAAAAATATTAAGTAAGAAAAGAATAACAGCTGAAATGAAGAACAAAATGGTTAAAATAAGTAACAGTATAGATGTAGTGGATGAATAAGTTAGTAAGCTAAAAGTCAAGGACAAAGAGAAGACATAATAGAAAATCTGAGGGAAATAAAGACTAAAAATAAATGTATAATATCTAGATTGTGAAAATCTCAAAAAAGAGGAAAATAAAAATGAAGCTTAAAAATGTATAGGAAATAATAGAAATACATTTTTTTAGAAGAGGGATGACCTCGAAAAAAGCAGCTCACAGAGGATCAAACAATGGAAAGAAAAAAAGGATGCATAGATACATTATTAGAAATTTTAATATATTTGAATATATTAATATAATATCATATAATATGTTTACTATCATATACAATGACAAACTTCAAAAAGCTTCCAAATGGAAAGAAAAGTCACCTGAAAATGAGCAAACTGACACACTGAAGATAATGGAAAAACATTTTTATGATTTTGAAGGAAAATCATTTAGCTAAGAATTTTCGATCCACCCAAAGAACCCACTAATTATAAAATTGTAATAAAAATATCCTCAGTCATACAGTTGTAAAAGGATTTGTAATACAAAGACACACATTGAAGGATATGATCAAAAATTAGAGAAAATATTTAAAATATGGTATAAGAAATATAGAAAATCAAGGTTATAAGATATGACATAAGATTTTATACACCCTGCTCATGAAGAACGTTCAAAGATAAATCAAGAAGACAAAAAAAAAACAGAAGTATTGAAATATATCAAAATAATTTGAGACACAGCAACTTAATATACTGTATATAGAACACAGATAATTTGAAGCTTCCATAAATACCAAAGAAGCTATATAATATCTCATTATAATCCAGTAACCATAATTAGGGTAATTTTATTTTTCTAATCAGTATTTTGAACCCATATTTTGTATATTACCCAATTTTAAGGAAATTACCTGGCAACAAAGATTGAATGACTTTAAAAATAGCTATAATGTATAAAATCTTGAGAAAGATAATTACTGTTATCTTAAAGTCATTATAAATGAGAAACTACAAAGAGATACAAAATTTTTAAATAAGGGAGACTCGATGTCCCCATCAACATTGATCATTTTTATGCATATCTAAATATACTTGTCATAAAGAATTTAGAAATTAAAGGAAATGTTAGTACTACAATTTTTTCCTGACAGCTGAACTAATTATAGAATCATTTTAACTTTTGAGAACCATATTGAGATCTAACAATGAATTCACATTTTATCCTGTCTTTTTCTGAAATGTAATTGATCTATAAATTTTATTTCATCATGCGGTTATAAATTCTATGATAACCTAATAGGATTAATACAGAGGAATCTTCTAGGGTATCATATACACAGCTTACAGATTTTAGTGGGTCTTCCATTTTTAAATTAAAAAAAAAATTTCATCGTAGCCTGTATTTTATCTGTCATATTATCAGAGCTAATATCACCCTGATATGTGAATATTAAGTTCATTGCTTTGAGTAGCACCTTGACATTTACTGCCATTGATTATCGACTAAATAAGGTTATAAGTTCTAGTAAACAGTTTATATCGTTCCTTATTTACCGCTTCCTAAAAAGAAGTTTCCAAGTGGACAGATTTCATTAGGTACATTTGCTTCTCCTATACCAAATAGTTAAAAAATAATAATTTTGTTTATGTTGTATATGATCAAATGATAAAATCAATGGAATGACAAAAAGCAAGGCAAATACATCAGACCTCACCCATCACTTCCAATAAAAGGACAATGAGAGTAAATGCACTCAATTTTAAAACAACCCATGTGTTAACTAAAGTCATATGCAAATATTCTGACAATAGTAGTATGCTCAATGCAATGAGTGCTTCAAAATATTACAAAAGAACTGTTATAACCTATCAAATTATTCATAACTGCTTATATATCAGCTTTAATTTGACATTAGTATTTCCTTTTTTTTAGTATTTCTCATTTGAATAAATAATTTTAATTAGTGAAGGCCAAACCATTTAAAGGTTATTTATTAATTAAGCAATTGATTAATGATTATAGACTAAAAAATTGTGATTTAATATTTCAAAATTCATGTGTCTCGTAAAAATGAGCATTTGTCATTCATGGGCTCTATACTTTTCTATAGCTCTGATCATGAAACTTATTAACTAATCTGATAGTTCTGAGCTTGTGTTACAAAGCATTCTGTCAAATTTCATTTACTTAAAATAAACATAAATAATGGAAGAATTTGTTTAATTTCACATCTTTCCCAGAAATAATGTTTTTTCTATAATGATTCAAATGAGGAAATGTAGACCTTGTGTCATGAGATAACTCCATCCTGAGAATTTGTACCCTTCACAGTCATTAATCCTGTCACTCTAATAGTTACACAGGACTCGGCCTACTCCCATGCACCCTGGACTGTCAATTTTCTGAGTAGTGAGATGTGCAAAATTCTGAAGCAGATAGTTAGTCTTAGCCCCTTCCACCTTTATGCTCATCCTCACCCTCTCACACTTAGCACACTTAGCTCTGACTTCCAGAGATGCAACCTTGGCTGCATTCATTCAAGTTGCCTGCTTTCCTGACCAACAGGATAACTATACTCCTTGTATCCCCATCAAAACACATTCTTTCAGACTCATCCCTTCAAATCTTGGCTTTGAACATATTATTACGCTATTATGTAAATATCTGCAGCTTACATACCTGTGCCTTCTAGACATGTACCACCACAATTTTAAAGCTATACAGTTTTGTAGCATTTTCAATTTGTTATTTTAACATCAGTCTTGTTTTTCTCACCCATTTCTTGAATATCGACCAGACTTCTCCCATATATGGTACATATAGTAAGCACTTTGAGTACTGACATCCCATTAAATAGCTATATTGACTTAGTCAACAATACTTTTGAACATGTATCTTGTAAGTACCTACTATGTTCTACCTATTGTTCCAGGTGTTGGGGATGGAGGGTGAACAGAAGAGAACAAAACAGACACACACACAGTGAATAATCACTATACACATAGAGTGAATAATCTAGGGGAGGAGGCAGTTATTAAATAAAAACTTGCACAAATGGATGTAAATTTTTAGAAAATTTAGAAAATTATTTTGATAAAATGATTTTTTCTGAGAATACAGAATATTATTTCTAATACATTTAGAAAATTATTTTTAAAAATTTAGAAAATTATTTAAAAAATCATTTCCTAATAAAATGTTTTTTTCTGAGAATATGGAAAATAAATACAAGTTTGAAGAAAGAAATTAGCATTTCTTAAATACCTAAAGCATATATAAACCACTTTTAATATTTAATCTAATATATGTATATATAAATATATGCAACATATATAAGTTGTGTATATATATTCAAAGAATAATACGCATATTATAAAATTAAAATCATCTTGATTATACTATTTTGTATACTATTTTAGAGTTAATTAGATATACTTTTGCTAATTTAATTAAATATTGGTATAAAACATTGTTTTAATAGTGACAAAATTGTATATCATTTGGATTTGTTTTTTTAACTGATTCCTTTTTTTATTGGATTATTAAGTTGGTTCTTTTTTGGCATTAAAATTTTTGCTATGGTAGTCTTTATATAAATTACTGTGTGTCTTTATTATCTTCTGATAAATACTTAGGCATGGCTCTAATAGGTCAAAAGATATAACAACAAAATATAATATATAGTACTATGAATATTATACATAACATATAACATATAATACTATATTAACTTATAATATTTCATATTATATACTATATATAATATACACATATATACATAATATATATTAACTATACATAGATTATATGTAATATACATTAACTATGTATATATATAGTTAAGACCATCTTGAATAACAAAGTTGAAGGATTAATACACTAGTTAGAATTTATTTTAAAGTTGAAATATTTAAGTCAGTGAGTTATTGGTGAAAGCATAACGACAGACCATGGGAAGAGAATAGAGAACCCCAAACAAACATAAATATGGATACTTAATGTATGATAATGATGGAATTGAAGACTAGAGGATGTTTTAATAAATAAACATAAATTGGAAGTTTGTGCTGAAAAAAGTAATTTGACTTTTTCATCAGCCCTAAACAAAGAATATAGGATCTCAAGGAGAATGTCCATGGAGCAGGCAAAAATAGGACATGTAAATCATTATTCATAAGAATTAAGAACTCCGTCAAAAATACCACTGAATGAAAGAGCAAGCCGCTATGTAGAAAAAGATATATGCAATCAATAAAACCAATAAAAGATTCATTTCCAGAATACATAAATGATTCCCATAAACTATAAGAAAAAATAGATAACTTTATATAAAATTGAGCAGAAAATATTAACTGATTTCTCACAAAAAGGAATATCCAAATTGCAAATCAGCAACACTTTCTTGGAAGTGAAAGGGGGAACTATTGATTATCTTACCTAGACAGCTGGTATAAACTGGGGCTGCCTTGGGCAAACTGCCAATAAACATATGGGAAGATTCTCAGCTTAATTAGGAATCAGTATGATGTTTAATTTTATGTGTCACTTGACTAGATTAAGGTAATGCCAAGATAGCTGGTAAAACATTATTTTTGGATGTGTCTGTGAGAGCGTTTCTGGAAGAGATTAGTATTTGAATCAATACACTCAGTAAAGATCTGCTCTCACCAATGTGGGCAGCATCATTTCATCCTTTGAGTTGAACTCTCTTTTCTTGAGGTGGGACATTCATCTCCTCCTGTCCTTGGACCTCAGAGCTCCTAATTCTCAGGCCTTTAGACTCGGACTAAATTACACCCCTGGCTTTCCTCAGTCTCCATCTTGCAGAGAGCAGATTGTGGGACTTCTCAGCTCCCATAATCAGGTGAGCCGATTTTCATAATAAATCTCCTCTTACTAATTTATATAGCCTATTGGTTTTATTTCTTTGGAAAACCCTAATATAATCAGTCAAATGTCAACCAATGCCACGATGAAATACCAATACCATAATAGATAAGATTTTTAAAGAATCATACCAAGGATTTTCCAGGATATGGTAGATCCTCATGTGCTACTGGAGGAGAGCTAATTGTTTACAATACTCTGGAAAACCGTTTGGCATTATTTATCAAGGTAAAATATGCATTTTTATAGTTCACTGATTTCAGTACAAGGGCTATGTCCAACTGAGCTATGTACTAATATGAACCAAAAGACTTGCAAAAAGTTTACTCCTAAAGGCATTATTCATACTAATCAAAAGCTGGGAAAAAGCTCTATGCTCGTTAACAATAGTATCGATAAATAACTTTTTTGTATACTCAACAATAAAATATTATTTAATAATGAAAATGGACAGCTACTTAAGATAAACCTCAAAAACATAATATTAAGCAAAAACAGCTAGACTAAAAAGAAAACATATAGTTATGTTCTATTGACATAAAGTTCTGAAATAGCTGAAACTTATCTGTGGTTAGATTTTGGTATAGTGGCTGCCAGTGGGGAAGACTGAGGTACAGGGATGGCAACTGAGAGGGACTTCAAAGAGGCTGTCATTGACTCACAAATATAGAAGACAATCTCTGGTGACGGCCAAAGGGGAAGGAGATCGGGGGAATGGAAGAATGGAGTGAAAGGTTAAAGAAGTACAAATTAGTAGTTGATAGATGGTCACAGGGCTGGGGAACACGACATAAGGAATGCAGTTATCATTAATGTAATGGCTAAGTGGAGAACCTGAGGAGAGAAAGAGGAATTAAGGGATCGTTTTATAAACTATATAAATGTCTAACCAATGTACTATATACTCGAAACTAGTAAAATAAAATTTTAAAAAAGAGAGGGAGGCTGTCATTACTCTATTTCTTCATTTGATTGTTGGTTGCCTATGTGATCATTTGCAATCATTCAGCACACTAAAAATCTTCTGTTTTGTCCCCTTTGTTACATATTTTATACTTCAATAAAAGACTCATTAAAAATGTTTATGAATTGCATTAAATTCCTCTCAGGATAACATGAAAGAAAATAATGGTTGGTATATACACAAACACAAACAAAATTGATTAAGTGTTCAACAAGTTCTCACAATGTAAAGAATAATTCAAGTAGAAAAATTCCTCAGGGGTTTGAGTTCAATTTAAATTACATGTAAGCTTGTTAAAAGTTTCTTTATAAAGATAGAGTCTTTGTTTTATAGGGTGAATAATCCGCAAATATAGATATAAAATAATTCCTAAGGATATTAAATGTGCAACTTAATATGAGAATGCTATTACTCTAGTTGACTAAGTATATGATAGGTGAAATATAAAACAAATGTTTAGCAAGAATATATGTTTATTAAAATATATAAATTTCAATTATCCTGAAATTTTGCCTTTATTTGTGTGAGAAGTGTAAAGGATCAGAAACAAAACCTGATCTCATCATTATAAATACCAGAGCTCTCTCACTTGTCAGTTTATTTATTTATGACTGCCAATACCACAAAGCAAATCAAGCCATATTCTTAGTCTGCTATAACCATCATCACCAAAAAATAAAAATAAAAAATAAAAAATAAAAAATTAAAATAACTAAAAAACTAAAGTCTCAATTGAAAATGAAGTACATGATTAAAAATACCAGGTAATAATGGTATATTGATAGTTTTCTGAGCTGGTAGTTGTAAAGAAAAAAGTGACTTATGAAGAAATTTTTAAGTAGGGATATTAAAATGAAAATGAAAAACATTAACTGTTGAATGTCAAATTTTATAGTCAGGTGTTTGACCATGTTTGATGAACAAATACTAGGTTTCAGTCCCACAGCTGTAAATGAGAAGTCACATACTTTGGTTGAATTGACTTGTGAAATCCCAAAATATACATTGTTAATATCAGAAGATATATTAGAGCACTTCTAACCCAATCGTCAATACAAGACAGAATTCCTCAGCAGATGCCCATTCAAGCCTTCTAATGCACTCCTAATATGGTCCAGGAAATTCTTACTGGAGGTTCCAGTGTATTGGCTGTTAGTGCATGGACTAGTTGTGACAGTGGTAATCTAGAAAATTAAGAAACATTCTAATACTTCAAACCAAAAATGGTTTTCCTTAATTAGCAATAAATTTATGTAATAAAGCTTTTTCTGATACTTTTTATTAACTTTATTTTATTTTTTTTTGTAGTCAGTTTTGGTAGGAAGTTTTGCTCTCATATCTTTAAACCAAGAGTCATACACATGTACTTAATGAGAAAGCTGTATTCATTTCTGCAAAAAAAAAAAAAAAAAAAAAAAAAAAAACACTAACATTTTTTTTTTGATCACATAGATTATGTAAATACAATTTTGCTCTTGCTGCAAGAAGTCTAAGAAAGGTACCCTGGGTATGGTTAGATTGTAATATTTTTTGAATTATTAATGTAAAGAGTATAAAACTAAATTATGTCAGTTTGGTGTTATTTATGCGGTCCAAGTTATGTCTGTCCCCCACGTGGTAATAAGTCTTGGGAAATACATTGATGAAGACTATTGTGCGATGGCTATGTTGCCATTAGGAAAGATGTCATCTTGCGCATGAGAATGAGATCCATCCTCAGAAACTGAGAGTGTCCCACTTGGGGAAAAGATGAGAACATGGAAGCAGTCCTTGGACTAAGGCCTATGAGTTTCTGAATTGAGTTCTAGAATTCAAGGCACAGAAATTCCTGAAACATTTCCCATGGTAAATAGGGGCTACTCTGCCAATTGGAAACGAGGCAAGACAGGATTTAGGCCAAGAGCTGGCTTACAAAGGCATTCTGTGACTGTTCTGAGACTTTATAATAGCTATATATTATTCTCTGTGTGTAATTGTTTTTTTTTTATCCAAAAACTTGAGAAAATTTTATTTAAATTTTCAATCTAGTCCCCATTGTGCTGTGGACAATTTAGGTAAAACACATCCCATTCTCTGGGTGGAAAAGCAGAGTAGAAGGTCAAACACAGCTACTGAAGAAGCTACTCTGCCAGTGTCACGGGAAGCCAAGTCAGCAGTCGGGGATTTGGTGACAAGAATGGAGAACTCAAGGAAACTGGTCCCAGGCAACACAAAGTAAACTCTAGAGACCTCTTGGAAATATAATTTTTAAAAATATAATTTTTAAGAATATAATTTTTAAAAATTAGGCTAGTGGGACCTCATACTATCAGAAGTTAGATATTAAAAGTAAATGTGGCTTTATTTTTTTAAGTCACAAGCTGGTGAGGTCTGAGACTTCAAGATTACAGTAAATTGAAGTATTAGACCCAAAAGACAGCTAATTTATAAACTTCTATAGCCTGAATTTTGTTTGTTTTGATTCCTATTAAATTTATTTTTGTTTCTACTTTTTATGATTTAATATCATGTTGTATATTTTCTCGTTATAAAATGCTTGTGTAGACAGAGGCAAAAATGAGGCAGGAAATTGTTAAGAACAATAATAAATAAGCTCCCAAAAAGTACCATTCTAGATTTTCATTTTAAATGCATTAGCTTTTTAGCTGGCAGTGTGACCTAAGAAAATACATTTTATATTACTATGGTTGAGTTTCTTTCTCTGAAACATGAGGGAGTTGAGTTAAATACTGTCTGAGGTCCCTTCCACCACTCAGATTCAACCATAAAATTTATGTTCATATAACTTGGTATAATATCCTGAAAATGAAGTGAATGACTTCATTCTTAGAAAATGTATAACTAAAAAGATAACTGTAATTGAAAAATTAAAAATATATATATTTTAAAACTAAAAAAAAGTCTTGGGGACTGTACTATTCTTTTAAAACAAACTAAAAATGAATACTATGAATATTTTCTGAGAGAAATGTGAAGAGTTGGAAGTTTTTAGTCATATAAATAAGAAAGATAAAATAGGTTTCATGGTATATTTCACTTAGTTTAGGAAACACATAACAGTTTACAGAGTTTAATACATAGACCTTATGAATAAATAGCATGTGGCTGTGAGGTAAGGTACATACAAACAAAACAATTGCACCTTAAGGTCAAACTATATAAAAATACTTCTTATGTCTTCACACACAGAATAATCAAATGAAGAAGTAATATAGCAAATTTAATCTAAAACTGAATAACTTTTGCCTTATACTTTGGGCATATGTAGGATGTTGTATTGAGATATCTATATAATTATGTCTTTTTACCTCTTCACTTGAATTTATTCATTATTTTGTTTCTCATTTAATCAACAAACATATATTGACCACCAATGTATGCCTGGAAACCAATGTAAGGAAACAAATGTAAATAAACTTTTATTTTTCAGTTTAAGTACTGCAATACCTTTTAGTGATGTTGTTCAAAATGATGCTTATATATTAGCTTAATAAGGAGGTATCAACCAATTGGATTAGATTTTGCAATTAAGCAGTGAGATTTGGAACTATAGCTTATGAAGCTAATATTAAAAATAACCATTACTCTCCTGAACAAGGTAATATTCCAGCCTGGTTGCAGTTTGCATTTCTTATCTATCATGCAGACCCTCCTGGTAAAAATCTCAGGATACTTTCCAGTTTTCCCTGAGTAGAGATGTGAGCCATGTATAAATTTAACCTTCAGTGTTAAACTAAGAGTTTTTATTCCTCGTGGACAGGTGCTAAGTGGTTGTACAAAATGTCAAGTGGTTATAAAAAGAAAAAGCAAATCTCTGCAAAGAATCACCAAATTGAGATCACAGTCATCTGTACAGGATACTCATTCTTTCCATTTTTTTCTCTGATAATACTTCCCCACCATTCCTTTTACATAAGCCCACAATGGAATCATAAGAGTAGGAAATATCAAATACAAATGAAATCCATGTTGGTCTTGATCTTTATGTCATACTATGGTGACTCCAAGTGTTATGATTTCTGAAAGGAAGTCCCGACACTACTGAAAACCTAGAACTTTTACTATCACCTCTATATCTTATTACACAAGTATTCTTAGAATTCACATAAGAAAATTATAGAATGTGGCCAAATAAAGGGTCATAACATGTCAGAATGTGGGTTTATTCGGAAATAAAGTTGTTGCA